>WBNO01000003.1:0-47528 GCA_013400575.1 Peucedramus taeniatus
TGAAGGAATAGCATGGGGCAATTTTTAAATTATTTCTTTCTAGGCCTTTGATTTTGCCTGTTTCTCTGTTCTGCGGAGACTTTTGCATGTCCTCCCTCCTACCTTCCTCATGTGAATCTCATTTGAATTAGAAAATTCTCATTTGAATTAGAATTCTTATTTGAATTAGAAAATTTTCCTTTGAGTTTCATTGGAATATAGAAAACTTCTGAGTGTGAGTGAAAGAATATGAACATACAGTGTGTTTGCATGTCTTATCTGCCTAGTCTGAGGAAAGCATAGTAAACAACAATCAACAGTATCTCCTGTGTCAGCAGCCTGTGTGGAGAGATGGCTGGTGCTGCTCAGAAGAATAGTAAAAGCATTTTTAGTCCAAAGTATGATATGTGTGTGCAATAGACAGCTTTTTGAAAACAATAAGCAAGAATAAACAACAAGCAAGCAGGGGTAAAATATTACTCCTATATGTGGACAAAATGTAAAAAATGATTGACTAGTGTTAAAAAGAGCAAATAATTCAGCATAAATTAATAGATCCTGAATAAGAAAGTGCAGCTCTCACAGTCATTTCTCTGAAAGCTGCTGACACAGGACAAAGCAGAAAACAGTTGTATCTGTATGTAAAGCACAAGGGGAATAAACACAAAGATAATTCATAGAGAAGCACAAAGAAAACATGATGATAAAGGGGGCAAGACATCAAAATCTGTGCAGAAGAAAATTTAAAAGTATAAACTTGTGATAACAGTATGCAAATGCAAAATTGTGAAGGTATGGAGAAAACTGATGAAAAATGCCCTACCTCTAGGTTAATTATAGCTTAAAAACCATTATGTCAGAGGAGACAGACAAGGAAGAAAAGCAATTCATGACATTGAGGACACAACCAATTAGCTGAAGGATAAGAGTTTGCATAAATGCAAGTAGTGCAGAAAAATAAAAGGTTTGTAGAGTGTGCAGTAGCACAAAGTACTTGGACAAGTTAGCAGAATAAAAACAAACAGATAATTGAAGGCCAAATAGAGAATGGTGTATGGATGATTGCTCTAGCCTGAAAAAGCTTTCTCAGTTCTATTCAAGAAGTGCACTGCAACTGAACAGAGGAAAATTATAGTTTAACTAAAAACATATTCACCATAGAAGGATTTACATAAGAGGTAGCAGAGCAAGGAAAATGCACAGCCTTAAATTTTAGGTACTGCAGAGAGTGAAGGAGATGCCCCTTTCAGGTAAAATGAGTGAACTTGTGAAACACTGACACTAAATTTAGGACAAATTATTCTCCTGATAAACAACAGAAGTAGAACAAAAGCATTCAGAGCAGCCAGTGTGCTGCAGTAGCCTGCCAGCAGAACTCCTGCAGTATTTGTGACTGGGACACCCTCCACCTACACTCTACCTAGAGAAGGATGCAATTCTTTGATAACCACAGCACCTTTTCTGATGTGTTCCGAAAACTACCGCGGAGGAAAAGGAAAAAAAAAAAAAGCCCTCTAAGAGCAAGTAATGAAGCACACTAGTAAAGAAAAGAGCATTGTTCAAGTCAGAGTCCTCACTGTGGTGAACTGCAAGATTGTCTTTTAGAAGCCAGTGCAGCTATGTTTTCTTAAAATTAGGAGACCTGCATATTAAGAAGTTTCCATTACAAATTACTTACAATGCAAAAATATTAACTCAAAAAGCAAACATATTTAATGTTCCCCAGCTGAGAACAGGAAAATAATTATTTCCAAATAATTTCCAAAGGTCATATTGAAAAATAACTCTGTATATAGCAAACAATTTCCTGATAGGTGGTTTTGAATGTATCTATTTACAAAAGTTGCGAATACCATTTGCAGTCTATTAAGATAACTGATCTCTGAATATGTCAGTAACTCCCAAAAAATGTTGTAATTCAATATCCAGCAGATGTTTCAAAAATAAAATATGTATATCATTACTCTAGAGTGTTGCAGCTATAACAGGTAGTGATGAGATACCCCTTAAAATGTGGAAATAGTACCATGCAACCAAAGGATAATTTATATATTACAGTGCTGTGAAATGGGCCTTGGGCCCTTTTTCTGTCAAAGACTTCTTAGCTGCTTCTGTATGAGGCTTCATATTAGCAGAAAAAAAGATAAATGCAAATTAGAAGGCTCTTGCTATGCTGTTAAAGATGTTAATTTAAAAACATGTCCCTACAAAAAAAAAATCCAATTCAGGGCTTCATGACCAGTTTCCACCCTGCACCAAGGTGGAAAAAATATGCAGAGGCCAAAACCTACTGCTAATAGCAAGAGAATGAGCTGACAGCAGGTATTAAGTAGACAGGTACTAGCACCTTCTAGAGGTTCCTTAAGAAATAAAATCATACTTTCAGATTAGATTTATGGAGTATGCCCTTATTCAGAAAAAAATTGCAATGGATAAAGTTGCCCACAAAACAGAATATAAGTACCCTTAAATACCACCAAGTGATGGAAGTTTGTGTAATAATTTTTTCTGCTGAACTTGTTTTGGGGACAACATCAGCCATGGGTCATAAAAATCCCAGACAGGAGATCTGAAGAATCTGGCTGGACAACAAGGCACTTTTGGAGTATATATAACAGGAAAGGTAAATAGTGTAAGATAAAGGAGAAATAAAGCTTCAATGAAATATAGTTTCTGTTTTTTCTGGGGGCAAACTAGTCACCTCCTTATAGGGCTCTGTGCACAAAGCTGGGTAAGTGGATGGCAGAGCTTATTTTTATCTTCCTCTCTGGCTCCACATCCAGGTCACCTCCGAAATGCATTCTACAAAACTTGGCATCTTTAAGAAATGTGAAATTTATCCTTGACAAGACTGTTCTTCCAGAAGTCACAAACTATTTTTTTCTAGGTTTTCCACCTAATTTTATACAAATAATTCCTAAAATACCTTGCATGGAGATTAATATGAATCCCAGACTTTTTGAAATACTCAGTTACCCATCCATCTTTTTAACAGTTATAAATTATGAGGGAATCCATGAAGTTAAGGATAAAAATGACATAGTAGGTGGTACAGACTTTATCAAAAAAGGATTATCTCTAAGTACATTATGTAAAACTTTCTCCAGCTACCTACCAAATATTATGTCACACCAGCCAATGATTTATTGGGCACTATTCTTTGCAACATTTTCTTAAAGGTTAGGTTGTCTGTTTGTCCTTCAGATTCCAGCTGAGATCCAAAGGACAGGAAAAGCAGATTAATAATGAAGGAAAAGAGTAGCTAGAAAGTTACAGAAACTTTATAACTTATTTCAAAGGAAGTTCCTCCTCTGTACCTCTTCAGTGGGAGTGAAGCAAATCCTGAATGTGTAACAGCACAATCCCAGCAGAGTTAAAGCAGATGTGATGGCTTTCTCTGGCTGACAGGTCTGACCAAGTAGATGTCTGTGAAGCAATTCTCTCATAAAGGAGACCTAAATTTTTTTTCTGCAAGGCTTTAAACACATATCCAATGAGTGAAGATTTGCCTTCCTGTGGAGGGGAAACCAAAAAACTGTGATATAGTTTTGCTAAAAGTAAATACAGAGATCTTGTGAAAACACCATGGAGGTTACTAGGAAATTCTCTCAACAAAAAATGTTTTATGCACATTATCATGGTTTTAGGTTTGTTGATAATTGTGAGTCCAAAGCGGGAAATAAATAAGAGATCAACAAACACAAAATACCTTTTCCTGTTTCTTTGCTTCATTCTGAAGTTAAAAATACAAGGCCATGCTCAACTAGCAATTACTTACTATGTTCAGAGCTGTGAATATGCATCCTTCAGAGAAGCTGTCTTCCCAGACTTTTACTATTCTTCTATTTTTTCATGACCTAAATGCTGTCACACTTCAAAGCTTTATATCAGCCTTGTAAGAAATGCAAGAGGTGAGGTCAAAATCTGTTTATGCATGGATAAAGCAAGTGAAATTTGGTACACTTTCCAGTGAGAGTTTCTGCTTATAACACTTTATCATGTTTTAATTTAGATTCATGATAGTCAATCTATCCAACCATTCCATCATGATAAAATATTTTGCTGATTCTTTTTTATTTTTTTATGAGCCTATCCTTCCTTTTAAGGTCGATAGGGCTTTCTGCACTAAAAATTATTCTTAGCAGTATTATTTTAAAAGAGTTTGCTATGTCTTTTTATTTTGCTCCGCATTTTTTTTAAGTGTCTAATTTCAGATAATAGATGATGCAACTTGCTCCTTCCCTTTTCTCTCATAAAGAGACCTTGATGGGGCTTTTGGTGAACCATCCTTCTACCTCCTACCCCAAGACAGGACTATCCTTAGCAAATACTCTTCCAGTTAAAGACCTTTGGTAACAAAATCCACACAGCCTTTTGAGATAGGTCATGTCAGACCTCTGCTTTTCAGTTATTAGACATTAGACAATTGTGCTAAATTCTAATGTAAATCTTCTTTGTATTTTAAGGTTTCTACTACAAGCATGGATAAGAAGTTATAATTTCCTGTTTGAAGTTGTTTTTTATAGACTATAGCTTCTGGAGTTCTTCAAGCATTGAATTAATTGATATTGTGGAATGGATTTTTTCCACCGAAAATTGACGTTTTCCAATGCAAATTAGTTTAATAAATAAATATAAAGTTGGGTGAAATTATTCAATACATTACACAGTTTTTTAGCTCATAGCCTATGGGTTCATATGCTGTAGATAGACCCATTGACATAATTGCAACAGTACTAAGCCAGATTAATGACAGAAACAAAATTTGGCCTGAAGTTCATGTTCTATATAAAATTCACTTTATCACCACATTCCAAGATATGGGAAATATTATATTTTAAAAAATCAATACTATGAGAATAAATTAAAGGAATAAATGTGTTCATAACTGGGTAGTAAATATAGGTTGAGTGGGACACTAGGAATCAACAGTTTCCACCTATCAATCCTACCTCTGAACTGGAAACAGGAAGAGTAGCCCAGCCTTCCTAGTCCAATGGGTTTTTTTTTCCATTTCCCTCCTAGTGAATTCATGTGGTTGTTATTGTAATGTATTTTGTTACTGATGTAATGCATTCAGTTACAGCTATCAGTTGATTCTTAATTTCTCAAGATGTGCAATACTGTGAAATAGATCTGCAATGCACATATTATTCTCCCCAATTATTATTAAGTACATTTTTGTTTATTGACTGTTCATTGTGCTGACATATTTCCCCATATATAAGATATATAATGTTAATTAGAGAGCTCCACTGGGATGCAAAATGACGATTTGAAAAATCGTATTGTTTATTTGAAATTATTTGTTTAACTGACTATTAATGGAATTACAACCATTGCAGATTATACACACCAGTAAAATGAATTAGAGGGGTAAGATAATAAAAAGAAGAAGATTTAGATTAAGATTTTCTTGCTTTCTGTCCCTTTGAGTCATTTAGGTAATTATGCATGTTTCTGACACAGTCCATGATGTGTTCACTCTTAATAATTTACCAGAAGCAGAAGCAGGGATTCTTACAGTTACAAAATCTTAATTCTTTTAAGCTTCACAATATCTCACTGACATTCACCATATAACTTCCCAAACAAAGTCAAACATATATTTAATTAAAATGATTCTGATGTTTATTATTTGAA
Organism: Peucedramus taeniatus; assembly: GCA_013400575.1. Lineage (NCBI taxonomy): Eukaryota > Metazoa > Chordata > Aves > Passeriformes > Fringillidae > Peucedramus > Peucedramus taeniatus. Next base: position 5,623 of record WBNO01000003.1, read on the forward strand.
GGAGCTTTCCTTCCCCTTCCTCACCAGGTGGAGTTGGTGGAGTGATCAAGGGAGAAGCTTTTGGCTTGCTCAGGCTGAGTATGAAGTGTTTAGAGTTGTGGTTGGCAAAAAAAAGCAGCATACTGCAAAAATAACCCCACTGTCTAATTCTAATTCACAGGTTTATTAATATAGTATGAGAAGAAAAAGGGAGAAAATAGCACAGTTTAGTACACACTAATAAGATTTGACACTTCTTTTCATTAGGCATTTCATTTCATTAGAAAGATGTGACTTTGGACACTCCTGGCCACCAGCACCACTTGTGGAGTTTCCACTTGCTATTCCTCAGGTAATACAAGGTGAGTTCTGAAAAAAAAATATCCTGTCTCTTGTATTCTGAAAATACATTTGTGCTGGATATTGGCAGCTGTGTGAAAGACATATTTTTGGGGTCAACTGGACAGGCGAAGGTGTTTGTCTCCCTCCTTTGGCTGACCAGCACCCCCAGCTGCATCGTCCCCACTTCATGGACTTCAGGTCAAAATCTGCTGGAGCTGGACTCAGTTTTATTCTGTGTAATTTATGTGGCAGTGTGAATTTATCTTAATATTTTCATCACACTTTGGCAGTGTGATGAAAATAGTCACAGTGGGGCTTGCAGTTAGGAGTATTCTTTGTTCCCCTTTTCAGTGCCAGGTACAACTTCTGTAACACCATTTATTGATAGAGTGGAGATAGTAGAGTCGACATTTACTTCCTTATTCCCCAAAAGGAAGGTTTACATTTATTTTGGCTTAGCATAGCTGATGTTCACAGAAGAGCACATTGACTTTCCACAGTGCTATGCATGGATTGTTTTGCACTGGCTTTAGTGTAAGTGCAGGTGCATCAATTTAGGCAGATCTGGAAAGAACAACTGGTATCAATCCCACCGAATTTCGTTTATTAGCTTGGAACTCATCTGGAGATCAATTTCAAAGCAGTGTAGATTAGGAAGATTAGCTGTGTCTCCTGTTATGGGACTTTTTAAAGCTCTGCAGGTACAAGCCTCTGCCTCTGCCCTTAACTCTGAGCTGTACATTGACAAATACTTTACTATATTTCAGGGGAAATTGACTGTACTTGTTCAATGAACATCACTTATCACAAACTTTCACATCCTACCTCATGTCATTTTAGTGTTTGGATGCATTTCTAATATAAGTATTTCCTGCTGAAGGGCAGTGTGTAGCCCAAATAATTTCTGGGTTTTTTATTGTCCAGTAAGATCTTAATACTACATCTTAATGTTGCCTCTGTGAATGTCATGTGTGTACTTCTCACACAGAGTCTAAAACATGTGTTTCTTTGCTCAGTGGTCACATTGCTTAAGGCCAAATAACAGGTAAAAATAGCTCAGCATACTGTACTGGTCTTCTGCCAGAGAAGATGAGGTACACATGGGCAGAATTGTTAATCAAAAATTAATATTTAATAAACATACAAAAATAAATATACTAAAGCAGTTAGTAAAGAAAACAAAAGCTTACTGTATTTTCATGTGTAGCCTGTGGCTTCTCTTTCAAAGTGTACAAACCATGTCAACATTTGATGGCATTACTGTTCCATCTATTTGGATAATGAACAGTGAGACCTCCCCCAGAGCCCACCAGGCCACTATGCACTTCCTGCCTCTGATCCCTCTAAAATCTGCTGTCCCTTAGACTTTTACCCTGTGTGTAATTACATCAAGGCTCTTGCAAAAGTGAGTCAAAGAGTTGCTTTGTTTTTAAAAATAAACAACTTTTTAACCCAGAGTTTTGTAGTATTATGGAAAGAAGAGACTTTTACATCATTATTCTTCCCTTTCTGCATATCTTTGCTGAATAGAGGGCACAAGCACTGGAAATACTTTTTTATTCTAAAAATCAGTCCTTTCAGTGTCAGTATTCCTATGGAGAAAACCAGTCAGTAGTAAAGACAAGAAAGAGAACCTGCATTGTTCATCTGAGAACTCAGATGGGTTGTGCTGAACTGCTGGACTTATCCAAAGGAGGACAGGGAGGGAATTTCAGGGTATAGTTTTATTTTCTGCACCTTCATTTGTGTCCTATAGTCAGTCACAGAGACCTTGTCTTAAAGGCTGTCACCAAATGAGATTCACATTGCCTAAATGTAGCACTGCTGTCACAGGTACCCATCAGATGTGTCTTCAGCACAAATTTTAGGATGAAATCAGGTACAACACACACTTTCTCTACACCATCATTAGAAAGAAAGACTCGAAAACTAATGGATAACACTAACCTAAGTAAGTGGCTACTGTGAACTGAATTCCACTGTATGAGGACAAAACAAGCAAAGAAAACTAACTCACTGAGATTTCCAAGTATATAAAATAATGCTGAGAGGAGTATATTTCAAATTTAAATAACAATTTAATAATAGAATTAGTTCTGTTTCAAAACTAAGGAGTTCCAAGAACATTATTCTTTGGTGCACTTTTATAACTCATTCTTTTCTTGGTATTAGCATGAAACTTATCCACTATACTATATGGAAAAAAAACCCTTGCACTTAAAATGAGTTTGCTGCCTTTGTGGACAATTCAGTCGTTTCCCTCCCCCACTTTAAATATTAATTATAAATGGATAGGAACACAATACTTTTTTTTTTCTTGTAGTTTTGTAAAATATTTGACATTGGATTATTGTATTTCTCATATTTAAATTTGCAACTGGAGGAGAGCAAGGTGTCAGGTTTTTTTGTTTATTTTTAATTTCGGTATAAGTGTGCCTTTAATTCATCCTTGTGCTATAAACATTTATGACAGGTAAATATATTTCAGAACCCATTAATTATTGTACCTGGAGAGCTTCCACTGGCTTCTAAACAATTTTATGTTCATTTTAATTGCTGACTGTAACAGCATAATTACTTTAATTTCAAGAAACAATTTATAACAAGAAGTGTGGCTTATATAAATCCTCTCTATGCTTTTTAATATGCTGGTTTTGTGCTTTGGTAGGATGTTTGGTTTAGCAAAACATACTTTTTTCATTTTTTCCGTTTAAAGCCCTTGTAGAGACATGTTCTATCATACTGTCTAAAACACGTATTTTAAAATTGCTAACATATATGGCATCTTATACCACATGAAATCACATAAATCTTGGGTTTTGAAAGAATCGGTATGATATAGGATGACAAGGTACAATAATGGCCGTGGCAGAACAGTATTACACAGAGTAGGAGGTTTTCACATTTTGACAGCTTCACTTTGTTTAGCGTTGTAGCTGGAAAGGAATTCATTTCTAGCAGACAATTAGATCTTTAAATATTTATGAGCAACATCCCACACACACATAACTTGGGGCCTAACTGAATGGTCATAGAAGTAATATCAAAAATCAAAAAAAGACTACAGAAGAGAGTTGAACAAGAACAAGATAAAAATACACAAGCACTTGAAAAGCAATCTAATTTCTCTCCCACAAGTAATTGCAACATGTAGAGGCTCAATTTTCTGTCCCAGGTTCATCTGACACTTTCTATGCACAGTGCCCTCTGCCCACAACTGACAAACTTTTCCCCCCATGTTCCTCCAGTATAAAAATACCAGGTAAGATAAACATCAGTGACTCTGAGCTAACTGATGCTCCTGCCCATGGCAGGGGGTAAGCATAAGATGGTCTTTAAAAGTCCCTTCCAACCCAATGCTCATTGTGGCTATTCCAAGACTTGGAGAATCAATGCTCACCTGTAATTGACTGAAGGATGACAGAAGGAGAGGGTTAACCATGGTGGGTACTGCAGGGCAGGTGGGTGCCACAGGGTACCCTGCAGGCTCTGGGAAACACTACAAAGCACAACACTGTTTTTCTGGTTTTCTACTGTCTTTTTATCTCACTTCTAATCAGCTGGGCCCAGTTAAGTGCATTTTAGCATCATCTGCAAAAGCCCCTTGGGTACCCAGGGCTTTGCAACACCGTCTTAGCTTCAGGAAGATGATGCAGACTAAGAGAATGAGACACCTAGAAAAGCTCCTGGAAAGCGTAGTGCTCAAAAAACATGCAAGCTAAGTGGATATCAATGGGTAAAAGGAACAAATTGTAGAGACATTTGAACTCTTAGTGCTTGCTATTTTGGCTGTTTCAGAGCACCATGTAATCCTCTCTGATGCCCACTAGAGCAATTACACAGAAGAAGACATACAGGTCATGCATTTTGCTTGACCTGAGGGAATTCAGGCAGATCTTTTGGGATCATGCTGCAGCTGCAAGTCTCGGCAAGTAGAAGGTATCTTCCATGAAATCTTTTTGAGTTGCAACAGAATTGATGGAGTTAACAAGATTACAGAGGCTGGAATGAAAGCAAGCAAAAAGAAGCCTGATAATGTGGCTTTTGAGTTTAGAAGTCAGCTCAGAGTTCTGGCTTTTGCTCCATAGTTTCTGTTGCATTGAAAACCCTGTGAAATCCAATTCAAAAAGCAGTCCTTGGGCCAAACTTGCAGATCCCCCTTTTCAGAGGCAAGTCCTGAATCACTGTGCTGTTCACAGCCACTTGCTCACTGCCCTCTGGGTCCAGATGTCACCTATTCCCTCTTTCACTGTGAGTGACAAGGTTTAATTGTCAAAAGAGAGGGGAGTTGATGTGAGTCCCAACGTGTAGTTTCTAGTTCTCCTAATTTTCTTGTGGATAGATAGAGAAGGTCCTCCTTGTGCTAAACAAAATGCATTCAATCATAGAACATGCCATTGAGATTTGATGACATAAATAATTCCTGGAGATCAGTGAGGAACAGCTTTGAAAGATTAATACACCTGGTATCTTACCCATAATCAGCAAATTTAAAACTGAAATATGCTTCTTTTTCATCATCTTGTTGTCTCTTGTGCTATTTGCCTATTTATGTAATGCTTCTCACATTTCCACTTCACAGATTTTCACATCAAATGTAAGCCTCTTGATTCTTGCTAAAACAAATATTTTACCATGAATTAAAAGACTTAAAAAGTCAGACTGATTTGGAATTCATGAAATTAAAATTTACTGAGTTGCCTGACATTTATAGTAAAAATAATTATTTTAATATATTTATCCACATGTAAGGTAAAACTGGCTTCTTCCCTTAGAGGAAAATAAAAGCAGATTTTTTTAATTAAAATTTTTTCTTGTTTCTCTTTTAGTGAAAATAGTCCATTGTAAATGAATAAATACTAATATGCTGTTCTGCATGTACTGGTTGTGCATATATTTAGTTAATACTTTACCTTTTCAAGCAAGTTTACCTAAGAATTTCACAAAATTAATTGTTAAAGTCATTTTTTTCTTATCTTATTCTCCATTTATTACCTTGTGTTCCCATTTTGACTTGACATCCCCACTTTTTGTCAGGTAAGTTCTGCATAAAGAGTTTCTTCTTACAGCAAAGGGTCACTGAAATGCAGATGAGCCTTTGAACTCTCCATTGTGGGATGTCTTTAAGAATAAGTTCAGTAAACATCTGTTGTGTACAGATCCTGCCATGGACTAGAGGAATAATGATATAATCTCTTGAGGCAGCTTGCAGGCAATGAGTCTATTTTATATGCAATTCAGAATGCTCTGTGAATGAATTGTGTCAAAACTGTCAACACTACCTGAATTATATCTTAATAGAAATAAAATGTGAGCAAGGAGAATTGAGATAATGGATAAAAAAATTATGTCTAGATTATTTCTTTCCCTTTAAAAAAGAATCCTGCAATTGTACTGCATGAAAAACTCATTCCTAGGGTTTGGGGAATTCTGCAGTTTTTCAGCATCTGATGGTGGTCATGTTTGCCCCATCTGTCTCTGATTTCTAAGGATGAAACAAATGTGCAGTAATAACTCATTTGTTTTTCTGCGTTATTCATGTTGTGTTAAGGTGGCTCATTTTCACAGCAGATTTTGCACCAAGTATTGCTAAATATTTTGCAGCAATTATTTATAATTTTGACAATGGATATTTCTTTCACATTGTTGTTTGAGTATCTCTGTGCTCTGCTGTCAATGGTAAATAGCTAGAACCCATCAGTCAAACAACTGGCACCAAGTGGCACATGGCTGCAATAAGGGTCTTCTGAGAAAAGATTATTAATGTTATAGTAATATTTTTCTGTCTATAAATCTCAACATATGTCTGCAAAACAGCATCTGCAGTTTCTAGTTAAAGAAACCAAAGCTTAGAGTGAAGTAATTTGCTTTAAGTCGCGAAGTAACCTTGCAGAAGAACTGGGAATAGGACCCAGTTTCCCAAAGCTCCACTTCAGTATCTGATTTTCTCAGTTATGCTCCTTTTCTTGATTCCCCTTTTGTCCCTGTCTCCACTCTCACCCCACCCTTTTCAGGCATACAATTCTCACTTTCTTAGGTTTATGCCAAAACAATAGACAGGAGCTTTGCTTCTGCTTCCTTTTTCTGCTAAGAAATAAGCTTATATTAAAGCAAAGAGCATGTAAAAGAAGAAGAAATTAACACTGTACTGGTACACAGATTTCACTGATATTTTAAAATATCTTTAATTAATCTGAAACTATATCTTGTTTGCTAGATATGGCTGTCCATAACTGCCTGAAAATAAAATAATTTTGTTAATGTTTTTGGAGTGGCAAATTTCTTTCTTGCTCTCTAAAATGTCCTTTAGTTAGCTAATATGGGCAGAAAAATGAATCAGAAAGAGACACAGATTTCTACTAGAAAATTAGACATTTAGATTGCCCAAATTGTTGTCCATGTACAAGTGTTATAGTAAAAACTTTGCTTTTCACTATATTAAGGACTGCAGTTCTTCTGCTTATCTTCAGAAGAAAAATATAGTTTCAAGGTATGTATATCCTTTTGTAAATGTTACTTCAGAAAATTTTTTATTACCTAGTGTGAGATGGAAAATGATAATTTTATTTTAAGTCCATCTTCAATTTGTACAAAATGATTCTGCCAAGCTGATGAGTTTTCCTTTATTTTAATTTATTAAAAGTATATCTGTATATTTTATTTCTTTTCTGTGGGATTTCCTTTGTTTTCTTTGCCTAAGATTTGTAGAAGATCAATCACATCAATAGATTTTATCATATGCGGAACTTTGGGGAAAATTGTTGAAATGTATACCAACACTAAACTTTCAGTGTCCATTTTTCAATAAGAGCCTTTTAATGTTTTTTATAGTGACATTCTTTTTTTTTTTTTAATGAATTTATCCCTGTAATATACGGTAAGATTACAAAATTGCAATTAATTAACACCATTCTACAAAATGACAGTTAATGAAAATTAAGTATAAAGCAGGAACCTCTATTTTTCAAAATAAATTGAGGGATATGCCCCAGAAAATCATAAAATTTTCATTCTAGTGAAGAGTTCCTAGGTTTTTCCTATATGTAACACTCAGAACCATGTGTGCTCCTACCCCCTCTTTTCCCATTTATTCATGTGTGTGTGTGTGCAGGTGATACATTTAAGAAAACTAGTTGAAGCCCAAAAAAGACTTGAGTTGGCTGACTTCAAGAGAAACTCTGTCAGTGAGGTCAGGCTAAGAGGTGGAATACTCACCAGATGAAAGCAAAGGAAACTCTCCTGCCTCCATGTCTTCAACTTGGGCTAGGCAAAGCCCTTCAAAAATAGATGAAATGGGATGAATAAGTGCCTCAGGGATGAAAAGCATGCCTGTGCCATGCTTTTGAGGACTTGCATGAGGAGAGTGAACCTCTTTTGTGGCCCAAGAAGTTAGAAGATGTTGGCTTAGATCTGCTAAGTCAGAATGTTTAAATGGGATCAGTAAAAACAAGAACTGGAATGGCAAAGCTTTCAGCATATGTGAACTGCTGTTCCTCCAGCAGAGCAGTATGATGTGCAAAGACACATGCACAGCTTTGAGGCTCTGTAAGTGGCAGTCACAAGGTCAGTGGATTACTAATCCAACTGAAAAGAAAAAGTTTAGATTCCTGAAAGGGATCCTTCACCCTCAAGAAACACAAGAAGAGACAGAGATACCATTCAACTTTATTGTTACTGCAGCATATGTGGACAATTATGTGTTAATTCTTCTAACCCTAGACACGAAAAAAAAAATAAAAATAAAAAAAAAAAAATTACTGTGGAGCTTTAGTGATGCTTTCAGTCTTGATTGCTTGGCACAGGATGGAGCTAGGTGAAAACCAGGCTGCCTTGTTATTTGGCTAGTACTGCTTTGCAATAAGGAAACCTGCTAAAGGAACTGGATGCAATGGTTCTCCTCACCCTTTGGACAATTTCACCCTTGGACAGGAGAAAGATGCAAGCCCTTCATTTACTACCTTGGAGTGGCCTAGAAAGAAACTTCATGGCCATTCTTCAGCAGTGTGTACATTCTCTTAGATTCTATAATTCTAACTCAGCAATAGAGGGTATTTTTAGAATAGTCAAACTATGTGCTTCTTTTGGCTAGACCTCCAAAAAAAACACCTGTTCTAAGGATTTTACATGTTATCATATCCAAAGCCACTCTTTGAAGTACACAGCAGCTGAGATTGAAAAGCACAAAACTTCCTCTAGTCTGATCCTTCTGCTGAAAAAAAGATCAGCTAAAACTTGCTGCCCAGTACTGTGTTCAGTTGAATTTTGAATAATCCCAACCATAAGGACTCTACAAATTCCCTGGCCAACCTGTGTCAACAACTCTTAAATAAGAAAGATTTTTTTTCTCTCATATTTAAGAAGAATTTCCTGTATTTCGGTGCCACATTGTTTCTTTTCCTGTTAGTGGATGCAACTATCATGATTATTATCTTAAATATATTTTCTATTCAGATAGTTATAGCATGAGAGATAAATGCTGAAACTCAAAGCCCTAAACCAAGATAAGTGAAACACTTGTTCTTCCAGCTAGCCCAATTAATGCCATTTGTACAGACATGATAGGGTGCAAACTCACTCTGTTTAAGCATAAAGGTTCTACTCTGTAAAGTGAGGGATTTTTCAAAGGCAGCATGACAATTTTTTATCAAACTGAAAACTTTTTCAAAACATATTGCTGTATATTAAAACTTTATTCCTTCAAGCACTTTACTAAAAATGTCACCTGCTTCCTAGCATGGAGAAGTAGAATTTTCTACAGATTATTTTTCTTCATTTTCAGATACCTCCATACTTTTTTCTGTCATTTACATAAGATATACACTTTAAACTTATCTTTGTTTTCCACCTACAATAAGAACGTTTTGGTAAGTAATATTTTTATCTAATTTCATTTTAAGCTTCCCTTTTTACATTTTATGAGACTTTCAGAGATGCCTTACTAATGTATGTAGCATGATTTGCATAGGAGAATATCTTCTAGTTTCAACAACATGATTTTATCTCTTCCTTTTTCTTTTTGCCTTTTCATTTAAGTGGAGCATCTTTCTACAAAATCCTGTGTAAATAGTCTTCCAGAATTCCATATAACTCTGTAAAATTACAATGGGGCTGTGTGAGGAGTTGAAGAATTTAGTTGCATGTCTCAAGAAGGAAGTTCCCATAAGATAAGCCACCACAACAGGAACTTGAGATAAGTATAGATGGCAAAACAGGAAGGCATCAATTCCAGGCCTGATGAAGGTGAAGACTTGGAATTAGCACATTGGAAAAAATTCCACTGTGCAGACTGAGGAATCTTAAGACTTATCCAGACACAAAATTTGCAGTGGCAAACTGTGGGAAAGGATACACATGCCAGTCCAAGTTGTGGGAATGGCATCTACATCCCATGGATATCTGGGACTTGGACTTTATAGAAGTGGTACATCCAGAAGAACAACACTGTGACCCCTACCTCCGAAGACCAGGGTAGAGAAGGACCCATGGGAAGCTGCAGGGATCAATGTGGTGGCGAAATTTTTGTACTTAATCTCTCATTATTTTCTCCCATTCTCTCTCTCCTCATGTTTCTATCTCTCTACCTCATATTTACTGTTTAATAAAATCTGTACTGTTGACTCTGGTATGTGGTGTTTGCACTTCAATTCAGAGAGACGAACCTCTTCTAATTGGATCATACCATGCTGTCATGAAAGTCCCTTCATATATAGCCTCATCATTCACAATTTTTGATGGGAATTCACTACATAAGCATTTGGCATGCATTTTTGAGCACCGTGGAAAAGAAAATGAAATACGTAAACATAACTTTCAATTCTCATACAAGGTTATTGCTAAAATATTGTATCTCATTTCTCCAACATAAAACATGCTGTTTCTGTGTCACTCCTTGTAGTCTAAAGTCTTAGATATCAAGCAATTTTGACAGTAATCCAGAAAAGATGGTTAACTTTGCCAAGCCATTGGAAAGGCTGAAGAAATTATTGCTCATCTCTCCATGTGGGAAGATTTTGAGGTATGTGTAACAGGTGGAAGGCAAGCCTTGATGCAAGTCTTTTATCAACCAGCTTGCATGGAAATCATAAAACTGAAACTTTTTATGTTTAAAAAGAGTTATAACCCTCATTGTCAGAAGTTAGAGGCAAAGGCGCTGACTTTTATTAGCCTGTACTTTTATATAACCATTATTTTCTGCAGCTTAGCACACATACTACTAAATTAAGAGCTTATAATATACAGTACTGATTTGCAGAAATTGCTTTTCTGTCACTGAAATGTGTTTTCATTAGATATTTGAAGGATAAGTGAGGTTTGCCTTTAATCTATAGTGGTATTGTCTTTACACAGCAGAATGACATTGTGGGTGTTATATTTTCACTTTCAGGAAAATCTTTAATTCAGTGTTCTGCATATGAACTTTGACACTGGATTGAAGGGAATTATAATTTCACCTTCATTTTTAAATTTTTTCTTATCTCAGGTAACCACTCTGTCTCGAGGTTTTTGCCTGAATCTGGCTTTTAATAGCTGGACTAACAGTCAACACATAACTTTTGCAGTCTGTGATAAAAAGCAGACAATAAATGTAAGGTAATAATTTTAAATAAATAAATAAATGAACAATTTATTGTTAGATACCAAGACTGCTGCAGATAATGCTTCAAAGGAAAAAATACCTTTGAGAAGAAAACCAGTAAATTTAATTCTGGCTTGCCTGAAATATGCTTTCAAACTTTTGTCAGTGCTTGTGGGTAGGCATATACAGTGAGCATACTCTTACAGGTGATTGAGAAGATGAAGGAAAAATAAAGTTAATTAGTTAGGATTGAATAATCTTTAAAAAAGGAAAGGGTGAAGGTTCTAATTTTTATAGTTATCATAACATGTCATGTTTGAAATTAAGGTTGTGCTAGCCAAAATCTTTTGACAAAATATTAATCTACTACTCTATACTTATCTCAAATATTCCTGACAAGATTATTCATTACTTCTTATTCTAAAATGATGCATGTTGCTTCTAGGACAGTTAAGCACCTACTCAAGACAGAGGGATAATGTATTTCAGTGGTATATGAAGACATATATGCATTTGATAGAAATGGGCATGCTGTTTTAAGAAAGGTGTATTTAGATGACATTTTGATGCATTTTAATTTGCATACTGCAACAAAAATCATAAGGAAGTTATCTAACTTGAAAGACATAATTTTCTTTTTTGGAAAAATTACCATTAAAAATACTGTCAATAAAGAAAACTCTCTTGTGTTGGTTTGGCCCTGGTTGGATGACAGGTGGCCCCCCAAAGCTGCTCTATCGCTGTCCTCCTCAGCTGGGCAGGGGAGCAAAATATAACTAAAGCCAATGTAGTTTTAGGCTGAGTTAAGGGCAGGGAGAGATAATTCACCAGTGACTGTCATGGGCCAAGCAGACTCTACTTGGAGAAATTGAATTTATTGCCAATCATTACAGTAAACTCAAATCTTAAATTCACCTTCCCCTCACTTCCCCCTTCCTTGGTCTTAACTTCCGATTTCTCTCCCTGCTCCCTCTCAGGGGCACAGGGAATGGAGATTGCCATCAGTTCATTACACATTGTCTCTGCTGCTCTTTTTTCCTCCAGGGAGGACCCCTCACACTCTTCCCCTGCTCCAGGTCCCTCCTGCGGGGTGCAGTCCTTCAGGAGCTGGCTGCTCCAGCATGGGTGCTCTGGTCACAAGTCCTGCCAGCAAGCCTGCTCCATTGGGGGTTCCTCTCTCCACGTCGGCACAGTGTTCACATGTTGAACATGAAACCACAGACTACACAATGTCATTCATAAATCTTTCCCTGCTTTCTTTCAGAACTTCTGGAAGCTATTATCTATTACTATTGACAGTATTGTGCGAGTATATAAAGTTCCCTAAGATATTATAAAAGCCCCCAAATCTTACAAGCTTAATAGAAAAGATAGAGTAGAAACTAAGGAAAAGAGAGAGAATGAATAGCCTTTCTAAGGTCATACTGAAAGACTATGACAAAGAAAATAATCACAAATCTCAAGCCAGAGCCTGACCAACCAAACTGTCAAGCCCACGTGGGAATACTTCCAGCTGTGAAGGGTAGAATCTCCACTGGTAGTTCCCAATATTATTTTCCAGTCATAGCTAATAAAATTCTTCCAGGTCTTAAAGTCAGTCGACACATACAGATTCTTCATATTGCATATTTTCTTAACTATTTTAGTAAGGGATATCATATTCTAAATGGGTTAAAAAGGGATAACTGAGAAGTATTACTTCCAAGTAATGAGGTACTTAATGTACATGAAGTATTTTCCTTACACTTACTTAATTAAATTATCAAGGCATATATAAAGCAAATTTTATCCAAAAACATTATACTACGCATTGCACTAAGTAGAAGAAAGGCCCATGGAGTCTCTTTTATTTATAATGAATTCCTGTAATAGTGACTCTGAGGAAGTACAAGTGACATTGAAAAATAAATGACTGAAGGCCAATGAACTGGAACAAGATTTAGAAAAAATGTACTCTATCTGGAAAAATACATCTATCTTTTAGGGCCTATGTTTTTCTCCGTTGGTGCAAAAATAGCTTTAGAAGATATTTTTTCCTTGTTATAAAGTTCTGAAAATAACAAATGCATTTATTTTTCCTTACAAAAGATAATAAAGAAAAACAAAACAAAACAAAATGTTATCCCATAGCACATTATCATGGCATATGAACTCTATACAGATTTAATATAGATTCCAGAGGAAGGATTAGATGTAGTGAAAATTACTGTGTTATGTAGAAAAATAAAACAGCCATTGAGATATCTTGAGAAACATTTCATCTTACAAAAGCTTTCTCGTTGTTATTGACTTCTAAATTTTCAAGACTTTTTCAAGGTTTACTGGTGAAGAAAACCTATCCAGTGAAAATTGATCTAAGATTGGTTATATTCCATCTTGCAATTGAAATGTATTCCAATATAGCAATTGAACCAACATTATCCTCCAGCTAGATGCTTTCAGAAAATGTCTCTTGTTTGAACTGGTAATGAGTAGAATGATTTCTTTCTTGTGTTTACAAGAAGTGTGCTTCATGACCAAGAAGGAAATATTCAGAGTAAATGTGAAAGGTCAAAATGAATGTCAGAGAAATAGAAAATCAAAAAATTGTCCTCTGATTATATCATTTTAACTCAAAAATTACTTATCCAGAAATGTACTGGGAAATCTATTACTTTGAACATGTAAAGGCATTGTTTAAATTATTGTGAAATCTTTTCAAAACTAGGAAAAGTTATTCACATGTTCAAAGATTGTAGTTCTTAAAAGATAATTTCACAATAAAATGTATTTACATCAAAGGCGGACAAAAGTACTTCCTTATATCCATTTACACCATTCTATTTTGTAGAACTTCAGAATCATCAAATTAATTGTCCATAATCTTTCTTAATGAGCAGATTTTATATAAAGAGAGTAAAATGAGAAAATTGATTATTTTGTTTTACTTAATTCTGTACAGGATGGATTGGCAAAATAATCGAAAAATTGAGACTATTAAAGAGAAACTTCCCATTATGGAATAAATACTAAGCTTAGAATTGGTATATTGAGTACAGTTTGGTTTTTTTATTCATCTAGTCCTGAACAGAAGGGATTAAGCAACATGTAAATAATTTGTAATCTTGGACAAAGCTGATTATTCCCATGAATAATTCCCATGAATAATTTTAGGATACTAATGAGAGAAAAAACCCTTCTTTTCTTTGTCTAAAAGCCAGTTGTTCTTCAAGGACTCTGTAGGCACAATAGCATCAGTTTAACAATTACTTTCCTCACAATATGTCGTTTTCAAGGACCAAGGATTTGAGGATGTGTCTGACTGGGTTCATTGTGCAGTTGTGAGCCAGACAGTTGGCACCAACCCTGCTAAACAAGGATCCTGATCTAAGTCAGGAGAAGGAAAGTTCAGGCCTACATGACCCTTCTTGTATATATTGACCTATATATATATATAGATAGATATTTAATTTGTTATCAAGGGCAGAGTGACCCAACTCAGATAATTTCAATGCAGTTGAAGATATTTATGTGCACCATATGCAGTTCAACACTGAATGAAATGCCTTATGTCAGGGACTGGATTAGGAGGAACACCTGTCTTCTATCTGTTCTTATTTGTTGTATTATTCACTTCACTTCACTTCACTTCACTTTTCTTTGTTTTTTTCTGCCCCACAGCTGTCATCTAGATGGCTGTGGCATGGATCTGGGCACTGGAGCATGGATTTGCCCACGGTGTGTCATGCCAGCCCCGACACCATGCTCAGCCATCACCCAGGAACAGCCTGGGGTCCCCAGACACCCTCTGGATGTGGCTGCTTCATCTGGTGAGAAAGAGCAGTTGTAGGCACCCCCACCTGGCCCCACCAGCTGCCTGCCTGCTTTCTGCCCAGATAAAGTGTCTCCTGGCATAGTTTTCAGGGGTAGGTAGCTGTTTTGGGAGTACATGGTGGCGGCATAAGACTTTCAGTTAATGTTCCATGATGTAAGAATGACTCTATCATTGAAGTTTTGGATATTTTATGCTGATTTAATCTTCTGAGAAGAGACAAACCAGCTAGCCACATTGGAAAGGAGCCAAAGGATGCTACCCCAAAGGGAGATCACATTTGCTGGATTTCATAAATGTTGTGATTATGTGCAATTTTCCAGCCAGATCCTTCTAAATTAAATATTCTTTCTTTCAAGAGTATGATTTCAAAAATGTGGTTTCATATTTTCCCAGAGGGAAAAAAATCCAATTTTTTGTCAGTAACCCCTTGTTTTCCAAAAGCTTATCAAATTATAGCGTGACTTGTTTTGTATAAGATAATCTATTTCCCTACTACTGACTGAGGCTTTACAAAGAACATGTAATAGTGTTTGGAGTCAAAGTTACTCACAGCTATGGGAAATTGGCATTTTTCATGTTCTAAGTAACATCAAAATGACAGTTAAAACTTATATCTGGCAGACAGACATATAGAGCAAGATTATCTGTGGAAAGAACATTATCTGTGCACTATGAAATTTCTGATTCTCTGGTCACCGTATAGCCGACTTCAATTTCTATGTTCAAAAATAATCTCATCAACGAGAAAGCACTATACTACATGATGGTTTGTATCTTCTTCTTTCTGACACCAGTTGAAAACAGCTCTGATGCAGCTTCAGTGCTCCACAGAGACACAACCACCTAGAGTTTCTGTTCTGAAAAGTTTGATAAGCCTGAAATATTTCCTGAGACCTGAGTCCTAGACGTACCATTGGCTTTGATAAGGAACATCATGAGTCACTACATGCTTCAAAAAGCTTTGTATGAGTTCAGCCATAAACTCTATTTTCCTTTTGTGGAGTTTTGCTCAGTTGAGTTGGTCACCAGGACTGGATGTCTATATTCATTTCCACATCAAGTTCTCAAAGCCAGAAAAAAAAAAAAAGTTTTACATTCCAAATATAATACTTTAGGTAAGCTCAAATTTTTCAGATGTAAAGGAATAACTGCCATCATAATAAACCTGTATGCCATTAGTTATGGAATAACCAGTAAAGTCTCAGTGAAAATAAGCAGTTTAACATGTATTTTATGTTTGTGCAATGTATGATGGAGTTTTATGTATATTTGAATTACTGCTAAAATGATTATTAAAGAAAATGCTCTTATTTAGTCTTACTCTTTTCAAATAATTATTACTAGCCAGAATGTAGGACTGCAGTTTTCTACTGACAGATTTTAAGGATGCTGAGCTTATGTCAGTGGTCATTTTCCAACACTGTTTATTTGTTATGGCCCCCAAGACACGTTATAGAGTTCCTGAGTTTCTTTGAAACATTCTCCAAAAGCTATGCTTTCAGTAGCTGGAATTTCACTGGCTCATAAAGTTTTAAAACTGCTTAATCACATTATCACTGGGCTGTCACTCACTTGGAGCATTTTGAAGAAGGCCAATAAAACAGGAGTTAGGAGCAACCTAAAGGAGAAAAAGATTAACAAATTCATGGGTGCTGTTTTCATGAAGAACTTCGATCAACTCTGTGACTGAAGACTTTTTTAGAGCTTGTCTAATATAATTTGCTACCTTTTAAATTGTATTGGACTTTGAATTACATTTTTACTTCAGATAAGTTAATTTCATTCTTCATCAAGGTAAACTACATTGAAATAAGAAGCTTTGATTCAACTGTCTTGGAAATATTTGTTTAATTTATCACCTTAAATTATGATCAGTAGACAGTAATTTTTCCATGAGAGGAAAATGATCTTATTTTTCAAGTTGGATGTATTTTATTCTTTGAAAAAGCTGGAAAATTCCCACCTTGGACTTAAATGCAGGAGAGGGAATCTTGGCAGTTGCGTCCCCTGAAGAGAGAAAGTTCATTGTGAAAATGTTTCTGAATGATCAAATGCAAAGCTGATGCTTTGCTATGTTTGCAGTAATTTGAAGCATGTGAACACTTAATATATCAGCTCTCATAGACACTGGCTGAAAGATGTAAACAGTATCAGTGTGGGAAATTTTAGGTTAGGTAAACTGAATTAAATAAAATTGATGCAGTTTTTCAACCTTTTCTTTCAAACAAGATGGCATATGTTCAGAAGTATTGATTCATTTGATGTGTGTCATGCACATCTATCTCAGTATCTCCATAGGCCTTGAAGGTACAGTGTCACATTCCTGCCAGCTGAAGTTCAGTTGCCCTAATGCAGAATTACTTGTGTTTGGAATAGGCTTCCATGGATTAGGTGTACAGATTGTAGCTTGCTCTGCTCTCCTGCCAAGACGACCAGTCCAGAAGCCATTCTGATCTGGAAGCCAGCAAGTTTCATAAACTTGTTATTTTTGCGTTATTTTCCTTTTTGGCAACATTTGCCAACTTGAGTATATCTTCAGGAAGAAAGGACTACATCTGTCTGATGGTAAATTAAAGTTAGGGCTGGGACGGGGGCGACAGGCTGGAAAGTTATGTGCATCAACATCTGCTGGCTTAGTCTTTTTGCCTCCAAACATTATATTTTCATTCAAATTAATGCCTTTAGAAAATTCTTCCCTACTCCTTTGAATGCTCCAAGTGCATTTGGGAATAGTCTGGAAGAGTAAGAATTGGCCAAGGACAAAGCTGAATCAGAATAGAATGTTCTACTGCCAAAGTTTTGACTGCTTTAGTGGTTTAGACACCTCTGTAGGTGAATTACAGCGTGGAGATTAATTCCAGCTTACAGTTAGATTGAGCCTTAACTGTTCTTCAGTGGTGCAAAAAATGAACAAATCACCATTCCAAGCTCCTAACTGCATTCTTAAGTGACTACATTACTTTACAACTCTAGTTCTGAATTTCCAAGGTCATAAATGCAATGTTTACTATAACAAAGAAAATAATGCATTTTCCCAAGCCACACTTAGCAGCTTAGTCAATGAAACATCCTTTTACCCATTAACCTAAGAGGACTTGACTCAGAAACTCAGATCTATTTAATTAGTTTCAAATTACAAACTAAAAATCAATAGTTATTTTCAAAAGATAAATATCCTTCTGAAATATGCCAAGACACTTTTCTCACTAACTTTCCTCGAACAGGAAAAAGCAGTCAGGCAAATAGCTCTCCAATTTCATGCAGTAGCATTCATTTTCTACCAGTTATTAGATATTTCAGACAAGGAGGCTGAGTATCTTCATGTTCATAGATGATTTAGTACTTCCCAAGGAAAAGGCAAAACACCACCAACAGTGTGACTTCTCAAAATCAGGTAAAACAAAATTGTTTCACTTGACTACTTGAGTATATTAAAAAAGGCCATGACTAAAAGCAGACATGAAAATAAGGCAAATGCACATCTGTAGTGAAAAATAAAAATATCTATTTACCATAAATTTATCATTTTCCTCTTCATGTAGTTCAAAATTAATTAAAATCTATTATCATACAAAATCTGGTTATGCTCTGAGTATTCATTAAATCTAAATGTTACGAACCACACTCTATAGGTTATCTAATGATAAGAATGTAGATATTACTGCAGATTACAGTTGAGGTTAGTAGCTGTGGGTTATGAATGCAAGAAGAGAACCCTAAAACTGACAAAAGATGGAGGCAGGAAAAACTCTGTAAACATTGCCTGTCTCAACAACATTATGAACATTATGCATGATTTCTGTCAAGAGCAAGCAGTGAGATAAGACATTTGTCACATCCAACAATAAATTACTTAAAAGCTGTTGTAACAGACTCAGAAATCCTGAAAACTGCAATAAGCTTATTACAATTAATAAGATGGTGCTAGTAAGGAAAATAAAACAAAACCCAGCAGGAAAACTCTCAAGGAATGACGATTCCTTTTTTACTGAATGGCTCATGGGACTCAGGGTTTGGCAGTGAACCTAGTCTGAATAGAATGGAAGAGTTTGATGCTGAAGGAAGGGGGCCAAATTCAGTAGGCATTACTGAATATGAATATTTAGGTTTCTTTCCTAAAAGAATATCAAAAGTAGAGAAACAGCTGAAGAGGAAAAAAAATAAATTAAATTAAACTAGATTCATATTTTTGTAGTTTATTCTTCCAGTTGTAACTTTTCTTTTAATTTTATGATCCTTTTAGTGTTAAAAATTAATTCAGAAGAAAGTGAAGAAGCTTAAATTCAACAGGGTCAACAGATTAACAAAAAGTTATGTGCATCAACAATCCTTGTGTGCCTGAAGTATGGAACAATTTAAAAAATCTGAGGAGCTAGAGCTGATTTCTATTATGTTACTCAGTAGCAAATATCTTGGGGATGTCTTTTTGCCTTCTTGGGAGAGTGGAATAGTATCTTGTTCCAAGTGTCAGCAAGCTCCCCTCTCTGGAAAGAGAAAAGAGGTAGAACAGCACATGGCTTTTGTTAATTCTGTGCTTAGAAAAAAACTCACACAAGTTACTCAGATATTTATGCTTGTTCAATCTGTCAGCCATCTTAATCCCTGTTGCTTTTTCATGAGTAAAATTTTCTGGGGTTTATGGCATAAATTCTAATCTTTAATATTTTTCTTTTTTTCTTATCTTTTTATCATAATAGTTATGGATGCTCTCCTGCAGTGGAATGCCTAAAACACCTAATGGTATGAAGAAATATATCAATTACCACAGTATATCCTTTTTATGTCTAAGCTAAATTCCTTATGTGCTGACTCACATAACTAGCTAGTCTTTAGCTTTGTATATTTGTTTTCCAGTCTGAATGCACTTCTACTGTCTGCTGTATTTTGTAGCAGTGATAATTATATATCCTATTTGCCATCAAACATTCATCCATATTCCATGTGGAAATTTTTTAATTTGTATTAATTCAGCTTCTCTAAATCTTTGCTCTATTACTATAATTCACCAAAATACTTTTTGTATATTATTAAAAGTCATCAAAATATTGTTATTTTGAGGACTGGACAATTCCCTCTCAACATGATTGAAACCAATTAACATATGTAATCTTGCAGGGTCTAATTGCATATCTTAATGCTATCTCTGGTCTCTAAGAGGATTCACATGCATGATTTTGTAGCTTATTAGGATACTGATAGGGAAAAAAAAAAAGTAGAATGTGGTGTATAATGACTGGAAATTGATTTTAATTGTCAGCCAAGATGAATGTTAAGAAATTAGATTAAGAAATTTAAGGAGGAAAGAACATTGTTCAGGAGGATAAGAAAAAAATCAAGGCAGAGGAAAATAATAAAAAATAAAATAAGGACAAGGGAAAGCCTGTGAGAGAGAAATGGTAAATGAGAATATGAACAACTGAAGTTTTGTTTCTGAAAAACACACAGTCTGGTGGTAACCCCTTTATATCCTCCCACCATGTCTGACTACAGTAACACCAGCAGTCCTTATGCCTAGAGGATGAGAAAAAATTATTAAAAATGTTACCCTTAGGAATGGTAAAATAAATATAAAATTAGGTATTTGCTCACTTTTATAAAGAATAAGCCTTAAAACTTGCAGTGAGTGGTTTCTGTATGTTAACAGGTTTTGTCAGTTTACAGGAACAAATATGGCCTCCTAATAGATCTATGTTTTCTAATTTACTTCAGTTTCAATTTCAGGAACTGTCATGCCTGAAACTCATCACTGAGAAGATGATTTCTGGAGTAAGTAGAGGTTTTATTTCTGGACCTCTTAAAAATTGAAAGACATATTTGAATTCATAATTACAACTATGGCAGATGGCCATCAGCAGGATTAAAAAAAACATAATGAGAACATTGTCAGAGGTATATTAGAGGCAGACTTAGAAAATTGAATCACTACTTGAAGGAAATAGATTTTCAATTGGTTACAGGACCCCAGAGATTTGCAAAAGGATTGTAGAAAGACACGCCAAGGAAAAGTGATGTTTGACATGAGAACTAGAAAGAGAAGAATAAGCTGATAGAAACAGGAACTGCTTGTATTGGTATTATACTTGAAGGGAAAAAGAGTAATGTTAAGCTGTGAGTCACAGCCATTAGGGTAGATAAGAAAAGGGAATTTGCTTGGACAAGCTCTAAACTAATGAGAGAATGCATCCGAACTTCTTTGGATTTGTAATTTCTCAGAAAGTTACCAGGAGGAGAAAATATCTATATGTATGCTAGTAAAACAGATACTGGGCAGAAAGGGAAAGAAAGGGGCTGTTTGGGTTGGTGCAGCTATTGAAGCCATCCTCCTGTGACCATTCAGATGGATCACACATGAAGTAGGTGGTAGAGTGTGTTTTAGAACTTCGGATGGCTTCAGATTCTGCATACATAAGATTTTATCTATTTTCCTGAGATTCAGCTTTCCTAGCCTCAGAGAGTGCATTTATGCAGTTGTCCTACTAATTAAAGTGGCTATGAGATAAGGGAGAATGAATATCATATTTGAAGTCATACAGAAAACTTTTGCCTCAATTTACAGCTTGTTTCTGCTGTGTGCATGTTATTATGGCTATTATTATGAGAAAGACGAAAAATCAATGGGTTACTCTTGTGAACCAAGGACTGAGGTTGCACTGTACTTATCACAGGCACTCTGAAAAAGCAAAGTACTTAAGAACATAATTAACTTGGGATGAGCAGCTTGACTGGCTCCGGTGTTGTACTGTCTCATGTGAAAAACTTGCCCAAGTGAAATACACCTGTTGATGAAAATTTCTTTTTCCTGTCCTCCTCACAAGGTATTAATAATATAGAACAGTCAAATATTGATCAAAATATATTTTTGAGGAATTATAAACATTAACTATTTACTCCATCCACTTCTATATGCTGTCACCAAAAGGTTAATTAAAATAATCACAGGGGATTTTGTTTGCAACATAAAGTGCTTAATGATATAGGGACAAATTTTAAAGAGCTGATTTTACTTCTCAAAAGCTTATTAAACTAGTTGCATCAGTCATGTCTGTTGTTAAATGCATTAGAAAGGTTTCTTTTAGGATGTACAAATCTTTCTGGAAAATCACAGGAATTTCAGTACAAAGATAGTTGCTTACCTCTGTATATCAACTTTCTGTTTCAGTTCCCTCTCAGTACCATGATGTGGCTTTTGTACCACACATTCACACAAATGGCTGGCTGCTCCAAGCACAGAAACACTCATTACTTCTGAAGACTAGGCCCCAAAAGTGCTAAACAATACCTGAGAAATTATAGCAGTCCTTTTTATGAATAGTGATTACTTATCTGACAAGTTGATAGTAAGCTACAATGACACATTTTGAGGCAAATAAGAGCTAGTTATCCAATGCTCTCGATTTTTTTTTTTTTTGTTACAGAAAAATAAAATAAATGCAACAAGGAAAATCTATTTATATGACTAAAAACCAGGGCTAAAATCCCAACCACAAAAATTTAGCATCAAGCTTTCTTAGAAAAGTATGGTTGGAATTTCACTATGACATTATTAATATTGCAGTTGTGCAAACTAGTAAAAAAAATATTAGGAAACCATAGACAGCCTTAGTTATGGCCTGCAGCTTTGGCTCTGAATGCCTTGTAAAAATAAGATTGTATTGTTTCTTATTTTTAGTGGTTGCAGATGCTTATTTTTTACCTCCTCCACACAAAACAAGCAGGAAATTGTAGAACTTACAACAGCTTTTGAATCGTGGTGTCAGAACTCCAAAAAGAATACAGAAGAAAAGATCTATAAAGACTGACTGGTAGAATAATGGTCATTGATTCTCCTTTAATGGTACTATAGCTTTCTGCAGTAATTGTAGGACTACCTTTTTAAAAGTGCAGCATATGGCACCTTTAGGTATAGAGAGGTTGAGCCACCATCAGACATAGATAACAGTTGTCCCTTTTACAGATGTTTTTTATTTCCTTCTGTTGTATCTCCTACAACACAAAGGATTGACTGGATTGACTGGCAGTGCACCAACCCAGGAAATATTTAGAGTGAGATTCAGTAGAGCAGATGTCTCGCTCTTTATCTGAGCTACTTGAACTGATATCCTTTTATAAGTAAAGGAGAGAAAGAATTTTTTTTGGAACATGATTCATCTGACTTATTTTTGACATTTATGTTAGTGTGAAATGAATCACAAGCAAAAAGTGTTTATTTCTTTCCATTGACGTTATTGAAAGTCTAGACAAGTGGTTCAGACATAAATGTCTATATTTATCCTGATAAATCCTGTCTGTGGAGGTGAAATAATCCCTGTATTGTATTCAGGGAGAGAAATATTGAGAAAGTTCTAGAAAGTTCTAGAAAGATACTGCTCTGTGTGGGTATTCCTGAATCCTGGGAAGAAATTTTATCCAATTTAAAGCTTAGATTGGGGTACAGACTTAAGAAAAACAAAATTTATCTGGAGGCTTTTAGCTGTGTGATTGCTATTTAACAATATTTTAGAGTGGAATTCTATTACCAATGTAATTAAATATTTTTCAAAGAGTTTTCATGAAGTTCACTTGTCTTTACTCTCGAAAACACATGTATCTGACTGTAATTCAGGAACAAGGTGACTTGTGGGCATCATTCTGTCTGTACATCAAAAAATTCATAATACTTCAAGACAAGAAAGAGGTAGAAACTGAGCTGGCCCCTGGGAAGCACTTCTGAAAGGAGAATGCAAAGTGCAGAGAATTAAACTAGCTTCAAAGTAGCAACTGAAGACAAATGGATAGTTTAGAAGACAACACACACACCACTAAATAAAATTCTGAATGGAAATATTTCTATTCCTTTCAGACTCCTGAAGTAATTATGCTGTGTTTCAAATTGCGATAGCCTGACCCGGTATAATTTTGGTTAATCCAGTCCTCTGCAAGCTGCTCTAGTGGTCTGAGCAGGTAAAAAGCTTTACTGTTTTCTTTGAGCTACAGGTGTGAGTGTGTATGACTGAGACAAATTGCCTTGTGTCTTATTGGCTACACTTACAGAGAAGTCAAAAGGATGAGGGAGCNCAAGGCTGAGCACTGACATGACTGACTAGATCATTAATTTCTCAGCAGGATTCCTGTTGTAGTTTTGTCTTGGATAAGGTAGCATGAATATAGTTTAAGAGCTTATCATGAGCCAGAGATAATTTCCATCCCATACCTTGGTTGGCACCATCCTGTTACAAGAGGTAAAAGAAATTATCTGCTTTTAATGCAATGCAATTTATGCTTGTCCACTTAAGGCTAGAGACGCAAAAATCTATTGTTTCTTACATAATTACCATCATCATGGTCGTGTTCAGTTCTCCTGACTGGTGGTCTTGTTGTGTAGGTCTTTATATTCATTTGAGCATTATGGGCTGGGGCCATAAATTGTCTAAAAATATGCAGTAAGTTTTCCAGGATACTGAGTTTGGGCTGCTTGAAAAACAAAGTCATGTATTTTCTTACCTTAGAGGCCTAAAGAACACGAAATGAGCAACTGGGCTTGCTGTGCCTAACACTGATTAATGCAATGTCTGACTGTGTCTGCCTTGCATCAGTAAATGTGTCAAGGATTAAATCTCGGTAATCAGAAATAATTAGGCTTTAGACATAAATCTGAACTGCTGCCTGGGACTGAAATGACAGTGACATTTTAAAAAGTGTTTTATTAAAAGTTTTTAGTATTATTTCATCAATTATTTTTCCAGTAACACTTCTACACAAATAATTAAATTTATGATATTATGACTACTGTACAGCTGTGCAACCATATGTAAATTCTACAATACATTTATATCACAGGGACGGACTTTCTGAAACTGAGAGCCTTCTAAGAAACTATGTGCCTTTTATGTATTTTGGTCAAAAGCTTATGAAACAGATCTGAAAATCTAAATGTGAAACCCCACCAGATTAGGATTTGAGTGACTAGAACACTCAATTTGCTTCCAATATAAAAATACAGAGCTTTAATGGAAAAGTAAAAGTTCGATACCATGTTTTCATAAGGGCAATTTCTTACCTGAAATTAAGTTTTAAAACTAATTATATTAGTTTTGATTTTCTAATATTTTAATAACGTAGTAGTACTAATAGCTTTGAAAATAGATAAGACAAAATTTAACCTAGGTTCTAATGAGTCCCAACCTGTTTGCAAAATTGCAATTTTCCTTTCAGCTCAAATATATTGATATAGAATTACAGTTGATAATGTACATCTGTACTGCAGAGTATATAAAGCTATAATATGTAATGGTTGTAATAATTTCCAGAGGATGTTGTATTAATTCAAAACACAAGCACCAGAAGCTCTGGGTTCAAGTTAAAAGTAAAAACCATCAAGTATTTGCAAATGACACTGCCTATTCCCTATCTTGATGGATATCATTATGATTTGAATGCATTGTTTCTCCAGATCTAGATTTTCAAAGTAGTATCTTTTTTATTGTTATTAGTGTTATTTACTTTACTAATTATTTTATTTCCAGACAGAATTTACATACAAATTAAACAAATTTAAACTAAATATATGTTCACCCCAGTGCTTCCACTGTGCCAGCAGCAGTTACAAACTTCTAAGTGCAGTTCTTTCTGTTCATATTTTTGGGTTTATACTACAATTTGTTGTTTGCTTGTACAATACTTCAATCCATAATGTTGTGATTCTGACTAATATCTTTTATTTCACCTTGAAACAAAGGTGGAATAAAACCCTTTCATTTTGATAATACTTCTGAACTCTCTCATACAACTTAAACATATTTAGGGGCCAGGAACAAAAGAAACCTCATCAGGAGGTTTTGCTTTGAAACACAATCTAAAATCTTAGCTTATAAAACAGAGTTTTTCATACATAAATGACATTCATTCCATACAAATAGATTTCCCGCCTAAAGTATGTAATTATTTTTATTTTTCTTCTGTTGGTATATCATGCAGTTTAATCAAAGATCATGCAATGTTTCTAGTCCTTTGCCTCTTTTAATAATCCCCATATCGAACAAAAATTTGCCTTCTAATAAGTCAAGCACTTAAGAATCCTTATTCTCTTTTGAGAGCCAAGGCTAGATAGTAAACAGAGGTTAGAAGAAAGCATTAAAAATCAAATACTACTAAAAACTGGATGTTTGCAACTTAGTCCTTTTTATTATTCTCTAAGAATCATTAAGGCTGAGTTTTAATATTCCTATATGCTTTAGGCATGTGTCTGAAAAATGTCATCTGGCTAAGCAGAAACCAATCACCTGTTCTGCAGTGGTTTTGTCAGTGTATGAAAAATACAGTCCAGCTCCTGCAAAAAAAAAAAAAGTTGCTTTGTGAATTTTACATTGTTAATAAATTTTAATGAAAGAACAGGATATAGAATGGTAGAGCATTAGCTTTCTTGTTTTCCCATGAAAATGAAATATTCACACTGTCAAAAAAGGAAGGGTATTCAATATTTATAGCAGGAATCTAGACAAAGAACAAATTTAAAACAAAAAAAAATCTGGGCAGGTGAAAAAGGGATTGCTGAATAGAAGCAGTCAACTAGGAAAAAAAACATAAATAGGAAATCTTCCTTTTACAAGGCTAGTTCTTGTATAATTCCTGTAGACAAGTTTGCATTTTTTTCTTTGTTTGGTATTTTTATGACCAGATCATAGAGACAGGTTTTAGAAATGTCACAAAAACAGGTGGAGGAGGAAACTGCCTTAGGATTTGTTCTTTAGTTCAAATAAATACAAGTACAAAATTATGCAAACCATTGGCAAGCAAATGCTACAGTTTTCAAATAACAGTTTTGGAATTTTTACCCATGTTTTTTACAAATAAATAAATAAAAAAATATATAAATACATCTTTCTAAAACATTTAAGTGATGCATGTCACATTCCCTGCAAGTCAGTGAAATCACAGTTGTTAGAGTTGGAGAACTTATCCACCTATCTGTGAAAATAAATGTATAATATCAAAATGTTTGTATAAAACAAAGTAGTTAAATAATTCAATTAATTCTACTCTTCTAGGATATATTAAATGAGTACAAAATGTTTTGGACTTCATCATTTGAGTTTTTCACAAGTAAACATACTTTACAGTTTATGATGTGGTATAATATGTAGAAATATGTCATTGACTGAGCTAATTTCTCATATATGCATTCATATGTTCAGATTATTAGGCTTTAATCAGACTAGAAAGGTAGTATATTATAGGGTTAATTTAGCTTTCTTTTATCTCCTAAATATTGCAGAGCAGAGCTCTTTTCTGTCAACACCAAGACTGATTAGGATGCCATGACAGAATTTCCTTAGAAGATCAGACATTATCAGTATAAATAAATACTCTGTACCTTGTAGAAAATTATAGTGCATCATGCAGATTGCATTGGTAATTATTCAGAATGCCTTGACGTGTTGAGGAACCAAACCAACCAATCCTAAAATAAAATAGATGCATGGGATAATTTACACTAATTATAGACTATTTACCTGGGGAGCACTTTGTTCAATTGTAATTATCTTACAGCATGCTTTATGAAAGTGGCTTCATCAAAAGCATAATGAAGTAAATTTTAGGACTACCTTTCATTAGGGGAATGAGAAATTTAAAATCACCATATTGTCGATTGGCTGTAATGTGCAAAAGTACTACTTTGAAACCTAAGAATAAACATTTGCTTTAAAAGTGTTGCCCGGAGTTCAGAGTGACCAGGAGACATTTCATCTTTCCAAATGGATTATTCTGTGACTGAAAAAGCAGCAGCATGTTGGCTGAACACATTCCAAGTCCTTTCTCCTTCTCTTTAGGGCTCACTTGCCATTCTTTCTACTGCTTGTAAAAAGAACAGTTTGCAGGCATTTAGACCAATCTGAAGGTTCAAATAAAGGACAGATGGGTTTTACAATTTCGTCTTAAGGTAACCAGTCTTGGTGATGTCTCTTAACATGACTTTAAGATGTCTCTCATTGCTACTCTGTTCACAGGTATGTGAACCAGCACTCAGGGCTTGGAGTAAAGATGGCTGTAATACAACGTGGGAATCAGGCCAGTTACCTTTCTAGAGATTATACTGCTAGCAAAGAAACCATGTCTGTTATTTTGTTACTTCTGAAGAGGAGGAAAGGAGGGTGAATTATAAAAAAAAACTGTGTTTGAAATGAGGAATGAAGTTGTGATGAGAATTATTGTCTAAATTCTCAATTTAATGGTCACAGAAAATCTATCAGGTACGTCTGTAAAGTGCCCATTTTAGTGCCCTAAGTAACTGAAATTAGTATTTTCACAGCTTAGGCACTCCATCATTAAATAGTATCAAATGCTCTGAAAATTATTCTGTTCAATTTTGTGTGTTTATTGACTGACTACAGGAACTCCAAAAAGCTCCTCTTTAAGAATGTAGCATGGTTGAGGGACATATTTTGCTTCCATTTTGTCTCAGACAAACCCAGTACACAGAAGGGAATAAGAATTCACTCTTCTGATAGATAGTTCAAAAAGGTAGGTAGAGTTGTCATCATGAAATTGGGGTGTCTGTGCCAGATATACTTTAATCTTTACCCTCTGTTTTTGTTTAGTATTGCCACTTCAAGCTAGGTTATAGTTACTGCCTCATAGTGCAAAGACCACTTAGGAGTATATTGTACACCAACCCTGCAAATACTTTTAAAAATGTTGGGCTTTATCTTCCAACAGCTTTATGAATGTCTTGTTTGTTTTAAACAGTCTATTAGCACAATGGATGCTCCTGTGACTCCTAGAATATATTTTTAAAAATGTGATTAAATACCTGCTATATGAATGCATGCACTTGCATAATAGCAATGTTTGCAAGCATGGGTAAGCAACCCCTAAACTCATTTAAGATAATGTCACCAGGCAATTGATAAGTAAGTGAAGTGCAAATGCAAATCCAAATGTACACATACCAAAGCCTCATGAAAATCCTAAGGAAGTTTTATGCATTTGTCAGGAGAGCAGAAAGAGTGGACCAAAATATATGTAATAATCACAGGCATCAGAAAGTGTTGTGTCCTTGAGATGTATTGATGCCTCTCCTGCTGAGAGTGAGATGTGCCATACCAAGTTTGTTTCAGTGTACTCATAATGGGGGAGATCTTTCCCTTCCTAAAGAGCTCTGGAAAAAACTGTATCACTCCAACTGCTGAAAAAGGCTGCATTTCTTCCCTAATTTGCTTTGTCCTCTCCTGAAATATATTTTGGCTCTCATGATCTGATCAAAATAAGTAAATACAGGTACAGAAAATTCTCTGCTTAATGGCCTTAAAATGGCAGAAATGTATAGCAGGGATAGAATATCTTGGCATCAGGGAAAACTGAAAAATCTGCTACATACATTGCAAATGTATATTCTTCATTTTTATTAATTTATTTTTTCATGTTGACCTGTGTACATATTTTTCAGCTGTTGGTAACTTTGATCCTCCGAGTCTGGGTTTCAGGCTCTCTGTGATGGGACTCAAGAATGGCTTATTCCAAAGCATATTTAATCAGTTCCCTGGAGACTTAGAGACCTTTTGTTAGTCTACTGTGGAGAACCAGAACAGACTAGTTCTGTCCAGTAAAGAGGACCAGAAAAGCACATATATCTTGAATTAAACTGAAGAGGAAATTACCTCTGCAAAACCACCTCAATAAACTGCCTATGAAACTAGAAAACTACACATAGGATTGTTTAGTCAGTAACTTATTTAGGCATTTCAGTATTCAGCAGAGAACCTCTGAATATGATAGACTTAAATGGTTCTGAAGTTAGTCCTTTTTCTTATCTTGCAAATGAGCATTCTAGTTTATGTGCAATAATAATACATACAATATGCTGGTTTAAAAACCTATAAGAACAACCAAGCATAACAAGTCTTGCCCACAAGTCGTGTTAGTTATTTCACCATTTTGGAAATGGGACATCCAGGTCCAGTTTGCCATGGGGAAAAACTTCTCAAGTTTTCTGTTTTAAATCATATTAGCATCAAAATGATTTATTGATCTATTAATGGCAGACACTTAGCAAGCAGGAGCAAGGTCATACATTCACAATCAATAACAATACAAAAGATAAACTCCAATATTAGGTGCTTAGAAACTTTACAATTATGAATCATCACATACACACACAGACACAAACTGTGTAGGGCAGAAGAGCACACACACCCTCTTTCCTCTTCCCTACTTACACAACTTCTCATAGCAGAGCTGGGCACTTCCAGCCACGTGAACACATGGTACTCTGCTGTTCAGTTTATACCAGGATGTTTTCCTTCCAAATGCACCTTTTGCATTGGAACCAGATAGAGACTCATAGTACCCATGAAGCACGATGCCTAAACCAGGCTTATTGGCTCCTGTGCAGAAACCAAAATAGTCCTTAGCTGGATTGTTTTGCATAACTCTTGTGCACCAAGAAGACACAAGAAGTCAAAATTTCTGGTACTGCAGTTCAGTGTATGCAACAGGTGTTTCTTTGTGCATAATATTCATTAGGTTGTGGCCCTTCTCCATACCCAAATATTAGCCACAAGACCACAGAGCTAAACTTCCTCTGCAGAGCTGGTTTAGCTGAGCTGTGGCAACCACAGAGGCTCAGAGACTGAGGGTTCCTGTGCCTTGTGTGACAGGCAGGGCAGAGCTGACTCCTCACCCTCAGCCCTCTACTTGGCACCTTCATGCCTTTCCAGACATAGCTAATCTTGTGTGCAGATCTTGGCAGTTTTTATTATATCTGGACCATTTTAGATTTTAATTCAACCACATAACCTCTATTTTTCTTTAAAAAATATTGTTAATAATGGCATTATTTGTTATACATAATGAGGTTTAATTGCACTCTTTAAAACCCCACTGTGCTTGGGAAGTCAATGGGTTTCAAAACTAATTGCACTTGGAAATTTTAAATTTTAATGCCAGCATCTCTTTTACTTAATATTGTAAATGATGCTTTATTTGAAAGTGTTTTCTGTTTACCAAAATTATTATGCAAATTAAGTGTTCTAACACATTTGCAGAAGACATTTAAATTATATTTGTAAAGCAGAGACTCAATTTGGAAAACTGCATGCCACTTATAACTAAGAATACAGACTGGAAAAATCACACATAGTACCACTCTAATTGCATTCTTAAGTGTGAAAAAGCAATATTTGGAT
This sequence comes from Peucedramus taeniatus, assembly GCA_013400575.1. NCBI lineage: Eukaryota > Metazoa > Chordata > Aves > Passeriformes > Fringillidae > Peucedramus > Peucedramus taeniatus. Next base: position 36,494 of record WBNO01000003.1, read on the forward strand.
TCTTATCTCAAATCTGAATCTAAAAACACACCAGTAATAAAAAAGGGGAAAAAAAAGTTCCACTTACCATTTCCAAAGTTATGCTCATATCCAATCTCTCAAGATCATTTACAGTATTTTTTACGTACTCCATTCACAAATCTCTGGCCAAGTATTCTGGCATGAAGCAAAACATGCTGCTGCCTCCAAAGGGGGAGGTGTGGATATAGTGATAATAGGAGAAAATACAATACGCACGTGCATATTGGTTAATTCTTTTCAGAGAGTGATTTTGTTTCTCTTACAAACTTCCCCTTGTATTATTTTGAGAGAAAAGAAATTATATTTCCCAGGGCTTTGACACATCTGGAGAGTTAGCAAAACTGCTGACACTTAGGTGGCGTTCTGGACTGTGAAACCTCTACACTACCTCACACAGATGGAATGAACACTGATGGTTTTAGTCCTGGATTCAAATCTGCATCAATATATAGTCATAGCCCCTATATAATATTAGAATTATTCTTTAAGTGAATTACCTAAATGCTCTTACTCTGACTAATAATCAAGTAATGAAAATATTTACAGAAGACAACTGCAGACAATGGTAAATCTAATTATGTGTTTTGTTTACTGAAGGTATATTGAAGCATACAGTGACAACTTTTGGTGGATAAATGAGGGATGGCATTTGAAGTAATACTGTAAGGATTTTGAAAAAATCCTTTCCCACTCAGCAAACTTTTCGTCACTTTCAAAATTATGTGTTTATTTACAGAAACTTTTTCTTGGATTCTCAAGAGAGTGTTGATTTAGCATTAAACCTGAAATAATAATTCAAAAACGACTGGTAGGGCAGGGATTATTGGAAAACTGATTTTAGACTTCTGCAAATGCCTCAAAGTCAGAGTAGAATGGTATTAGAACTGTGGAAAAGTCAGCAGTTCTGCTTTCCAGGAGATTTCAGCATTTTCATGGCCCTGGGGGTTTTATTCAGCTCACTCTATGCACTTTTTCACTCCCTCTTCCACTTCTGCTGCTTTGAGCTCTGTTCATAAATCATGTGCTTCAGACTCGTTAACATCTTTTAAGTTTATCAACATCTTTCTACCATTCAAGGGACCAAATTCTGGGGCATTGTTCCAGGTATGTTTTAATGAGTGCTGAGTAGAGCAGGGGAGGGTTCTCTCCTGGCTGGGCTCATGGTTGCAGTTAGACCATTGGGCTGCCTGCTTTTATGCTCCAGCTCGTGCCCAGGGGATCCCAGGGCCTTTTTGGCGGAGCTGTGTTCCTCCAGAGAGTGCCCAGTCTGTGTCACTGCAGGGTAATGGGTGATACATAAATCTGTTTGTTGTAATAAACAGATGTTTATGATTATTGTTAGATGTATCTGTGCATGTAAGTGTAATACGTGAATATTTGTGTATGTATATATGCAACACATATTGGTATGTGATATGTATTTCCATGAAGAGTTGAAGATCTATAAAATTGTGCTACCTTTTCCATTGTGGGAAGTGTACTCGTGACAAAAAAAAAAAAAAAAAAAAAAAAAAAAAAAAAAAAAAAAAAAAAAAACAAACAAAAAAAAAAAACACGCTCAAAAATTTGGGTTTTGTAAATGTTTTTTCTAGTACTAGCAGATGAGATAATATCAGCGCTGCAGAAATATTCAGCCTCATATGCAATTGTGCTGTTAAATAATGACACCCACAGGATCGCTGAAGATGAGTGATTACATTCCCAATAGGTTTAACATGATACATATAATGATACATATTACATATAATGTCACAGGAAGTATCCTCACAAGTCCTTAAGTGCAGTTACCAGGATTGATGGGAAATGAAATTAATTGCCTCCCTAGATGGTGAGACTCATTACTACAGGAAGTAATTTAGGTTCTCAAAAAATAACCAATGGGTATGAATATTCATTTGAATTACCAAGAACTGTTACAGTGAAAAACATCATAAATAATGGAATATCACATCTTGTTCTTTAAATGTGATACCAGTGTAAAACCATAAAAGATCAAAATAAAATATGTAATTACTTTCATACCATTGGTCTGAACCAATATAGCAATTTCCTGAAGGAAAATACCTGTTAGTCCTTGTCTGGTTTCAATGATTTAAGAATCATAGGTTGCTAATGAAGTATTCCAACATTTTAAGGTAATATAGGCAGCTATACAGGTAGGGATAAGCAGTAGCAATTATTCAGATAGAAATGGTGATGAGGATGCTGCATATAAGTTTCTCAGATACCTAAAAGAAAAAGCTGAAAAAAAGTTTGAAAAAAATTATTCACTCATATTTCTACCAAACCCAAAGCACAGAGGGAGAGGAAAATAAAGAATAACATCTGTCAAGGAATCTCATCACACACAGCAGGTAAATGGCTTTCTTATTAGACAAACAACAATATTAATAAAATACAAGGGGCTGCAGACTTTCATTTATACTGAGCCTCAAGCCATCAGGAGTTGGTGGCAGCAGTGATTACATCAATAAAATCTATTATACTGTTCCCTTCAGTGCCCTCTGCTGACTAGTTGACTTTAATAATCATAAACTGCAGGACACTATTTGTAAAATAACTATTACTATTGAACTTTATCTCTAAGTAAATATGTATTGAATGAAAAAGTCCTCTGGGGCAGAAGTGTAAAAAATCATTGCTCTTGCCTGTCTTGTAAAGAGAATTCTCTTTGGTGGGATGATATTGTGAAAACTCATGCACTCTGTTTGCATTTGATGCATTTGTTTTCACTTGTGGAGTCACCAAATAAATATCATTACAGCTGTTATGTCAATAACAGAACAGTGATACATCTGTAAAAAACTCAGTATAAACTTGCTTTACTTTAATTATAAACTTACCTCTCTATGCAGTGTCCTCAAGTGAGGCTGTAAATAGATTATTTTGTTTGAGTGACAAGGTTGATATTTTGGATTGATTTGGGCCTTGACAATCCTTGACAATTTCTACAGAAATCCGTAGATGGAATATTTCTAAGTACTAGAAAATTCATCTGTACATTAGAATGACAAAGGATTCAAATGAAAACAATCCACTTGTGTTCTGCATGCTGTGAATATAGAATGCAATCAGACTGTATGAAGAAATTTGACTTGAGGAAGGGCACATGCATGAAAGCAAACCTTAGCAACCAGGACTTACTCAAAAGTATCTGTCACCTCCAACTTAATGAATTATAAGAATATTTGGATCATCTGGAAATCTACATCTCAAAACCTTGAACTAAGTTTCTTCTGCTAATGCAGGTGGCTCAGCAAATCCAGCTACCTTGAACACTTGTGTCCTAATTGAGAAGTCCCTCTTCTTTCCCCAGAAACATTGTTCTCTCATGGAAGACCACTTGTAGAGGGAATAAAGAAAGAATTACCTGATATCAGCCTTATCCTTTGTGTCTTCCCTGGACCAGCCCCCTGTGAGGGCATTTTCATGAGGCTTTATCTGAAATCCAAGTGTCACAGCTGCATGGGCCTCCAGATTGAAAGAAAATTTAATATCATTGCTTGTGAATTCATTCCCTGGAGATTCATGTTGTTCTAATTTTCAGCTACCTAAATTTCTGGTGGGATGGATAAAAAAGACAATGCAGGTGGCAAACACAAGCTAGCCCCTCGTGCTGTGAAAGCTGAGAAAGGTCAGGTGGAATGTGTGAATACATCTAGCTGCAGTGGAAAGCATTAGGCTCCAAAAAACAAGGTCTCACATTCAATTTATATTTTGTTCTTCAGCAATGAGCTGCATAGTCTCCCTGGAAAGTTGCCAAAATTTGAATTACATTATCTGTACTGATTTACAGGACATAGCTGGGATTGCCAATGTGGAAATGTTCTGTATTGGGAAATAAGTCTAAAAATTGTATTATTTGGGAATGTAAAGCACCATTGCTGCTTCTCTGAGTTTATGAACTCTGTGCACCATAGTTTTTTCATTCAAAGTCATCATTAATTATAATTGTAAGAACACATTGCCAAATTCTGCAGTGCTTACTCACACTGCCTGTCTCTGGACACAATGAACAGAGCAGCAGGAATACCCATTTTTCTATCTTTTCCTCTTTGATAAGGTCTGCATGAGATAAATGATACCTGTCATATGCCAAAGAATAGTTTTTGTAGGCACAATTAATTCAGGACATCTCAAAACAGAGAGGAATTTATTAGCATCCAGCAGACTTCATATAATTTATCCTTTAGACTGTTTTAGCCATTCCTAGTGCAGTCATTGTCAGGGAATGTCCAGAAGCTTTTCAGTGTCTTCACAGTTCAAGTGTTTTCAGAATTTTTTTGGCTGTATAAGTCTGTATTTATTGGATATTATAAAAGGCATAGAACAAACATTGTCCTTTCAACCCCCTTTCTCTCCTCATGTATCCTGCTTGCTCAAGAAGTCCTACAACTTGGTAGAAATTGCAAAGTTGCATCACTGTGGCACTGCAATTTCATCATGTGGAGCAAGGTCCGGACCTAGGAGGCACTGAGTCTTGTCTTACAAAAACATCAAAGTGGAATGCTTAATTTACAGAGTTTTTGAAGCCTTTCTTAAGTGCACAGCAATGGGAGATAGTGGCTCAGAAAATTGCCTTTTAAGGATTTTTTTCTTTAGTTTCTTTCTCCTTCTCTGCCTACAGCAAGAACAACCACAACAACTTTATGGTAATTTTTATATGGAAATTTTCAGGATAGTTATGACCATGAAACTCCTGCAGAGTTCAGAAGTAAGGCCATTAGGAGTTTTTTCACAGACTTGATTCCCATCATATTGCCGTGCATTGATGCACACAGTATCTCTGTAAGGTCATGAAACATTATTGATTATCACTCCCGTTCTATTTTTCAGAAACTGAGAGGGAAATTATATCTGAGGTTGCAGGGCAGAACACAGTCCTGTCTCCTTGTCTTTTTTATTTGAGCTTGTCCTTTACCACAAGTTAATAAAATCTTTTTCTTAGTAAGGCATTCATACAGTCTATAAAGGACAAAATGCCTTTAATATGTGGGATGTGGGTCATGTTCTGAGCCACTGCTGAGAGGAAAAGCTAAAGCAAGTTTAGTTTTTTTACAAGAATCGAGCACATTTGTTATGGTTGGAGTGAGCTTATGTGGGGAAAGGTGCACCTTTCACTTCCAGTGACATGGAGGCCAAGGACTGCTCCTGACCTTATTTTTCCATTCTGTTGTAGTGATAAGGTGTAAGGTGCATGGGGGAGTTTTTAGTTGCCTGAAGAACAGTAACACCTGAAAGCCTTTTCCTCCAAGCTCTGTCTACTCAGTTGTGTCTATTCATTTAAAGACAATATTTTAAATTAATGTTTTTTTTCCTATGAGTGCATCTTGAAATTTATAAAACATGAGGGTTCTCATGCTTAAATAAAAGCTCCACTTTCATCAGTGTAGACACTGTTTTTTAATATACTTGTTCTCTACAGTCATCATGGCTTGTTTAGGCCTAAATGTAGGAAAAAACCCAAACACCAAAAATCTCACGTTTTAGTTTACTCAATGTATCTGTCAGTACCTATTCCTACAGTTCATTAAGTCCCTTACTGGGGAAAACAGCAGATTATTTCAATATACATATATCTTTATATTTGTTTCAGTATGTAATTGGATGAAACTTTGTGGTAAGAATATTTGATTTTCATGCTATTTTGTGGTGCTGATGACTAAAGGTAAGTAGGAAGACGGATTGCATTAATGTGTAACAGAAAAACCTCATGGTATACAGATAATAAATTGATTATTTTTTCTCAAATATAAGACACATCAGGCTTCTGCTCCACAATGCTGATAATTTGAGTCCTTAAATTCCATGTGTTGTCTAACACTTCATGTTTGATGGTGGAAAAATCTCCATATTGTAGCTGAAAAGTAATGTGGGCCCTAATATGCAACTAGTCTTTCAGTCAAAGCATTTCCCACCATGTTTCTTGAGCAAAGAATATAAGATTACAGTATCTTCAGGTTTTCATTGATTGACCAGTTGAAAATGGGCACAGAGGTTGTTGTGGGATATCTGATGAGCTTTATATTGGGAATAAAAACAAATACAGATGTTCTCAGAAGTGCACCAAAAAACCAAGCAAATGAAAGCAAAATTAAAGATATCAAAGCTACTGTGAATCTCATGGGTGGCATCAGTATTATATTTGGTAGCTATGTTGTTACATTTATGGGATATTTCCCTAAGGTATTATTTTTTTATTGAAAGCACAGCAGCCACTTCTTTTTCTATGACAATATTTCCTCCCCTTTAGGTATGTGTTTCTTTATGATGCAGCTCTTGTGGTTTGGTTTAATGATGAGGCTCTTCCAAACTCAAACAAGTTTACTACTTGGTTTAGTTCTATTCCAGACTGCAGCACCACCTCGGTGTCCTAGCTCCTGGAAGCACTAAGCAGTGAGCTGGCCATCTGCCAGATGTAGTCCTCTCCCTCTCCATCTCATTTTCTGTCAGGACCTATATTAACATGTCAGTGTTTTGAGCCAGCTTTGTGTTTTGATTTTTATATGTTCATTTTCTTCTACATCTAGGCCTGTGAAAGTAGCTTCAGAGAAGTACAGGTTGCAGCTGAAGTGAAAAGAAAGAAAGTCTGATTCTTGTGGAAGTCATAGGAACACTTTCATTGGGTCTGATCTCAAAGAAACTAAAGGTCTTTAACAGGTGATCCAGTTCTAAGAAGATGCTCTATGGGCTTTTTAAAAAAATGGTACCATACAATTTTTTTTTCATAATCTGAAATTCTGGTGCCTTACTTTACCAAAAGCCAAAACTCAAGAACTCTAGTGGGAATTAAGATGCAATTTCCAGAAAAAGGATAGACAAGACCAAACCTAAAATAAGAGATCTTCAAAAAATTATAAACAAAACAAAAATAATATAAAAGAAACTTGCTAAATATTTTTGGGTGAAAATAATTATCTGTAGCAACCCTAAGAAGAGAAATTAATTGCCTTAGAAATGTGCTTTCTTATGTTACAGAAAAGAATAATGGTTTTGTAATTGAATTTTCACTTAATGACCCAGCTATATTTTAAGATTTATATTAATAAGAATCTAAGTTCATGATCATTGGTAGTGAGCATCTTATTGAAATGAAAGAGCAAAAGCAATAATTGTACAAGGCTGCAACAGAAAATAGCCTGTATTACAATTCTAAAAAGATAAATTTCTATGGCTAAGGTGAAGCATTGCATGTATTGGTGTACTCTTTAATGCTGAAGGACTATACAAATCAAATATAAATTAAACATCAGAATGTAGAAAAAAAATGAAGTTCTTCTCTTGAATTCATTAGTTTTAGGAAAGCAAAGCAAACAGTGTGAGCTACAATGGCAGAAACATAATACAATTCTCTCTCTAAATCTTTTAGGCAAAAAAACCCCCAACAAACCAATAAAATATTATAAATTCTGTAGTGCACCTGTTTGAGACAAAGAAAATATACTCCATGCAGATCAACAAAATTACATTATGGTGGCTACTAAGATTAATAAATTAGTTTAAAGTAGTTGGGAAAAGTAAAGTAGGACAAAGAGTACATAAAGGCAAATTGCTAACACAGGGGAAGAAAGAGCTGAAAAGATTCCTTAGTTTGAGTTTGTAGTTACACATGGGGTAATGCACAGCTCTTGGAATAGCAGGCTTGAAAGATTTTCTATGTCTCTGAGCAAGATGAAATGAATTAGTGATGAAGCCTAGGCAATCCCCTTCTCTTCCTTAGGAAGAATGGCTGACTACACTTTTGAGTTGGCATATCATTGGAACAATTTTGCTGTGGGGTATCCCCAACATTATTCATATTCAGGGAGAATACATCAAGAAACACACTGATATTTCTCATAGTCCCTGTAGTTCCCTCACTGCACTGATTCCACAGTATCCCTGACTCATCCTTACACTGTCAATTGAAAGTTAAATTCCATTTTTATTGCAGTCACTGTTGCATTGCTCTTTCAAGGCTTATAAAAAAAGCTGGAAGTCATCTGAATAAAGGATATGTAGTGGATAAATATACTATTAGTTCCCACTCAAGAATGGCCACTGTCCCTAGAAATTTAATTGATTCTCTTTCAACACTTGATGAGATGAAAGTAGTGAAATTCCTATTTGATATTTTTCCAAGCTATGGATGAATATGTTTATAAGAAGGTAAAATGAAGTTGAGATACAGAACAGCAGCAGCAAAAGAGTGACTGGAAGGAAACTAAAAAAAAAAAGTATCTTGTATCAACACATTAAAAAAAGGAGGGTTTGCATAACAAATGAACATTTTGCTTAATAGATTTCAATTTCATTTTTCTAAATATCTTACAAATCACAAAGAACTAATGCAGTTTGCATACCCTGTTGTTAGAAAGAGAGAAATCTTGCTCAGGAAGAGTCCAGGACATTCTTGTACAAAGGAATATAAGATTATATAGGACTTGTGAAACATGTAAATATGCAGATTCAAATAGCTGAAATGGGTGATTCCCCAGATACCTGTATGCATCTTTGTCCTTGTTTGTTCCCTATGCCATGTTTTAGATTTTTATAGATTTCTACTCCCACTGTTAATAGATCATAGCATTAAACATTGCCTTTTTATTCTAAAGTCATCCATTTTCTTTCATTGGAACATTGGATTGTATCATGAGGTTCACAGGACAGAATAAAGAATATTCATTATCCCTGTATTTCTTTAGTGTTTTATGTTTTAGCAAGGAAAATATTTTTGCAGAAAGTTCATGCCCAAAACAACTTCTCTTGGTAATATGATTATTTTCTCCATGTGTTTATGCTTTATATCACCAAAAAATGCAATTTGTGTGAACTTCTAAGCTATATTAAAATTCATATATTTAATATTGTATGGAATGTTATTGCATTCCTGTCTCATGCAACAATACAGTTTCTGATGACATGGAAGAAGCAAATATTATTCCATTTTTTGTTTAGATTATCTTCACACTACAGTTAAATTTATTATGTTTACACTTCACTGCAGGATGACAAGCATCATCAAAAGGCTATTACTGATACAAAACATAAAAAATAAGCCCTACTTTTCATCACTTTAATAGGAAAGGGAAACATATAAACTGATTTTCTCATTCAGATGAAATTCGAGACAAAGCTACCATGTATAGTTCAGTTTGATACAGGACCTTAGTGAAATTGTTTTGGGAACTGGTCCTTGCCAAAAATTAAATGCTTGTTGCTTGGATAATTACTACATCAGTCTGCATGGTCCTAGCAAAACAGTGGATGGGAAGTTTAGATATGAGCTTCGACTTGATCCTCTTAGGTCCTTATGCCACATATTAAGAGTTCAGATGACTCTGATTTCTTTCTCATTGGAAACCATATTTTTCTTTATCATAGAGGAAACTTCTTCTGAAGAGGACAAGTTTCTCAAGTGCTTCTCTATGACTCCCATGATCTGGTACGTAAGAATGGCTTGACAATTTCCACTATTCCCTCAGACCATTTTCCAATACACTGTTATAACAAAGTCTGCTTTCATACCATAAGGTTTGTTTTTAAACTAATGATTTCCCAGATTCTGAAGTGAATTGTATGTATTGATAAATTGTTTGTACTTTTGAGGTTGTTTTGGTTTGGTTTTGGTTTGGTTTTTTTGGCTGAAGAAAACAATTATTCTCATCTGCAGACCCTAGAATGCCTTGAGGGTTACTGTGAGCCAGGAAGAATTGCCAGTTGTTGCCTTGCCTGATGCCATGATATTCTGAACTGTAAGAGAGTCTATCTGTATGCACGCAAGGTCTGCAGAGCCAAATCACTTCAAGATAGGAAAACTGCTGCCTCTGGCCAAGTGTTTTTACCTTTTTTCTGTTAGATGGATGTTATATAGCTCACACCTCTGTAGTCATATTTTTCTAGATTCAGCAGTAATTTAAGCATTTTTTTATATATTTTATGCGTAAAAAAATGACAGATGGAAAAAAACAAAGGCAAATCTTTATCTCGGTCCATTATATGATTTGTGATTTTCCCTGTGATCCATGCAGGAGCATGTGCTGTGTTTGGCAAATAAATCTGCTGAATGTTCCATCTCTCATGGAAACCCGTAGTTTTTGTTGGTCCGCAGCTCTAGGGAGTATTGTTGTGACTGCATTATCAGAAAAAGTCTAAAACATGGATTCACTGGAGCCCTACAAAATCTCATAACTTCTCTCTGACATACTAAAGAGAAATTTTAAAAGGAACAAACTTGAAAAACCAGTAATTTCCGAATAGAATGAAGAAATTTGTGTGGCTAAGGTGCACCTAGCTGAAAACAGAGGTTTAGATCAGATTTTTTTTTCTTTTTGTTACTTGAAGCAATTACCTTTCCATTCTTGTCTGTTCCAAGAGGTTAGGAAGAATTACTGCTAAATACAGAGACATCAGAAAAAGTTCAGAAGCAATTTCATGAAATTGCTATTGATTTGCAGTATTTTTTGAGTATATTCACATCTTTTCAAAACAGACTTCACATTCCCTTCCGGAAGAGTTTATATGTTGATAAACATCACAGGCTGAATTTCTCTGTTGCTGTATATGAATGTTCCCTATATTTTTAGTTGGTCTCCATAGTATTCTATTCAAAGATATACTTAGTATCAAGTCTTTTATGCAAAAACCACTATAGGCATATAGAAGAGCATAAAAAATGTCACAGTGATTATTTACATTTGCAATTTTAATTTCCTACCTGTTCTTTGATCTGGTATGTCTTAAACTCTGTTTCTTTAAAGAAAAGAATTACTACATGTGAAGCGTGTGCAGAAAGCACCAGTCATTTGCAGTTTATTGTATGTCAATACTTAGACTGGTTGCAAAATCTTTGACCTTGTAAGTGATAACAAGATTGTGGCATTATGCTGAGTTTTAGCCAGTCCTGCAACATATTTGTGTACTGAAAAGGGTAAAATGTGGGTGAAACTCTGCTTTTATTCTTCCACAATTACCTTTTTGATTTTTGTTTCTAAAAAACTTATTTGGAAGAAAACCCAACAAACAAACAAACAAA
>WBNO01000004.1:0-18121 GCA_013400575.1 Peucedramus taeniatus
AAGACTATGCATTTTTTATATGTAATTACATGAACATCCCCACTAATTTATATTAAACAATTTATGTGCTAAAAAACTGGAAGAAAAGGGTCCTAAATTAAAAAAATACTATACTTTTCTTAAATAAAGGGGTATTATCTGTGCCACAGTGTGACTTGGTTATACTGGGCATACGCTCTTCTCCATTTCACGCTGCAGAGGGGAGCAGATGGAATTAAATATAGCTTGGCATGCAGCACAGGGGCAGCCATGGAGCACTATTTTTTAGTGCCACACAGGCATTACCAGCTCTATATACATTAGAGATGAAACACAAAAAAGGGCATGTCACCTTCAGGAAAGGGTAGTAGTCAGGGAACATCTGTTATACATGCAGTGCTCCCTGTAGAAAGAACTGAAACATGATGAAATATGCATCAAAAGTTCCCTATGCACTGAGGTACATTAAGTCCCTTTCAAACCATATGAAGCCCACTTGGGGAAGGGAAGTTATTTGAGTGCAGCAGCTGGAATAGGAGAAAGCAGAAGCAGGGAATGGAAACCAGCTGTTCTGCTGTTCTGGAGATCCAGTTGGGCAGTAGGTGCACAGAGGCTGATACATGGCACCATGTATGACTGAAGTCAGAGACTTTTTCTACAGAGACACAGATTCACCAAGTTCTGTTAGTTAATCATTCCACAGCTCTGTCTCTGAGCCAAGACCATATTAAATGCTGCATATTATTGTTGGGAAGCACTACATAATCCACATTCCCTGCAATTCTCTAACATGGTGAATTCTTCAAGATGAAGAAGATGTTCACAGAGAAAAGAATGAGGAACAGATCATGATATATCAGAGCATATATTCTCTTCCAGTTTGTTTTACTCAGGATTAGACACTGCAATACATCCCCATATTTAATTTTGGCACCATAAAAAGCAGGACTAGATTGGATCCTCTGGCCCTGGACAGTTTAAAATAAATGTAGATTATCACTGACAAATGTGTATTTAACCAGTTTTAAAAATCTCCAGGAAAGGGTATTCTTTAATTTACAGGGGTAGCCTGCTTCAGTGCCGACACATCTTTATAATAAAATTCTCTCTCAAATATGACTTAAATATTTCTCCCAGAAAATTAAACAAAAAAGAAAAGAAAAGGCAAGCACCATCCTATTTATAACTACTTTATATACACAAAGACCTTTATTATGCTTCACTCCAGTCCTTGTTCATTTAAACACACACAGATTCTAAACAAACACTTTCAAACTTCACCTACAGGCGATGTTTCACAAACCTCTATTTTCTGCTGTTATTATACCTCTTTTTTGATTTTGAATTCTTCCAGATCTATCTCTAAAATATGCCCACAAACTGCATACTGTAGATGTATCCCTAATTAGAGCATGCTGCAACTCTGGCCCAAATTAAATTAAACCATGTTTCCCCCTGTGGAAACCATATAGGAGAAAAGTAGTATGCAAACAGAAAGAGGGCCATGAAAAGGACAGTCTCTATTAGTGTGCACAGACATTGGGAGATACGCTTTGTTCCAGAAGAACAAAATACAATTAGTAGTATTCCAGCTAAAGCATTACTGAATGGAATAATTAACTCCTCTCTCTTATTTAAGACACTTCTCTTTTGTCTTCCCCAGCTGGACATAGAGCTATTGATAAATACAGTCATTCAGACTCCCAGCTAATATGTATCATCTTATAATATGCACCATCTTTATGGGAACTCCATCCGCAGAACATTGGTTCTTTTTGGTGAAAAGAATGTGGCTGCAATATGCAATGGGATTTTGTTAAATCCTGTCCACTATTGTGGTTTATCATATCAGTATTTTCTGCTGACTTAATAGGAGGAGATACATAAATCATAAAATGATGATTTAAAATTATGAAGAGAAAAGATGTATTTATTTTGCCTTCTCTATATAACTGAATAAACACACACACCTTCATACGTATGGGGTTTTTTTAATACTCTAATTCTGTGTAAGCTTAATTAAAAGAAACCTGTAAGTACACCATTCAAGGACGTTTTCAGACACAGAACAAGAGTCAGGAATAGACTCTCTAGCCCTGTTACAATAGTTTCCTTGATATTAAGCATTCATCCAGTATATGAATATATGCCCTAAAATATTCATTAACAAAAGTAAGCACAAGTAGTGAACATCCATTTATCACCCAGGGAAATGCATAAAGCCTGATACTATGAAAACTCTCTATTTCCTGATTTCCTTGTTTCAAAAGTTGTTGATCTTTCTATGCCCCCACTTTTCTTTCAATTTATAAAAAGAATCTGAAAAGAATAAATGTTAGCTGAAGATAATGATTTTGACATAGAAAGACCTCATCTTACTGAGAACTGCAAATCCTTCTCTTACTCTTCTGGTGGGAATAAAGTGAAAAGATAACTTATGGATTCTAAGCCTTTCAAGAACAAACTGCAGTACAATAACTGTGCTCAGCCCCAGGAAAGGCAGTGTCAAAACAGAAAGTACAGAAAGGATGTAATGAGATTTCCACTAGTGACAGGGGAGGGATATTCTGCTTTGTTGCCTCTGAAGTAAAGCAGAAAGAGATGAGCACCAACAGCTACAGCACCCAAATATTAGAATCTCAGATACGAGACTTATGGTAATAGACTTGTGATCTTGAAGTGCATAGTATGAATTAATTTGCAAATAAGCTCATAAAAGAAAACTCTTTTGAAATTTATGAATACTTTTACTGGTGCAGTCATGAACTTTCCAGATGTTAGTAAGGGCATATCTAAATTGATTCAATAGTGAAGCGTCCAGTAAAAACAAACCAGGTCAAAAATGCATATAATTTTCAACCACTGAAGTATTTTTAAATTATAAAATAAGTAGAAATAATGTGGAGGAGAAATGAAATTACTTAAAAATGTAGCATGACACACCAATGGTGCATATATGAAATTGGGCTGAATGGCTGTAATCCCTCTCTGTCACAGTGACATGTTTGTGTGTACTGATGGAAAAGCTCTTTCTGTATGTTTTGAAAGTCAGTTATAGAAATTTGCCCCCCTAATCTTTGGCTAAATGCATTAATTGTGGGATATGCTGCTCACAAATTTTCAGAGCTACCAGATATATGATGGCAATAATCTGCCAGGTGATGAAACATGCACCTGATTAAAAATCCAGTTTGGCAGAACACAGCACCAGTTGAAATGCAGGATAATGGGCAATTATAGGCAGCAATAACAGGCTAAGGCAATCTGATACAAACTGTATTCACTGTCACTTCAGCTGCTAGAATGTTTGCACCACTCTTCTATTTTGTACCAACAAAACAGAGGCAGAGAATTCATGAGGCATTAAGTGAATCTATCCCTTCACCTTTAGGATGCCACTTCACTTCTTTTTCTGACTTTTCTGTTCTTTTAGGACAAACATTTGCTTCCTCACACTTCTCCTTCCTTACGTGGATAGCATTGCTTGAAAACCAAAGCTTGTGTACTTCTGAGAAGAGCACACTATGGTGAAGCTGTGCCTGGGAGCCCTCCCACCTATAACGAGGAAGCACCAAACAAACTGGATTCTGCTTTGAAGCAGTCACACAGCTTCAATCACAAATCTTGACTTGGTATAAAAATAGCTGAAATCTAGAAGATGAGCTTAAATTGACTGGTAGACTAGGAGATTGTCTAAAAATAGAACCTAAACCATGAGAGATATTCAACATAATACTCTGAGTGAAGAAAAGTTGGCAGATATGAGAGTTTTCTCTTTGTTTTGTCTAAATCCATTATATAACTTGCTGTAGACATTATACAGCAAAAGATATGTCATAGATTACTAGGTATTAACATGAGAAAAGCTGACAATCATCTGTACAGCAAAAGGAAGTGACCTGCATTTTTTTCTGTAGCTCATTAACTTTGGTTAGAAGCGAGAATATAATTCCTCTCAAAAAAAGGGAACTATTGAACATTTGCACAGTCTAGCTGAGCCCAGGTAACAAAATCTTGCAAAAGTATTACCTAGATTATCTTAAAATGCTTGAGATCAAGACACTTAGAACATTTGAAACTTTAATTAGTTTCCTCTGACTAAAACTGAAATATAACAATTTAAAAGTTTAATCCAAATTGAAGTTTCAATATCACCATTCACAAGGACTTATAAATAGTATGAGACCAATAATAATGCTGGTAATTCTCATACATTTAGAAGTATTGTTTCACAAAACCAAGTACTCACAGCAGAAAAAAAGGAAAGAAGTAATGTCAGTAGCTCCAGTGTCATATTGAAATTGCTATACACACCAGAGTAGATATCAAAGAATGGTATTAATATTCATAAAGCTCTGCACTTCTACCGACATTTTTAATCTTAAAGTCTCATTATTAGAATAAGGCCAAAAATCAAATAACTTGTTGATAACTAATTTGGTCAATCAGAAACAGTTACAGAATAGATAAATTTTTTTTGACCTGTGCTAGTCCTCATCTATGATCATACATGTGCTTGCATAAAACACAGAACCAAAAGAAAAGATGAGAAAAATATATAGAAAAGAACAAATGGAAGGAGAAAACAGAAGACTCAATACCTCATTTTGTGTGGGCTTCACTAACAATTTCCAGAATTTACAGTTCTAGGAACAGATTCTACTACTGAGACATACCAAAAAAAGGAAAGAGACCCTCAATACAATTAAGTTGCTCTTATAGCTTTCCTGGAAAACAATTCATCAGATGAAATTGAAAAATGGATACTGTGTGCAAGTAAACAGCAAGCTAGCATCTTACCTGACCATGTTAGAAGTAAGCAAGTTAGAAAGGATGATAGTGCTGGACATAAAGACTATTAAGTGGTGTCAGAGCAAGAAGGGCAGTCTGACAGCTACTCTGAGCACAGAGAGAATGTGATAGATGGTCTGTCCAGACGAAAAGCCTATGGGAGGAAGCATTGTTGAACAAAAGATTTCACATGATGTGTCAGTTCCTGGAGACTCACAGCCTCCATCAGTTTCACAGAAAAGACCATCACCAGTTTTGCAAACTTTGAAAAGAGATATTTCTCCACAATCTTCTTTTCCTATTATCTCATTAAGCTGGTGTATTCATAAAAGAACTCATCATCCCCAATGGCATGGAAAGGATCGGTGATGATGTCAGACAGCAAAAATGTGCTTGATGAACTTTCTGCACTTATCAGTCTAGACTGATTCTGAGTTAAACAGAATGGATTTTAATTATCCAACAGACTCTAGCAAGATTATGCCAAGAAAATTAATGGATAGTCCAGAAAAATGGTGGTAAATTTTTTTTGTAATTTCTGCTCTGCTGCAGATGGATAATGCAGGATACTTGATTTCTTGGATCAGTCTTGTTTAGAAATGGAGACTACAAGTGAACAAGTTACTACAGACCTGTTATGTGAACATGTTCAGTGGGCAAACACAAAGAGTAACAAACAATGTTCATAGAGAGTCTCTAGAACTGATTTTTATTCCTAAGACTTACATGCAGAACTGCATCAATTGTGATGCAAATTTATTTTTGTTGTGATGAAGAAAGAGCTATTATATTTTCAAATTAAACTTAGTATCACTTTTTTTTTTCATGTAGATGCATTAAATTTCTTTTATACTAGTAACAATACCCTAGATTAAAATGGTGCTGTTTTACAGAGAAGACTGATGGGCAGCCTTGGTCCTAGAGGAGACTCTGACCACTATGCTGAAGAGTTTAATTTCAGCCTTCCTCCAAGAAGTTGCCTCTGTTTTTTTCTTTTTTCTCAGGATCCACACTATTGTTAATGAGGAGACATCATATGCAGAAATGACTCTTCTATGGGATGCAGGTGTGAACGGCAAGAAACTGTGTTGAAAGAAAGATGTAACACACAGTGATAAAGCAAAAACTCAGCAAAGCTACTGAATTTGGAGATATTTAATCCCTTGAAGTTTTTTTCACAAAGACATGAAAGTGTAGATTTACAATAAAACAAGAAAACACAGTCAGAAAAAAAAGAGAACAAAATAAAAAGAAACTAAAAATTCTTGGGAAAATCTAACAAAGACAATAATTTATGAGTAACTACAGAAAAGTCTGGTATTTTTTACTGATTATAAGGTAAACATATGCAGGATTCACTAAGAAAAGTATAAAATTAACATCTTGCTGTTTTACTGCTCCCTTGTAGATATTATTGTTTTTGTTTTATGGGTTATGATACAATTTTCAGCTTTGGATACCTTTTAAAGAAATACAGATTATTGCTGTTATTCTTAAACCATACCAAACAAAACAATTATTCTGTTATTTAAATACAAAAAGTGAATACTACATGCTACAAGTTCAAGTGAAATAAACAGGCAATTTGACAGATGTGTTCAAAACTAATAATTCTTATAAGACTTCTAAGCAGGGTGATCTCAAACTGTCCAAACTAGTGATGGGGTTTAAAGTATCAGCAACAGAAGTGGAAAAAAAAGACAGGTAAACAAAAAAAAAAATTATCCAAAACCCTTCTATTAAAGGAGTAGCAGGCATATGGAACAAGTTGTTTAGTAAGACAGCAGATTAAGATAGCATAAGTAAGCTTAAGAGACAGCTAGATATTCTTATGCAGAAAGTGGCTTGGATATCACAGCGAGAGAGTATGAGGCTGGGATAACTAAAGTGGGATGTGCTTATAGCAATACAAGACTTACTGTCATGATAATTTTTACAGTTTTGGGGGTGAGTTTGCTTTCTTTCCATTAAGGCCATTCCTTAAGCATTTCATTAATTATAAATTAATTATATCTAACTTGCATCATCTTTCTCAGTTGTGAAAATGTTTAAAATCACTACCAGACAAAACTTGATATCTTGATATTTTCTTTGAAATCAACTATTTCAATAGTAAACTGACAGGCTCTATCATTCACTATTTTCATTAATTAAAGGAAAATCATAAAGTAAGCTTGATTGCATCCCATCTCATGCTGACATCAGAAGACATCTTGTCTACAAAAAATTTTTTTTATAAAATTTCTTACTTTGTTACTGAGAGAAGCACAATTGCTGTAGTGCTATCAACACTCTTTTTATCTCAGTATGACCATTTAATTTTCAACCATCTGGCCTAGAGTTGCTCAAAACTTTAGTCAAAACAATGGTACAACTATAATTCTTATTACTGCCATTGGCAGAATTGGATGCATGACAATAGTGTTTTGAATTACGTGAAGAATACGTCAAACTTAACTAATTTTAAAATTAGGATTCTCACGTCAAGAGCCTGACTTCACAGTTAATCCAGGTAATTTTTCAATAATTTAATAAGATTTAATTATTAGTGTTGTTCTAATAGCAGAAGCTAAAGTATTTTAAATATCTTTAAAAGACAATAATCAAGCCTAGAACTTGGCTACAAAATAGTGAATTCCCATCCCTGGGAACAACCCAGAATGATGACAGAACCACAGCTTCTGATATTGCTTCAGGCATTGCTGGAGACAATTGTTTCTAACAAGCTTTCCACCTCCTTTTCCCAGAAAACAATTTTTCTCTAAAGAAAAATTCAATTGTTTTTCTATCCTAATCACATGTATCATATTTCTTACCCTACTTCAACTTGACTTATGACTAGAGAAAACAATTTTATTTATAGTCTTTCAAAAGAGAAATATTACATTGGGCTGAGAACCCTAATCATACTAAGCTCAATGACAAGTAATCATTGATTTCATTGGGAACACCATGTAGCACCACATTTGTTACTGCAATGACCTAAAATCCCATAAGGTGCTTGATGCAGGTTCAGTTTTCATAATATAACAATTATTTTATAATAGCACACTAGAGACGGAAGAGTTCATTCAAGCAAACAAATTTATACCATTACTATTTGTAATTGTATTTGGGGGGAATAAAAAAAAATTAAAAACGAAAAAATAGTTTGTCTCCCTATCCACATTATTTTATTTTCCTCAGCATAGAAATTCACATAAACAGCCACTGCTGTAGATCAGTGGCTGACAATACTTGATGCCCACAATTCAATATATGCTTCATAAGAACATGAGGAATTCATCTGAGCAATTGGAATAAATTTTCTTGATGAATAGGGCAGCTCAACTAGGTATAATGACAAATGTAAACCTGCATATAACTCTTAGCATTATAATGAAATCAAGCAATGGGAATGGTTGGCTTAATGTGCTTACTAAGTTGCATATATTTTGACCAGAAATTGGTTTGATGCTGTTGGACAAGCTGCAGTATTATGAACCCTGGCCATACAGTCCTTTTCTAAAAAAACACACATTTTTAATCTGAGTACTAGATAGTTTCCTAGTGAAACTTTGAAAATTTTAAAGCTCTTTCACAGCTATACTTGATAGATGGAAATCCATAATTTTTGTCTTTGTGTCACACAGAAGTGATAGAATAAGACACACGCTCAAATAGCTTCTTTAAAAAAAAAATCCTGCACTGCATCTTTATACAGATCAATGTCCAATTATAAGCAGAGAGTTACTGTGGCAAAAGGTTATGAAAAAATAATCTTTCCGGCATTTATTACTTGGAAAATAAGGTCACATATGAGGTCAACCTCCAAATGTATACAGAATAAATTATATTGCAGCATTCTAAATATTCTGCACTGCAAAAATTATACTGCAATCTCAACATAATCAGAAAAATGAAGTTGAACATGTATTTCCTGACAACTGTACTACAGATCAGACTAAGCTAAGAGGCGAAAAACCCAGGTCCAAATAATCAATAATCAATAAAATACTTATCACATATTTCTGCTTAATTAGAAATATAACTTTTTATTAAGGCTGTCTGAGTTAATAATTTCCTAATTATCTTTAACACTGAAACATCCTCCCCACAAATAAGTAAAATAATGGAAAACATACAAAACATTTAAAAATCATTCAGTGATGCACTTTATTGCTTACAGCGTAGAAGCAAAACATAAAGGCAGAGAATGCTGGAATGCTTTGTCTGTGTGATTTTCTGAAAAAAAAAAGTGTATCTTTCGAAATAAAAGACCTCCTAATTAGATAAAACACATCTGGAAAAAAAAGAATTGGACACAGTTTGAGGAAATAAATATGCTTGTTTGTCAGAATGAATGCTGCAGAGAACATTGTGATTGTCCTGATCTAAGTCATTTTAGCTGTTTCACAGTCTTAATCTTTGTTACCTTCACGGGATGTGAATGAAAGTATACTGAAAATTAGATTGTATTAGTATTTGACACTTCTCACAGTACTCTTAATTGTGAAATCAACATTACAAACAGGAAAATGCATCCATGAAATGGAAACATCTTCTGATTCATTTTTACTCTTGTCTTTTATGCGAAGCATTTTCTTTCCCTCTTCTCCAAACTACATGAGGAATATAAATGACTGGTGTTCTTTTATCTGTTGCAGTCATGTCTAGTTTGAATTTCCAAATCATGCTTTGACAGAAGGATTGTATATAATATATCACAGGCAATGCCAGTGGAGATAGAGTATATTCTAATCATTTTCAAAAGTACTAATTTTTTTTTTTTAATCTGCTTTGGACACTTGTGGTTTCATTTAATGTTCATTCTGAAAGATACTGTGTTCTTTGCTCTGGGCTAGTGACAAGATTTACTGTTTTCTCTGATAATATTATCAGTGGGCTATTCCTCCCTGATAACTGCAATACTAATAGGTTGATAATGACATTTTAAACTTTACGCTTTTGTAGGCATTGTAGGCTTCACTCACCTTGTTCAAGTGGCTGGCTTTTAGTTGAAGTAGTTTTCATCTTGAGTGCCTCCCTAACAGACATGTCACAGCAGGAGCCTTTGTTAGTGTCTTGGTCACTGTCAGCCTGATCACTGTCCCCATGCCCGCTGTCCCTCAAGCTGGCTCTTTCTGGATCCTTGAACGTGGAGCTACTGAAATACATATTGAAAAAAAAAAAAAGAAATAAAAAAGAAAAGAAAAAGAGAGAGAGAGAGAGTGTTGTATTTACTTGTTCTAAGTTGAATTGTACTCTCTGGCAAAGCAATTTTGACAAGAATGCAAATGGGGAAGCCAAGAAAGTTATTTAATAGGCCTTACCTTTGAACAAACTGCTGCCTGCTGCCCATGTAATTGGGCTCTGCGGGAAAATTGTCTGTCTGTGAAAGAGAAGGAAAAAAATACGTATAGTTGTACACTGGACAAATCTCCTGCAGAGCAACAAGATTTCCTAGAGGAGAAATGATTAATAATTCAAAAATTCCCTTAATCTTCAGATTTGTACATTTTAATTAAATTGGAAAATGCTGGCATGTAATTATGTGCTCAGAACAATTAAATGATTCCGGTCCACAAATTACCTGCTAAAGTAAACAATGAAGCTCCAATAAGTGGCATTCTCTGTTAGTAACCTGACAGATGACACTGTTTATGTTTTTTCATTAGATAGATATTAAGACTGATGGTTATTGAAAATGAGAGAAAAAATTACTCTTGCATATTAAAAAAGTGAATTATTCAATAATACTAATTTTTAATCATAATTACATCATCTACTGGGATTCTGACTCTCTTACTGCTGTAATACAGTTTTGTATGCTGCTATATTACACTTGAATTGAAAAAATAAACAAAAAATCAAGAAAATTTATGGCTGATTAGCTGTGAGGTTTCTCAGATGCTACTGGAAAAATCCAAGTATGAAAATATTTGGATTTTCTCTCTTTAATTTTCATCAGTATTAATATCTATGTCAGAATAATGAGAACCACACATGCAAACGAGAATATTGAATGATCACTGTTGACAAGTAGTTTTTAAAAGAAGATACTTTCATTAAGTCTGTCATGTATATTTTTAGCTGCATGAGCCAAGTAACTGTAGAAGCAGAAGTATTAAAAGGATCCAGACAAACATGGAGTCCTGCCAAAGGGAACTGAATTCCCCTTGTATCATTAGCTGAAGTTCTTTGGGAGAAAGAGAGACTGCATCATTCAGAAAACTCCGCATACTGTACATTCATGCACGTCACTTCTTCTTGCAGCTGACCTAGCGACAGAGCTTCTACTGTTTTCTGCATCACTTCACATCACACCACTCTGCTCCGCAGCAGCTCCGGCTTTCGCAGCAGCATCCAGCGGATCAGTATCCGTAACACGGGCAGCACTCAGTTAATGAAGCTCAGGGCCCGAGGTTTAATGTCACACAGCAAGTGCTTACACAAGTGACTGGGATCTTAGATATTTGGATTTCCCTGCAACTCCCCACACCGTTTTTTTTGCCTTTGTTTTGGTTTTATCAGTAGGAGGTAGTTAGAAATATTTGCCACTTCTTGTATGGTTGGAGTATTTGAGCTTGGAAAAGAGGCAGATAGTTTTATCCAAAATTCAAGTCACTGCTGTTTGCAACAGAAATTGGGCAGACACCTGTTACTCCCAAGGGACTTGTGAAATAGATGCGCTTGTATACCACGGATGTGTTTTGTGTTTTAGAAAATGGATGGAAAATATAGAACCATCTTCCGTTCAGCATGTAAGTCAATGTACACTACACTTTCTTCTAGTTTCTAAATCCTTTAGTTCAAAAAACAAGATTATAACATAACACGTAATGTTCACAATCATCCTAGCTTTAGTGTATGCAATTAGAATAAAACTTCACCTTCACATTTAGTATGTATCAAGTAAAAAAAAAATACTGAAAACAACAAAAAAAGGAGGTATATTTCAGCATTCTTATGTGTATCTCTCAAATGCAGCACATTATATTTTGGAAGCAACAATAATTCTGCTGTTTCTTTTCTTCTCACAAGTTTTAAGCTAGTATCTCTCTTTTGTGCAGCAAAATGAGATAGATATATATACACTCATATATAATCATTATGGCACTTACAGAACCCAGTACTTATCAACCTGAATAAACCTTTACAACTGCAGGACTCATGTCTCTTTTCTAAATCTAATATCTCAAATAGAGATATCCAGGAAAACTGACCTTATGCTTTTACTTACATAAGACATCTGCCTCCTCCTAAACACAGCTGCTACCAGAATCAACACTTCCATTTTTCATGACATTGGCAGTCAAAATGCCTGCTATAAACTGCTTTTTCATTAATTCTCTTCCATTAAAATTCAGACTTTTGCCCTGAAAACAATTACAACTCCTCCTTTTTGATGGTTCTTAGAACTTAACTATAAACTGAACCCCTGTAAAAACTGGTCATAAGTTTTGCCTCTGCTTTTTCATAATGAAAAAGCATTTCACACATCCTGGATGAGCCAATACACAGATATTAAAATAGAAGATATGACCACATCTTAACTGCTGAGAAATTCTGCATTTACAGTAATCATTACTTTAACAAGATAATAATTTCGCCAATTACCTTCATACTGTATTTTGCCTCAATAAAATAAATTGGATGCCATGTTACAGCAAGTTCATTGTTACAAAAAAACAAATGTAAGTACTTGATGATCATATACAGACACAGCTCAGAGTTGAATACTGTTCTTTCTGCTCTAAAAGCAGTTCTTCTTCTATGAATTATGAAGGTATGATGCTTGTGTTGAGCTGCAAGAGCCCTCTGAGATACAGGCAGCAAAGAGAGAACTGTTTCATGTATGAAAATATCTATTAAAAATTGTGATAATTAAAAAAAAACAACTTTATTTTAAGGCTTGGCAGTTTGGAGGAATCTTAGAAATGTAAACATCTGCTTCACAATGGATGAGAGAGAGAGAGACGAATGCCTAACATGTCTAACTCCCTTAAAATCTTTTATTTTTTTTAATTTGGTTAATCCCAGTTGACATGAGAAGTCATATACTTAAAATTTTTACACTTTAACATTTATGGAAGTGATATTACACATTCCTGCTCATGCATTAATCATACTTCTTTAAATTGTATAGCTGTAACTCAAAGAAACAAATACTGCTTAAAAAATAAAAAAACCCTCTTGTTCTTCTCTGGATATACAACCCTTTCTAGGACAACAAAATCACCAGAACTCTGGACTTCCAGTTTTAAGGTAGGTTTCAGTTCACCTGCAGAAAACCACCTAAAATCTAGTCAGCTACTCTAGCTAATCAGCCAAGATCCCTCAATGTGCCTTCAAGAAATTCAAACTATCCCATTTGGTCATCTAGCGTTAGATGACCAAATGGTCATAGCGTTTGGTCATCTGGGGAGCATTATTGGTATGGGGGAATCTTGACAACAAGCAAGATGTCCAGTGCAATAACTAAAGCTAAGTAAGATGGATCAGATCAGAAGTGAATTGCCTGGAATTGCAGTCTCCTGATAAATAACCAAAAATTATTCAAATGCCAGCATCATTAAGCTCCTGGAGAACAAAATAAAACAAACTCCACCCCTTTTTCTCATCCTCCCTCCAAAACAATCTCCAGGAACAATCTGTCTCTAAAAGTCACCAGAATTAAACAGTAAAGAAACGTGAAATTTTTTATCTTTGTGATTCAAGACTGAGGGCTGGAGTATCAATTAGGTCACTGGCAGCTACCACAGCACAGGTTCTCCAGTAGCAGGACAAATGTTATCTAAAATTAAAACAAAAGCAGTATTTTCCACTGCCACCAGAAAACTAAAGTCTGTGATATCAACCTAATTGTCCAAAGACACCTTAGAGAAGTGGCCCTGGTTTTATGGCTCATTTTCACAGATTAGTGGAACTGGCTAATTTCCAACGAAAGTATGCTGTTAAACCATTCAACAGATATTCTTTTCTGACAGTTGCTATAACAGACCTTTACAAATAATTTCTTCTACCTATCTGTTCTAATATGTGACTCTGGATCAAATATGAAATTTTAGGAACACTGTCATTAGTGCAATGTTGCAGAAAAATGTCTGAGGATTTCTGCACAAGCATTTGATACAGCTTTCTCAGAAGTGAAGCTCATTAAAAAAAAGCCATTTAAAAAGGGGTCAGAATGCATAGGAACCTTTCAAAAGCTGCAAAAATTTAAAAAGAAAGGGTTATTTCCTTTCAGAAAATATCATACAGTTTGATTTTGTTACCTTTTACTTTAGTGAATTTAGAAGGAAAATAAAAGGAGAGGCAAATTAAACTGTGCAAAATACACTTTTCATAGAGTCATAGAACAGTTTGAGTTGGAAGAGACCTTAAATTTCTTCTAGTTCCACACATTCTCTCCCCATCATGGGTAGGGATACCTTCCAGCAGTTCAGGTTGCTCAAAGACCCACCCAGCTTGGTGTTGAACACCTCCAGGGATGGGGCACCCACAACTTATTTAGGCAGCCCAAGCTGGTTGGATTTACTGGTATGGAATTTCAAATGTGACAATATAATTGCTAAAGTCCAATAATGACACTTTGAAAATCATTAACTGGCCAGTGTTTTCATGAACACACATGGAATATCTTTCCAAGTGTACCAACTGTCTACAAAACTATTCAGCTTATTGCACCTGTCATGACTACACAAGGACCTAGATAAACTAAAATTGTTGGCAAGTGTGGGTCTCACATGGTGTATTTGGAATACTAAATTTTGTAGACTCAGAAATAAAACCATTCAAAAGTTTTAAAATAAACTGTTAAGTTTCTGCTAATTAATTCTGGAATGGGTATGGTTTCCAAAAGTTTAATTTAGAGAAAGGAAAATGAAAAATTTTAGCCAAGAATTGAGTATGAGAAAAAAATTCTTCATAGGATCCATTAACCTTAAATAAACTCATAAGAAAAAACAGTAAAAGCCTCATCACTGGAAACAGCTTGAACAGCCTGGGCCAAGCATTACACAATGAATTATGGAGAATATTTTTAGCAATGAGCTATATTAATCTCTTATCCCTTTTTTATCTTTTCAAAAATTCATATTCACAAGGTATATGTGTTTACTTCTGTTGAAATATTATGCTATTTTATAAATACAAAGGAGTTCTACCGTGGCTCTGCACATACTATTTTTTTTCAATTCTGGATTAGAATTACAGCACCATATTAATCAATCAGATTTCAAAAATTCTGCTATTGCTCAGTAAGAGAACAGTGGATGACTTCACAAGGCTTCTGCTTTCAAGAATTACTTCAAAAAGCAGACAGTTTCCTAAAAATTAGAGGTTCCTCACCATTTTTCTCTTTCTCTTTACTTTTAATAAAAACACTTTTTGTGTCACAATTTTGAAGATTTCTAGCAATTTTTGGTGTATTCCATACTGTTTGAATAAAATTAGAGAAAATTTTTTTTAAAGAGTGTGCAATTCAACAGGTTTATCTAATAATAATAAAGAAAAAAATCAACACCTACAAAGAAAAAGAGTAAGTGAGAAAGAGAGAGACAGGGACAGTGAGAGAAATTCAATATTTAAGTATTCTTGACAAATTATGCCTAGAAATAATTGTCATATAAGGGAAAGATGTAGTCTAAAATATGAAAAAAAAAGACTTAGACATTAATCAGATTTATGAATATTAGGTGACTAGAATATTCATAATTTTTTCTCAGAATTACAAGAAGAAGTACCACATTTTCTGAAATGATTTTATGCAGCTCCATTTTATGTAGGTGTTCATACCTGGAACTATAATAAAGCAAAATGTCTTTGCTGACTCTAACTTCTTTTTAATTAAACATTAAATGCAAAAATGAAATGAAACATCTCTCACCTTTATCAGACTGCCACTTAATATCTAATTCACGCATCTTCTGTGCCTTTTCTTGAAAAGCTTAATTCCGAGTATTCACCCTTCCCCCATGAAACAAAGATCTTATATAATGGCAATCTCTTCTGGAGGCAAAAGAATTGTATTCTGCCAAATTGAGTTTTGAAAGAGCAGACAATTGTCTTCATTTTGTTAGGAACAGTGTGGGTTCAACATAGTACAATTTTTCACAAAGACTTCTTAGTATAAGACTGCCAGTGAGTGTGCATACTTAGCCTGAAATAGTAGTTTTTGCTTCCACAAGATTTACTTCATTAAGAAAATTCATTATCCCAATAGCAAAAACAAACAACAACAAAACCAGAAACTGGCCATAAACCTCTCATAGGTTATTCTACCTTTTTCAAGGACAAAATTAAATAGGCTATTTAAAAAAATATTATCCTACTATGTGCTCTCCACTCTCATTCCCTTGAAAATGCTTTTGATATATAATTTATATGACATGTACATATTTGGGAAATTTCACACTTGCTGCAAGATGTGTATTTTGGTGTTAAAAGTCCTACAGTGTGTTTATGTGAATTTCTGACATATATAGCATTCTTCAAAAGCACACTGAAAACACAGGGCAGTAAAAACAGTCAAATGCACAAGGCAATATCTTTCACAAGGCTGCTGTACTCTTTCTTAAAGTGTTGGTTGGTGGCTCGAGTTTCCTCTTCCTATTGAAGGAGAAAAGCAAAACTGTGAGACAAACAGGTCCTGAGCTCTTCAGTCAATTGCACAGTGACTTCTGAAAAGTGAAGCTCTGAGGACAGACACTACCATCCTTTCCCATAAGCAAAGGAATGCACATCTCCCTGTATAAATGCCTAATCCATGCACTGTTTTCTCTTAGCAAGTACTATATTTGTTACCAAAATAAATGGTGGTTGATTTATTGGTTAAGGTGTCATACTAAGGCATTGTAGATTATTTTGGTTGTTTTCGCTACTGAATACAACTAATGAAACCAACTATTTGTTAAATTTTTACAAGAGTTTATTCTGCAATGCACAAGACACTAAAGATGGCAGAAGCCTGGACTGTGGGAATTTAATACAGTGCAAGGATTAGAAATCACAAGGCCCAGAAAAGGTTCTGCTCATCTCATTGCTGATTGCACCAAGTCAGAAGGAAGAAGCTAAAAAGGTCACTACAGAATTACATAATTTGAAGTGATCCAGGTAAAAAAAGTAGACCTGAGTGACATTCAAAAGATGAGGTGAGACCAGACCCTGATCAGACTTTTTGATATGAAATAAAGGATTTAAGCATTTCAGGAACAAGCTTGTCTCTTTGTCGGCAGGGAAGTCAGTTCAACAGAAGCCTTCAGCTCCTCTACCAGTGCAGGATGTGTGTTTAAGGTCAGACTTCTCTCTCTAAGAAAAATGAGACAAAGAAAAACTGTGGAAGCTGAACCCAAAACTTTCTCCGGCTGAAAAGGGAATCAAGATTTTCCAGACCAAACTCAAATTGCTGGATTTTTTACAATGAATTCATGTTTCTGAAGCTTATTTTATTTTGTACTGGAGAAACATGAAATGCAATTAAATTAGCATGATCTCAGAAGAGAATGCAGAAAGTTGTCAAATGTGACTAGGAAAAAGGAATTGTAATATGAGTTCTGAAGTTGAACTATGTTTTGGAGAAGATGCAAGATAAGAATATAGGAAGAAGTGCCAAACATCACACCACATAAAGAGCTCAAGCTGAAAGTACAATAACGCTATCACAGCCTCAATAAATAAGCATAATGAAATTCATGACACATTATTGCATTGCTCTGCACTGCCGCTATTCATTTAAAAATGATGAACACATTTAAAATAATTCGCAACTTGTCAAATGCCTGTGAGCGCTGCAGTTACTCTGGCGCCATAAGAGGCATTTGTAAAGGTCTTACAAGAGAGCTTCATACAACTTATAGCAAACTAAAGATGGAAGCATGGGAAGACAAAACAATAACTGCACCTGAATCTGCTAGTACAGTTACATCCAATATATTTACACTGCTCACCAATGATATGTACTTACTGAAGCTACTCTGTCAATAAAAACCACATTAAGAACCTTTTGAAAGAGCTTCCCTGTCAATTAGGATGTAGATACATTCTATCGCTCCAGTTTTCCTGTCAATTTAATATACTGGATCATATTAACAGTACTGGCTTGTCAATAAGGCAAATCCGAATCCTATTAATAGAGTTACAGTGCCAATATAATCGGCTTCCCATTTATCGAGCTTCCCAGTATTTGGGAAAGCTGTGAAATGGGATTATAAGGTTAGGTTACATACATCTGTCTCTATATTACATAAATATTTCAGGAATTATGTCCTGTTGTGTAAAGAAATACATGTAACCACTTTTTTCCATTACAAAAACTTCAGATGACAGAATAGTATAATAGTTTGCCATTGCTGAGAAAACATTAAATTAT
>WBNO01000007.1:0-15115 GCA_013400575.1 Peucedramus taeniatus
ATTGGATAAAAAGTCCCCATTGCAGACTTCGAGTGATTATTTATTAGGTTAAAAGTAAAAGTAATTTATGTGGCATTTCTTAATTAGATAGTTTAACCTTAAAAAGCCTTGTATAAAAAGACAGTTAACCATTTTATACCTTGTTAGTGAAATACTGCAGAACTCACTAGTGTGAGACTGTAACATAAATAAAAAATAAACATCTAATCCTAAATGCAAAATACCATCTCAAGTGCCTTCAGTCCTGACTCTGAACAGAAGCAGAGAAAAGAAGCCAAAAATCAGCATATAATGGTGTTTTGTGTGAGGAATGAAATATTGATTGGTTTTGTTTTGTGAAATTGTATACAGATATATGAGATAACAATATAAGTTGTTATTATTAATATTACTTGGTTATGAGTATGAGGAAATATTAGAGTAAAACAATGTATGTAGTGAAGAAAAAATTTGTAATAATTAGGAATTAATTCGATTATATATATAATTAATAATATGTGTGAAATTATATAATTAGAAAGTACTATAATCAAAAAGTACTAAAATGAGATTTTGGGAATAAATCCTTCCCTGGCAGGGTGGGCAGGGGCTGGGATGGAATTGCCAGAGCAGCTGGGGCTGCCCCTGGATCCCTGGCAGTGCCCAAGGCCAGGTTGGATTTTTTTCCTTCAGATAACAAATAAGTGTGGGTTTGCTTTTGTTTTTCAGAAATCCTCTCTGGTGGATATCCCAGTGCTGCAGTTCAGTTATGCTTTCATTCAGAGGTAACTCAGTCCTTCTGAAAGAGAATTTTCTGTTTGACTCCAGTGAGGGAACAGCCAGTATTCTTTCCTTTGCTCTCCATGTCCCAGAACACTTCTCTGCAGGAATTGTGTTGTCCCCTGGTTGTTGACACACACACAGAGTGCCAGGGCTGTGACACACTCAGGAAGGGCAGGGCTGATCCTGAAGCTTTTAGGCCACCAAGTTCCTCTTATTTGTTGTTTCTTGTTCTTTCCTTAACTCTGCCTTCACTCAGGTGTGCTTTGGTTTTATTTTTTTTGGCAGACTCCCTGTCCCTGCCCTGCAGGAGAACTTCCAGCCCTTGTTAGGGCTCCTCAGAGAGTCTGTGCAGCTGAACTTGGCTCCTCCTGGCCACTTCCTTCTCCTCAGGTACTGTGGGAGAGAGCAGAGGTGTCACTGAGCTTTTACACTGTGCCATTCCTAACTGAGGGTGCCCTGATCTCCCCACAGCACCCTGAATGACTTTGTGACAAGGACACCCACCCTGGAGAACAAAAAGGACCAGAAAGACCTGCAGGTACAGAGGGTTCAAATTCTCCTTCTGGTTCTAAACCTGGCACTGTTGATGTAAAACAAGTGGAGATGATCTGATCTGTGCTTTGGATCTGAATTCCTGTGCTTTTGGGAATGCCTGGATGTGCATCCACCCTTTTTGGCTGAGGCCTGGTGAACAGGGGAGACTCAAACATGAGAGACAAACAGAATTTTGTCCCAAATGCTTGAAATCTTTCCAAAGCTGGTTTTTTTTTCTGTGCACTGTTATGATTTTTCTCAGTGACACAAGTGGGATGTCAGGAGTTCTCGTCCTGTGTGTGAATATTGAAATCTCCAAGCTGTCTAGGAAAATTAATGAATCCTTGGAGCTCCCAGCTGGGCTTGGCATTGGGAATGACCCTGAGCTCAGCTGTGTAAAGAAAGGAGCAGAGCAGGATTCTCCTCCTGTACTGCCTTGTTTCACCAGCACAGTTTGAACACTGCTTACCTGGGTGGGTTTGGGTTGTGATTTGGGTTTCATGTGCCAACAGAGAAATTCAATCTCCCCTTCTGCTTCAGAGTCTTGCCTGAAAAATGCCAAAACAACAAAAAATGTTGGTTTTAGCCTCTGCCTTGCTTTGGCTGGATTTGGTTTCACTGCAGCTCCTCATTTCTCTGGAAATTAATCATACCAATTAAATATCTGATGCCACTTTGGTTACCTTACAGGACGTGACCCAGAAGATCCTGGAGGCTGTGGGGACCATTGCTGGTTCTTCCCTGGAACAGACCAGTTGGCTGAGCAGGAACTTGGAAGTGAAAGCTCAGCCTCAGATTTTACCAGATGAATTCAACGTGGAGGATGTCAATGGTAACGTGACTTTCCCTGGCTCCTGCTGCTCCCTGTCCTCTGCTGCAGGCAGTGAAGAGCAGGAGGGGTTGGATGATGTCTGGTTTGCATGATTTCATATTTCAGTTAACACCAATTTGCACATAAATGTTCTGTTTGGGCAGCTGAATAGGAAACAGCAACATTTAAACCTGTCTGAATAGAAAACTCGATTGTTTTGCCTCTTTTAGATACATCAGTGGCACCATCTTCAATGGTTTCTGCCTCTGCTCCTTCAATCTACAGTGTCCAAGCCCTTTCTCTCCTGGCAGAGGTCAGTGGGGCCCTCTCATCTGTGGGGTTTTTAAGCTGAGGACCTCATCACTCTGCACAGCTCCTGAAAGGTGCCTGTGCTCAGCTGGCCTTGGGCTCTTTCTCCAGGAACTGACACAACCAGAGCACACAGCCTCCAGCTGCACCAAGGGAAACAGAGGTTGGGTGTTAGGAAGAAGTTTTTTGCAGAAGGGGTGATAAAGTTCTGGAATGTTCTGCCCGGGGAGGTGCTGGAGTCACCATCCCTGGGTGTGTTTAACAAAGCCTGGATGTGGCACTGGGTGCCAGGGCTGAGTTGAGCTGTTGGGGTTGGGTTGGACTCGATGATCTCGAAGTGCTCTTCCAACCTGGTCACTCTGTGATTCTGTGAGGAGGATTTTCCTGATACATTAAACAGGAGAGCCAATTTTTGAGGCCTATTCCATTGCACAAACTTCCAGCCTGAACATGGCAGGAACATCTCCCCTTTGCAGCAGTGGCAGCTGTGGGTGTGAAGAGCTCTGCTGTCCCTTGTGCAGGTCCTGGCCTCCCTGCTGGACGTGGTGTTCCGCAGTGATGAGAAGGACAAGGCCGTGCCCCTCATCTCCCGCCTGCTCTACTTCGTGTTCCCGTACCTGCGGAACCACAGGCCAGTCTCTCCCTGCTCCTGCCACTTTTCCCTGCCTCATCTTTTTGTATTCCCTTGTTTCTCCATTCTCTGTTCCCATTCTAATGGCTTTGAGCTGGGTTTCCTCCAGGAGCTGAACCTGTTGTTGTTTGAGCTCTGATTCCCCCCACCAGGATTTTGGGTTTTACTCAGAGCTGCCCTTTCTGTGCCTGTCAGGGGATGGGATGGGGCAGCAGAGCATGGGCAGGTCCCAGGATCCACCAGGAAGCAGGAAAACATCATCCCTCCCTGACCCCTCCCTAGTTTTTATCACAAATGTGGGAGAGATGGGGATATCCTGTCCCCCACAGGGCATGGAATCCTGGAATGGTTTGGGTTGGAAGGACCTTAAAGCCCACCCAGTGCCACCCCTGCCATGGCAGGGACACCTTCCACTGTCCCAGGCTGCTCCAGCCCCAGTGTCCAACCTGGCCTTGGGCACTGCCAGGGATCCAGGGGCAGCCCCAGCTGCTCTGGCAATTCCATCCCAACCCTCCCTACCCTCCCAGGGAACAATTCCTTCTTAAAGTTCTCATTCAAACCAACCCTTTTGTGAGCTGGAATCTGTTTCTGAACTTTAAAAAAGCCCAAATTGATCATTTTTGTCCTCTCCTCCAGTGCCTACAACATTCCCAGTTTCCGTGCTGGGGCTCAGCTGCTCAGCTCCCTGAGTGGATACGCCTACACCAAGAGAGCCTGGAAAAAAGAAGTGCTGGAACTCTACATGGATCCATCTTTTTTCCAGATGGACACTTCCTGCACTCAGTAAGACTTGGGACTGCAGCACTCCAAGCTTGTGTTCTGAATTTTCGAGGAAGGGTTTTAAAGGAGAAGAGTAACATTGGAAAGAAAATTCCATTTAGTGCTTTCTTATGGAATGGGATAATGTTAAAAATGGGTCTCAGCACTAATTCTGCTCCAGACAAGAGTCTGCACACAGATCCTGCCTGGAAACTGTT
Organism: Peucedramus taeniatus; assembly: GCA_013400575.1. NCBI lineage: Eukaryota > Metazoa > Chordata > Aves > Passeriformes > Fringillidae > Peucedramus > Peucedramus taeniatus. Next base: position 4,025 of record WBNO01000007.1, read on the forward strand.
TCCTTGTGTGAAAAGTTTGACCCAAATAATTTCTGAGGTGAATCCACACCGCAGCTTTCCTTGGATATCTAATTCCTTCTTTCTCTCCTGCAGTTGGAGATCCATCATTGATCATCTCCTCACACATGAGAAAACCATGTTTAAGGATTTGATGAGTAAGTATCAGCTGCTGATCATTTATTTCTACCTCAATTTGAAATCTGTTTGCATTTGAGCCATTTGGGTGCATTTTTATTGCACTGATTTATCCATAAAGTGCTGACTGTGCATAATTGACCATTTTGGGAACTTGATTCCCAGCTAAAGCTGAGTTAAATCTGGATTTTGGTCATGTCTAGAACACACCAGAGGAGGTTTTGCTGTAGAGGTGCTCCTGTTGGGTTCCCACATTCACATTTTGCTCTAGTTCTGAGTTGTCCAAGTGTGACCTTTCCCAGGAGGAGACTTTGGCAAACTCTGCCATGAGCAGTGCAGCAAACCTTCCATTGCTGTGCTGTGACCCCTCATTCAGGCTTGAGGAGAGTGTGGAAGAACAAATCCTGGGGGAAAGGGTGGGATGAGACCCCTTAAATTGGCCTCAAGCACCTTAGTCTCTTTTCCATCCTTTCTAAAAGAATAATTGTCTTACAACACAAACAAATTTTATTACGCAAGACGAACTCACGGTCGGTGACCCAGGAGAGTTTTTTTTGTCAAAGATTTCAGGACCCAGGGATTATTCCCAGCCCCAAAGTCAGGCATTTTTTGGGGTGGATAACTGTGCTGTGTGTTGCAGCCATGCAGAGCAGTGCCCTGAAGCTGTACCCCAGCTTTGAGCAGAAGGCCATGCTGCTGAAGCGCCAGGCCTTCGCCGTCTTCAGCGGGGAGATCGACCAGTACCACCTGTACCTGCCCCTGATCCAAGGTGAGCCCTGATCCTGCCCTTCCCTGCAGCTGCAACACAAATCCCTTGGGCACAGAAGCCCCTGGATCCCTGGAAGTGCCCAAGGCCAGGTTGAGATGGGGCTTGGAGCAGCCTGGGGTAGATGAACCCATGGACCTGGCTGATCTTTGATGTCCCTCCCAACCCAAACCATTCCATGATATAAATTCTGTAAGAAAGCAAAGTCACCTCATTTCCAACAAATGCTTTGGGGATTTTTTCATTTGAATAAAATGTATGAATCTCTGGATTCCAACAGATAAATGACCTCAGCAAGGAAAGACAGGAATCTTGGTTTCAAGGCTTTGGTCTGGAAATGGGATTATTTCATGGCAATCTTCCAGCCACTCTTGACCTGTTGTTGTTCTCCTTAAATGCCAGTTTTGATCTTTTTGTGCACCATAAACCCACTCAGGCTATGTCTGAATTACAATTTAATTAATACAATGCAAAGAACTCAGCCCAAAGCTGATGATAAAGTAAAAATTGTGTTTTGCTACTTTCTGCAAGGTGGAGAGGGACCTTTCACCAGGAGTGACAGCACCCAGGGAATGGCTCCCAGTGCCAGAGGGCAGGGCTGGATGGGATCTTGGCAATGAGGAATTGTTCCCTGGCAGGGTGGGCAGGGGCTGGGATGGAATTGCCAGAGCAGCTGGGGCTGCCCCTGGATCCCTGGCAGTGCCCAAGGCCAGGCTGGACACTGGGGCTGGAGCAGCCTGGGACAGGGGAAGGTGTCCCTGCCATGGCAGGGGTGGCACTGGGTGGGCTTTGAGGTCACTTCCAACCCAAACCATTCCATGATTCCACACTTTAATTGCCAAAACAACACAAATTCAGGAAAATGCTGGATTTATTTTGCTTTTTTCCCTTTTTTATGCCTCCCCCAGAACGCCTGACTGAGAACCTCCGCGTGGGCCAGACTTCTCTGGTGGCTGCCCAGATGTTTCTCTTCTTCAGAGTTCTCTTGTTGAGGATTTCCCCTCAACATCTCACCTCCTTGTGGCCAATCATGGTCACAGAACTGGTAAGAAAGAAGTTTTGAACATTTGAAAAAACATTGGAACATTTAAAAAAAAATTACATTTGAAAAAAATCAGCTTGTGGTTTTTCCCAGTTTACTTTTTCCTCTTCCCTGCTTGGAAATGTTTCCACAGTTTTACATTAATCTGATAATTTGGGGGGGAAAGTTAAATTGTCATTAGGAAATTCCTTTTGGGTTAATTTTGGTGGTGTTAATAGAATCTCTTGCCTGAATTATTAATTTGTTACAAGTCATAAAGGCTCATTTTCAATGTAAATCATCACTTCTAGTTGGGATTGAGTTGTGTGGACATTTCAGCTTCTCAATAATTATTCCTTTAAAGATCCAGACATTTCTCCAGCTGGAGGAAGATTTAACTGAGGAAGAAGAACCAGCAAAGTAAGAGCTGCCGTTTGAGAGACTTCTTTAAAATTAATTAATTTAATTAATTCTCTGGGATAGGGAGGAGAGTTTGAGAGATTTCTTTTAAATTAATTAATTAATTCTCTGGGATATGGAGGAGCAAACAGGACATTTTGCTATTGCACTTTTATATTTCTGGTACTAATAAATCATAATTTATTATTTTTTCTAACAGGTAAAATAGTGATATGCTTAAAAATATAAGTACTAATTATTAGTTGTGTACAAAAATAAATGCTAAGTTGAATATTTTAATATGGTGCCATTTTTTGGTGTATTTTAGATTATTTTGCTCAAAAATTAAATAAAAACACTCTTACAAGAGCCTCCTACAGAATAAAAATAATTGTCCAAGAGCTTTGTGTAAATGTGGGCATTCCTCTTGTGCTGAGTGAAGAACCTTGGGTGGATTGGAGTTTGAATGTGTCTTTTTTTTTAAATTTAAACACAGGAGCAACAGCAAAATCAGCAAAGCCAAAGGTTCAGGGGCTGAGATCCAGCCCAACGAGCTGTGCCTGTACCTGGCAGCCTGCAAATTCCTGGACACAGCCCTCTCCTTCCCCCCTGACAGGATGCAGCTCTTCCAAATGTGAGTCCCTCTTCTCCTCCTGTTCCTTTTTCCTTTAAAAAATTCTGTTTTCCTCAAGGTTTCATTTTGCCCTTAGCAGTTCCTTTTAGGAGTGGTGATATTGGATATATGGTGATAAATGGGATTTGGGAGGAGAATTTGGTCATGGTGTAGGAGGATTTCTCCATCCTCTTCAGGATTCCTGAACTTGGAAAATTGGGAGAGGAGAAATTTGGAGATTGTTTTCCATCTGCACCCACCTGGGAATGTTTTGGAGCTGGTTGTATTTAAATATTGACAAATTTGTACTGTAATAGATCATTAATAGCAAAAAAAGAGCATTTATGAGAGAATTTTGTAGAAACAACCAGTGCTGCACTAAAGCAGGCATGATCCAAACAAGGATTTTCATCTTTTTAAGGAATCAATCCATTTATTCCAGGTACAAATGGGCCTTTGTGCCAGAGGTGGACACAGAATCATCTCCTGTCACCTCCCAGCTGGTGGAAAACCACCAGGAATGCCAACCACACATCGTGAGGATCATGGATCTGCTCAGGATGAAATATGGGGTAAAGAAACTTCTCCTTTTTTTTTGTTTTTAATCCATTCATTTACTTTTCCAAACACAAGATTTTAAATTATTCAAAGGATTTTTAGATAATCATTGTGAGGAAGAGGAAGAGCAGCTGGGGCTGCCCCTGGACCCCTGGCAGTGCCCAAGGCCAGGTTGGACAGGGTGGATCCCTGGAATGCCCAAGGCCAGGTTGGACAGGGTGGATCCCTGGAATGCCCAAGGCCAGGTTGGACAGGGTGGATCCCTGGAATGCCCAAGGCCAGGTTGGACAGGGTGGATCCCTGGAATGCCCAAGGCCAGGTTGGACAGGGTGGATCCCTGGAATGCCCAAGGCCAGGTTGGACAGGGTGGATCCCTGGAATGCCCAAGGCCGGGTTGGACATTGGTGCTTGGAGCCCCCTGGGACAGTGGAAGAGCTCATGGATGAGCTGGATGATCCTCAAGGTCCTTTCCAACCTTTTCCTTTAATAAATCCCAGCTTTTTTCCCCTTTCAGGACCCGAAGCACCCCGAGGGAGCTGCCAGGAATCCCAAATTCCCCCTGCTGAGCCTGCGCTCCGTGTCCAGCATCACCCAGCTGCTGCCTTTCTTCCACACTCTGTGCTGGGCATTCACAGCCCGTGGCAGTGACCCCCAAAATTCCCACCCCTCTGCAGCTCCCTCCATGGATTCTCCTGGCAGCAGCAGCACCAGGATCCTGCAGCAGCTGGAGGACAGTGTGGAATGTGATTTCCTGGAAAATATGGAAAGTTGAGCCTTGCCTGGGACACTTTGGATCAAACACAGGGAAAGCTTGGCAGAAATTCCTTTTTTTCCCCCAAATTTCCAGCTATGTTTTGGGATTTCCAGCTACATTTTGGGATTTCCAGCTACATTTTGGGATTCCCAGCTACATTTTGGGATTTCCAGCTACATTTTGGGATTTCCAGCTAGGTTTTGAGATTTCTCTTCAATTATTCAGGAGCTGGTGGTAAAAAGCAGGAATCTCCAGTTGCTGTGTGAAAAAAGGGCAGTTTGGTGGGGATTTCTCAGAGTTCCTGTGTTTTATTTGTTTTCCATGGGAAGGATTAAAGACATTTTGTAAATAAGGGAAGAATATTTTGGACTTGGTGGAAGTAGCAGCTGCCCTGGGACTTCTCCAGCACTTTAAGGTGCTTTTGGAACTGTGTCCTGAAGGAAAATGGAAGGAAAATCCAATATTGCATGTCAGTGTACAATCAGTTTGCAGCAGTCATTTCCTGAGGTGAAAGCCCCTTAATTTGGCCTAAATTGATCAAATTCTAAACAAATGCCCCAAATTCCTCACGGATGGATTGTCTAAGTCTCAGCATTGTGCAAAGAGCTGCAGCTTTGCCCTGGCTGTAATTTCAGCTCTGTGCTAGAACAGCACCTTCAGGCTTAGCAACTCCTCATAAATCAGAAATGTGCATCAAACACAAAGCTATGCAGGAATACTTTGTAATTAGCATAACTTTGAGGGGGTTTTGATTTTAATTAATCGATTAAAAGATTTAAATTCATATTTTTTAAATTAAAAACTTTTGTTCTTTTAGTGACTCAGGTGGCTGCAGCTTCTGAAATGCAACTAAATGAAGATAATGCTGTAAAAATAGAAACTGCTTAACTAAAAGGAAAATAATATTCTTTTTTTGTTTTTGTAAAAACGTTTTTTGTACAAAAGAATGTATTTGGCTGTTCCTGGATGGTGAGAGAGGTAGGGGGGTCATCCCAGTGCTTTTCCTAAATTAAAAAGGACATGGGAAATGGTTGGGAGTCAGGGATTTCTTTTCCCCAGACTCCCATAACAAACACAGGAGGATTCTCTGCAGAGGGTTTTAGGTACAGATGGATGAGATTTTCATCTTGGGTGTATAAACTAAAATAAGGAGACATCCTTTACTCTCACACTGGAATACTGTACAAAAATAACAGCACAATGGGCTTGGGCTAAACTTATTTAAAGCCTTGGCATTTTTACAGTGAAGGAAAGTGGTGGATTGAGGTGTGGTTGTTAAGAATGTGAATTATTTCTATTAATATAATTTATTAATGGTCTCTAATGCTGTTGGAATGAGCACAAGTGAGAAGTTACCCTTTGAAAGCATTACTTGAATATTGGAGCAGGCCACTGTTAAAATGTTGGTGTTCATTTCCTACCCATCTTCAATAATTTTTATGGAAAATCTGGATACTCAGGGTGGTTTGGTACTTTCAGTTCCCTGCTGGTTGCATTCCTTACTTGGATATTTCCCTAAAAATGCTGATAAAGGAGAGCAGGGTTAGATGGGATGTTGGCAAGGAATTCCTGGCTGGGAGGGTGAGGAGGGGCTGGGATGGAATTCCCAGAGCAGCTGGAGCCCTGGAAGTGTCCAAGGCCAGGCTGGAGCAGCCTGGGACAGTGGAAGGTGTCCCTGCCATGGCAGGGGTGGCACTGGGTGGGTTTGAGGTCCCTCCCAACCCAAACCATTCCAGGATTCCAGGATTCTGTTATTCCATTATTTTATGCAATGGCTGTTAAAATTTAAGAGAACTTTTTGCCACCAAACTGCTTTCAGTGGCCTCAGACATTTAAGGGACTGGCAGAACCTTCCCACTTCAGAACAAAAAGTTCTTTAAGATTTGGTATCCAAGCAGATCTTTTATAATTATAAATAACATGTGAAAAAGGAGGAAAGGGCTTTAACCAAAAGTCCTGCTTGAGTGCTGGAGGGGCAGAGTTCCACAGGCCCAAATGGGAATATTTTATTCCTTTATTCCAGAACTTTATAACTTTTCCATGTGGGCTAACTGTGGTTGTTTTCCCCTCCTGATAAATCCACTGAGGAGCCACAGCAGGGCTGTCCTGCTGGGAGCTGCTCCTACCAAAGCAGAACAACCTCCCTGTCCATGAACCTGGAAAGGTTTTTGCCTGGAGCTCCAGACACTGTCTCCTGTTCCAGGAGAGGAAATGCTTTTGCTTTGCTGTGATTTTGCTTTTTCAGTCTAACCAAGCTCAGCTTTGTCTTTCGGACACTTCAGCCCCGACACAGCAGAGCCCCAGTGCTCAAAGGGAGACCTGGAAATATTCCAAAGGATTTCATTTTCCTGAAAGAAAAAATTAGGAGGTGCAACCAAGGTAAACTGCTGAAGAGCAGCAGGATTTGAAGTGTAGAGCATTAAGTGATGGTTGTGTATCCCATACCATAATGAATGTAATTCTTCTATTCATATTAAATGTTATTTTGCAATGCCTTTTCAAATGCAGTTCTTATTTTTCAACCTGCCTTCACTACTCACTCACTCACCAACTTTAATTTTTATCAGACTCTGGGAAGGCTCCCAAATTCAATCACAGAGTAACTGAGGTTGGAAAAGATCTTGGAGATCTTTCCCAAGGTCCCAGCTGTGCCCCATGCCCAGCCCAGAGCACTCAGTGCCACCTCCAGCTGCCACCTGCAGGGATGGGCACTGCAAAGCTCCCTGGGCAGCCCCTGCCAAGGCCTGAGCCCCCTTTCCATGGGGAAATTCCTGCTGAAAATCCCATCTCAGGGGATGAGGGCTGTGGATCCCAGCAGCAGGACTCTGCCAGCCCCTGCCCTGGGAGAGGCTCTGCTGCTGCCTCTCCTCCCCTGGAATTTACAGCCCTGGAATTGCCACCCTGAGGTCCCTGTCCCTGCCTGGGACAAGCTCTGGGGAGCTGTGTCTGGAACAGGGAGTGTGTGCAGGCAGCAGCTGCTGCAGGGACCATGGACTGACCCTGGGTGCAGGGAGAGACTCCCAGGGAATCAGGAGCTGCTGCTGCTGCACAACTCCAGCCTGAACATTTTCACATATCCGAGGAAATCCCTGGAAGAAAACTTTCCTGTTCATCCAGAGGGAAGAAAACTCTTCTGTACCATGAGCTTTAACCCCTCAGGCTGGAGGAGCGTGGTTTAAATCATTGTGTGTGGTGGTTTTAGTTTGAAATTGGTGGAAATACTGATTTTGTGTAGTGGTTTTGGTTTGTTAATTTGAGATTTTTTGGTTAATGTAATAATTAGTGGGGTGGGTTCAGTGTTGGTTAATTATTAGTGTTCTCACTAGAATGTCTTTACTTATTTTTGATATAGGATTAGGAGAAAGGTAAAGTAGGTTTAAAATTTTAAAAGGTTATAAAGAAAAATTTATTAACACTAACTAAAAGAAAGAATAACAAGAATTAGAATAAAATCTTAGGGATAGTTTCTTTTTCTTATAACTTTTTTACTGGCAATGTAAAGAAATAAACCCTAAAATTTCAGTCAGTTTACTACTTCTAAAATAGTCTTTTTTTAGCTTACTTAAGGAGAGAAGTCCCTCTTGGTAATGTTATGGAGACTTCTCTACAAGAAAAGTTTCCTTGTGGTTCTCTTTATGAATCTCAGCCACCTGGGGAAATGTGTAATTGTGAAATCCTTCTCATTTTTTATAAGATTTTCTTGTAGTTGTGTTTATGGGCTATGTTAACTTATGGGGTACTGTTTTAAAGATGAGTTGTTTAAAGGTTTTCATTATCTAGGAAATCATCTTCTTCTTGGGGGTACAGGATCTTTATCACCCTTCTTTCTTTCTCTGTTTAAAGTTCTCCTGGGATCACAGTTATTTAACAGGTGTTATTTTAGTGTGGGGAAGCTGCTGCTCCCATTTCCCCCTCCCTGCACCCAGGGATCTCTGGGACGTTGTGTGAGGGATGGATGTGGATGTGCCAAGAGCTCCAAGGATTGCTGTGAGGAACAACAGGATGGGGATGGGGAAGGGGCCATGAGGAGGTGGGGCAGCAGTTTCTGGGACAAATGTCCTTGTTCTGGAACAGGGATGAGGTCAGGGAGTGTCAGATAAAATTCCCAGCTGCTCCTCCAGGGTCATCCTGCTCTGCTGCAGGAGACAAGCTTGGCTGCTGGGGTCAAAGAAGAGAATCCCAGAATCACCAAGGCTGGAAAAGACCTCTAGGCTCTGTCAAGATCCAGTTATTAAAGTTATTAAAAATTCCTCAGCCTGAATTAAGGAGCAAACGAGAGCATGAGCCATGACAATAGGATGGGTTTTATCTGACAGAAAATAAAGAGATAGAAAAGTGGGGGGGGATAGAAAGAGAGTGACAGGGACAGAATTAAGAAAATACCAGCACTCCATGGACCCCGTGATCCTCTCCAGGGCTCTTGGTGGTGATGATCCCACAAAAGCCCAGAATCCCATGGGATAATGTAGCTCGGGGCAGGTGGGAATGTCCAGGGCTGTCTCTTGCAGCAGGCTCTGAGCTGCTGCATCCCCTGCAGGCTTCAGGAAGGACTCAGGGGGGCACTTTGGGATGGATTCTGACACCCCCTGAGGTGTCTCTCATGTGAATGTGCTGAGGATGTGCCCTGTGGGGTTGGGGCTTTGTGTGGGGGAGGATGGGGGTTTTATTTTCTTGAAGTTCGGGTGAATCTCTGAGGTGACACCCAAAACCTCCTCCCCTCCTCCTGTCAGGGGAGGCTGTGCAAACCTGGCCACTGTGGGCTGTGCTCTCCACACCCCAGACCCAGCCAGGGAAGGATCTCTGCTGGGGATGCAGTCACAGAATCCCAGAATCCCTGGCTTGGAAGAGCCCTTCAAGATCATCGAGTTTATGCTGAGACAAAACCTGACATTATTTAGCATCAAAATTTAGCATTGTTGTGTTTAAAACTCCAATCTCGAGAAGGAAAAATGCACAGAGAAATAATTCCCTGCAAAATGAAGCTTTCCTGGTTCAACTCTGAGCAAGGAAAACTTTTTAAGTGGAAAACACAAATAACTGGAGCACAAACAGGAAGATTTGGGGAGTTCAGCCCTCACAGAAAAGATGGCAACAACTGAAAAGACACAAACAGGTTCCTCTCCTTTCAGGAGCACCAGGATCAGGTTTTCCCAGGCACTGGAAGAGCCCCAATTTATACCCAGCTTCCAGACAGAAAGAAATCTGTGAACCTCTTTAATTCTTCATGCTCTGAGAGGCAAATCCTCTCGGGCTGCAGGCCTGGAGGCCTCGGGGCCGGGGCTTTTCCTGGGATTTTCAGCTGAGGGAATAATCAGCAGGATCCTCAGCAAGAGCAGCATCCCTGGGCTGGAAGTTTGGCAACCACAGGAGGGAAAACTGCTCCAGTTCACAGAATTCACAGAATTCACAGAATCACAGAATTCACAGAATTCACAGAATCCCAGAATCACAGAATGACAGAATTCACAGAATGACCAGGTTGGAAGAGCCCTTCAAGATCATCGAGTCCAGCCCAGCCCCAACCCCTCAACTCAACCCTGGCACCCAGTGCCACATCCAGGCTTTGTTAAACACACCCAGGGATGGTGACTCCAGCACCTCCCCGGGCAGAACATTCCAGAACTTTATCACCCTTTCTGCAAAAAACTTCTTCCTGATATCCAACCTCTATTTCCCTTGGTGCAGCTGGAGGCTGTGTGCTCTGGTTGTGTCAGTGCTGCTGGAGAAAGAGCCCAAGGCCAGCTGAGCACAGGCACCTTTCAGGAGCTGTGCAGAGTGATGAGGGCAGCCCTGAGTCTCCTTTTCTCCAGGCTGAGCAGCCCCAGCTCCCTCAGTGGTTCCTCTCAGGGTTTGTGTTCCCAGCCCCTCTCCAGCCTCGCTGCCTCCTCAGTGTCTCCAGCTCCTTCCCAAGCTGAGGGGCCAGAGCTGGGCACAGCACTCGAGCTGTGCCCTCAGCAGTGCCAGGGCAGGGGCACAATGAGCTCCCTGCTCCTGCTGGCCACACCATTCCTGATCCAGGCCAGGAGCCTTTGGCCTCCTTGGCCACCAGGGACACTGCTGGCTCCTGTCCACCCTGCTGTCCATCAGGTCCCTTTGTGCCTGGGCACCTCCAGCCACACCCAGCCCAGAGCATTGCAGGGGTTATTGTGGCCAAAATGCAGCACTGGGCACTTGGATTTATTAAACTTCATCTTGTTAGACTCTGCCCGTCCCTCCAACTGTTCCAGGTCTCTCTGCAGAGCCCTCCTACCTTCCAACAGATTTCATTCCTCTCCCTCACTCTTGTTGGTTTATCCCCAGCCTGGGATGATTGAACAATTGTGTTTCTATGGCTTCAATTTACAGTCCAAAGTCCCAGTCAGGTGGAGCCTTCTTGTGGTTGTAGCTTCTTTACACAGTTTTTGTTATAATGGGCAAAACTCTTTCAGAACAATGCTCAAGGTATGAATCATTTCAGGCCCTGAAGGCTCCTCATGCCCAGCCATGACTCCAGCACCACCATCCTGTTCACCATTAACCCCAGTCTCAAGTGCCACATCCACAAGTTTTGTCAAGGTTTCCAGGGATGGAGAATCCACCACGACCCTGGGAATCCTGTTCTAATGTTTGACCATCCTTCCCAGGAAGAAATGTTTCCAAATATCCACCCTGAGCCTCTCCTGGTGCCATTTCCTCTCCTCCTTTCCCTTGGGACACGGCAGCAGAGCCCGACCCCCCCGGCTGTCCCCTCCTGCCAGGAGCTGTGCAGAGCCACAAGGTCCCCCTGAGCCTCCTTTGCTCCAGGCTCAGCCCCTTCCCAGCTCCCTCAGGAACTCTCCAGCCCCTTCCCAGCTCCCTCAGGAATT
>WBNO01000008.1:0-52115 GCA_013400575.1 Peucedramus taeniatus
CAAAATAGGTCTGCATCAAATCCTAAATGGGTCTGTAACTCTCATCATATAACCAGGGCCCTTTTCCAGGTCTCTCTTTTCTTTTGCCTGCTCCTTTGGTCTTCTTGTTCCTTTGGTCTTCTTGCTGTTCCATAGACTGGAATCCTTGAACCATAAGCATAGCCTTGCGCACTATCTCGCTTCTGCTCTCCTGGGCTGTGTCCGGCAGATCTGTGGCATCGGCTCTTGGTTCCTGCTTCTGCCTCTCTCCTGCGCCGCAGTTTGAGGGCACGGCTCAGCCATCCCTCATGAGCTGGGGTGTTGATGACAGTAGAGGCAAGCGGGCTGTAGGCACATCCTGCAGGTCTTGCAATTGCTTCATCTGGGCTTTTTTTCTGGTCCTGCTGCTCCTTCAACTCTTGGAAAGGTCTCTGGACCAAATGATGGGCCTTCTTTAAAATCTCAGCTCTGATGTAGTTGGCCATGTGCAGCAGAGGTGGGTTTTTGACTGTGGGGCTGTGTGGGGCATATGCTGGGCTCTCTGGCCCCTCTGCTCTGGCTATTGCTGTTGTCACCTTGTCTCTGCTTCCTTCCTGCTCCCACTTTTCTTCTGGCTGCTGGACAGATTCCTGGATCATAAGCCAGGCCCTCTTAAAAACATCAGTCCTGATGTAGTCAGCCATGTCCAGCAGAGGTGAGATATCGACTCTGGGGCTGTGTGGGGCATCTGCTGGGCTTTCTGGCCCCTTTGTTCTGGCTGTTGCTGCTGTTGCCTCATCCATACTTCCTTCCTGCTCCCACTTTTCTTCTGGCTGCTGGACAGGTTCCTGGATCATAAGCCAGGCCCTCTTAAAAACATCAGTCCTGATGTAGTCAGCCATGTCCAGCAGAGGTGAGGTATCAACTCTGGGGCTGTGTGGGGCATCTGCTGGGCTTTCTGGCCCCTCTGTTCTGGCTGTTGCTGCTGTTGCCTCATCCATACTTCTTTCCTGCTCCCACTCTTCTTCTAGCTCCTGGACAGGTTCCTGGATCATAAGCCAGGCTCTCTTAATGATCTCAGTTCTGATGTAATCAGCTGAGTCCAGCAGTACCGGAGCATCGGTTGTTGGGCTCTGCAGGCCAACTTCCAGATTCTCTGCCCCTTCTGCTGTGGCTTTGTCTCCTGTCGCCTTGTCCTTGCTTTGTTCCTGGTCCCACATTTCTCTTGGTAGCTCGTCAAGTCCTTGGACTACAAGCACAGCTTTATCCAGGCCCTCAGCCTCCAGGGACTGGGCTGTGTCCAGCTGAGCTGGGCCAGCAGCTGTGGGGCCACATGGAGCAGGTGTCTGGTTTTCTGTCCCTGCTGCTCTTGCTGCCTCCATAGGGGCAGAAGAAGCTGGTGGCTCTGCCTCCTCGTGTTTGAGAGGTATATGATGCTCCTCTTCCTTGGGAGCTACAAGCGGGGCAGAATCAGCCAGCTGGGCATCTGCTGGATGCACTGGGGCAGAAGATGCTCCCAGCAGTTTGTCAGCTGCCTCTCCTGCAGCCTCTCTGCCCACACTGCTGGGGCAGCTGGGACACTCTCTGGGATCAGTGTTGTCCTCCAGGTCCAAGGAACTGACCCAGTGGTGGACAGGAGGTGACCCAACAGCATCTGTCCCTTGGGACAGCTCTGTGTCTATTTTATCTTGCCATTCCTCCTCCTCTGACATCTCAGTGCCAACAGCATCTTCCCATTCCTCTTCCTCTGAGAGCTCTGTGTCCCTGGCATCTGCCCAGTCCTCTTCCTCAGACGGCTCTGCATCAGTGGCATTTTCACACTCCTGTTCCCTGATCAAGGTCACTGGCTCGATGATTGGAGCTTGGGCTCCTAGCTGCTCCTGCATCACCTGCTTATTTAAGATACCCTTCATGAACTTCCCTGTCACCTGTGGTGAGGGGCAGCCAGCCACCCAAGAGAGGCTTGTGCCCCTGTCCCGTCCCATCTCAGGCCATCCCATTCTGTCCTTGGCACTCACCTGCCCAGGTGTGTCATCGAGTCCCTCAGACCATCTCAGAGAGAAACCCTGTCCTTGGCTTTCTGGCTGCTCTACTTCCCTGTCCTCCAGGCCATTCTGCTGCTGTGGCTGGGTGGCTTTCCAGAGGGGAGCCTGTATGCATGCGCTTGTGGCCGGGCAGCTCTCGTCCAGGTCCTCGGGAGGGCTCCGCTTAAAGGACACGATGATCTCCCTCACAAAAGGCCCCTGCTTCTTTTGCCCCCACAGCCATGTAGCACTTTGGTAGCACTCAATGCACACTGACAGCCCTGGTGGCTCCTGCTGTGCTGCTTGCTGCTGGTGGCCTGTCCCTGCACCTGCATCCATGTTCAGGGAAGCTGATACAACCAAGCCACCTGCCTGTGCTGGCCATACTCCCAGCTGCTCCTTCTCCATGGTTGTCTTTGGCATCCTCTGCTGCAGACTTGTCAGCGTTGCCCTGGACAGCTGCTGCTTCCTGAGGGAGGTGCTCTTCTAGGGCACTGCATCACAAACAGCCACTGTCACACCAGACCACTGTCATAAAGGGCCATGCCCTGGCACCACCCTCGAGGGCTGGGCAGATCCCTGTGATGCTGGCTGGGTCCTGTGAACTGCCACTGTCTGGGCCATGGCGCAAGGGAAGGCAAAAGGGGGAAGCCAGGTGGTTGCTTTCCCTGCCTAAGAGTCCAAGTTGGGTTGTATCCCCCAGAGAATCAGGGAAGGTCAAGCTCCAGACCTTTGCCATTGGGCACTGTTGGCAGGTTTGGGCAGGGCAGGACATCTGAGATGGAAAAATTAGTTCAGACACCATAGCTTCTAGTATTTAAAATCTTGTATGATGATTAAAGAAAGAGATGAAGTTGGGAACTGAGCCTTTGAGGAGTCCTAGCATGCCTGGGTTGGACTGGATATTGGATGGGGCTGAACCAGGTGCTCTGTGATGCTGACCAGAGAAGTGCAGTATCCCAAAAAGCAGGTTTTTTGTAGGCCTCCCTGGCTCTGGCTGGCTACAAGTTTCCCATTCCTTTTGAAATGGTTCAATTTACCAATATTTACATGAGTTCAAGGAGATTTTGTCTCCTTGAGACATCACAAACATTGCCAGTCTTACATTTCTTATAGCCACAAAGTTCTGTGCTGTCACCGAACAGGAAAAATAGGTGGAAGCTTCTCCTTGTTAGCAAATCTCTGACCAGAGACAGTGCAGGTGATTACATGAGATCACACAAAGCAGCAATCTCAATGACAACCAGAGTACCAAGGGTAGTTACTGCCTCATACAGGATGACTTGATTGGATGCTCCTAAAATGCCACAGGCAGTGGGTGAGATTTGCAAGCCAACAGTGTCTGCCATGGAAAAAATACAGACATGTGCACAACTATTTGGCTTCCTGAGGAATGTGTTTTGCCCAGCTCCTGCTTTTTCCTTGTCTTGGTCTGAGGGCCACAAAGACTCTCAGATGCCACCTTTTCATCCTCAGGAATGCTAGTTACATACCACAGTCATCTGATGCAGCCTTTTGGAGTTACGCCTTGCATGCCAAAATGTTGGATGGCTTCATTTCACTTCAGGTTCATAGAACCAAAATGTGTCATCAGGCCATTCTTGCCAGTTCTTTTATCACTATTTTTCATGGAGGATCCTTCTGACATTTGGATAGCCCAGGAGACAGAAGTGGCAGCTGTGGTACCATTCCTCTTACATTCCCTTCAGTCATTGCATACTGGCAGTAAGCCTTACAACCTTAAACCAGGAAGGTTTAGAAAACACTCATCTGCATCATAAAAATCCAAGGATCTATGAAGCATGTTTTTAAAGCCTTTCTTTACCTTGTGGCACTCTCAAATTTCTATTTACAAAACTCTGACCCAATTTTCATTGTGCACTCCTGTGTGTGATAATGTAATCACAAAAGTGTCAAAGAAGTTAGAAGTTGCCACTTTAAGCTTTCTGTTCCTAATCTCAGCCTGAAGCAGAAATGGCAATTCAATTTTAAACCATTGAATTCTCATTTTTAAAGGCTTCTACTTTTAATAATAGGAAGATGGTGGTCACCTCACCAAGAAGGACACAGATGAGGCAGGTGTGTTTACTGCAATCTTTCCATCTTACCCATGGATGATGGATCAAGAGAGTCTAAGTGACCCGAAAGCTAGAATGCTTGCAAATTCTTGATCAGATTTTCAAGAATTTTGAAAAGGCTGAAATTCCACATATTCTACAGTTTGCCTCTTGTAATAGCAGCCAGCAGAACTTTGATGCAGAATTTTTGTCCAGTAGAGCATTTTGTCCAGTTAATATAATTATGGAATGAAAACATTTGTTTAGCAAAAGGACTGAAGTAATGAGATTTTGAGGAGAATGAAAAAACAAATAAAAAATACAAGTTTTTTCCAGTGGCATTATTGGAATGTCTTGATTAAAAATATTGAAAATCATCTTACAGTGAAAGTAAAAAGTTAAACTTTATAAACCACTCAAATGTAAAGTTTGGACTAGCTTGCAATCCAAACGTCTTCCCCCTACCAACCCCAAATAGTTAATTTTTATTTGAAACAATCAATCTGAAATGTTTGCATGATTCATTGAAAACCCCATCTTGTATTAAAATTTGAAATTAAATTAAAAAATGTTCCCTTTTCATTTTACTAGTCAGCCTCCAGATGGTGGTAGTCCAAGCTAAATGTCTGTAGATTTTCTACATATTTACCTCTGATTTTACCTTCCTTTTTTTATAGCTTATGCAAGTATTCCATTGCAACTTAATCAAAAACTACAGAGCTAAGAGGGAGGTGAGTGTTGTGCTAGCCCCAGGTAGTATCAATTCCCCACAGATGCTCATCTGACCTAGACCCCCTAAAACCACAGCCAGCTTTGCCTGTGCTGAAATTGGGCAGAACAGGCTCTGCCCTCCTGCTCTGCATTTGCATTTCATGTATTTGAAGGCAATTGCCATGTTTCAGCTAATCTTCCTTTCCTCTAGACAAGCAACCTTTTTCCCTTCTTTGTGTGCTCAGTACCCTTACCTATTGAAATTCCTTAGGGCCACCCCTCCTCCCAGCCAGCAGCTATTTAATAATAGTAATATTTCATATCCTGCTGGCTAAATCACTAATGAAAATGCCAAATCAGTCTCCATTTGGGGCAAATTGACCAGGACTCCTGTTTGATTTTTTCTTGCAGTAAAAAACTGCAATGTGCCTTGTCTGTTTTCTACCTGTTTAGCACCCAATTAATTGTTCATCCATCTAGAAAATGTTTCTTTGATTAACTTCTGAGAAAGTCTAGTAAGAGTTTGTGTAAATCAATATAAATGACATTTCCAGCTTCTCTTCACCCAATGCCTGGTTTGGCCACAAAGAAAACTGGAGTGGTTTCATGTCATTTGTTTTCAACAAATCCACGTGTCCTTTAATTTACTGCCTCCTTATCTTGGGGAGAGTTGTCTGTTTGACCTAATATTTTTTAGTAACTGGAATGAAGCTGACCAGGTTAATTGTTTTTTCCCTTCTCCTTTTTCCGTTTTCCTCTTGGTTAAAATACTGCATTTCTGCTTTTTGCAGCTTTTGGGAATACCTTTCTGTCCATCAGGCATTTTCTTCATGCCAGACCTGTTAGCAGCTCTGCAGCTGAACCACATTGCTACCTCATGTGCATTTCACCAGACCAGTGCATTTAAAAATTGTGTATTTAATCCTTACCCTAACCAAACACTAACTCAAAACCCGCTAATAAACTAATAATAGGTTGGGTCAGTGGGCCACAGAGAACAGTGACACTGTTCTGACAGCTCTGCTTTGACTTCTGCCAGTAGGGTTGATGCCTTGCTGACTTGTATGGCATTTCATCCTTTCCCATTAGAAGGTCTACTGTCATCACGTCTTTCATAAAGGCCTCTAGCTTTGATGAAAAGAGCATTGTATTCTCTGGTTGTCTCTGTACATTACAAGCTCAAGCAGATAGGGGATTTTTTTTTTCCCAAATCCAATGAAGATCCAAAGAAAACTCCACGAACACTGTATTTTCACTTTAAGTAATGCCCATAAAGTACTTTGAAGTGTTTTAGCCATTGCTGTTGTATGTATGTGAACACGGTGAAAATCAGAATCGGGTTGCATCTTCAGCAAAGATCTAAGACCACCTGCTGCCTGAGGTGTATCTTTGGTGAAAATCTTGGTGCTGAAATGGAGAAGTTCTGAGTGATGTGAAGTATATCCTCAAGCTCTTTCTCTAAGGCAGAGCATTTCAAGGCTTCTCAGAGTTGTGAGCTGGAGACAGATTTTTTTTCATAAATGTTATTTTTTCTACGCCATTTCTGTAAGATCTCTGCAGCATTTGCTGGCTGGAATGAGCGAAGGGGCTATAGTGAGAGAAAGAAAGACAAGCAAACATACCAAGTGCTGGGAGAGGAAGCTGTACTTCTGCAAACCATTCTCAGCACTGTTTCTAAGCTGTTTACTTCCTATTTTGATACCTAGAGCAACAGGAGACAAGGTTTCCAAGCAGACTTCAATTGCCCTTAGGCACTGTTTAGCCTCACTTCCTTTCAGGAAGCAATTGTGATAAGGTCTGAGGCTTTGTTCTGGAAAGTTTTTTCATCCATAATGTTGTGAACATACAACCCTGATTTTTCTGCTGGCTTATAAAAATTTTTAGAGGCACCTTAGTATTTTTAAGAGGTATTTGTGTGCTAAACACCAAGGTCTCAATAAGTGCAGTACAGGTTCTTTCTAACCTAAATGATTCTATGAGTCTGTGTTTCTATTCTATCTGACAGTCTCTGTTTCTGCTAAGAGCATCAGCTTACTGCTGCTGTCACTCAAATACACATTTTTCTGGGGTCCAGCTCTTTCTGATGTTCCAGCTGACTGAAGACTCCTGATCTCTTCAGCAGGAAAAGTGCTTTAAGCTCTTGTGACTCTGTCCCTCTATGCAAGTGACCCTTATGTGTGACCTTAAGAATGGCTTCCTAAGTTACAAAACCCGTCCCAGTGAAGCCAAATGATGAAGGAAAGCTTCAGTGCATGCAAGCAGACATCGCTGGCAGTTCTTTTGAGCGATTCTTTTGAGCGGGCTGTCTATCCAACTACCTCTGTGTGGGAGTCAGGGAGGAAGGCTGACTGCCCTGGGAGACAACAACTCTCTGAGAAAGGGAGAGGCAGTGTGGGAGACTCCCATGATTCTATGCTTAGTTATGTTAATTCACATCTGTCTGTTAAACCCTGTTCACTCCCCAGTTCCAGAATGTACCATGCTGTTTGCTCCCCCATTGGTCCTCCACTGTTGATCCCTCCCACATGTTCATTCCATTGGTTCATGTCCTGTCCTTTCCCTCCAACTCCTCCCCTGAGCCCCTGCCTGATTGGACCCTCTGTACCCTGATCCCGCCTCCCTTCCCCCGTTAAATACTATATCCTCCATTGCTCCAGCCTCTCCACCTCTGGCCTCCCTCCAGCGTTTGGTTGTGTCCCTGCCCCTTTCTGGATCCTTCTCCTTTACCTTCCCTGCAATAAACTGCTCTGGAATTAGCAACGTGGAGAGTCCTCCTGCTTATTGGGTGAGATCTACATTACACTATCCGGGCTCGGATGGAAGGTGGGCTGAGGGAGTCGCCCCGGTTTATGCCAGTGTCCCAACAGCACCAGTCCGGGAAAGCCTCAAGGAGGTCACCCGCACCTCTGCAACAAGACCCTAAATAGAAAAGCAGTCCCCATTGAGTAGTAAAAAAAAAAAAGGCAGGGATGAATACACAGCACAGAAATACACAGGACATATCCCTCACAGCACCCAGCTGTTGTGGTGCTTTAGCCAATATGGGAAATTACCATATTTATGGGTAAGGTGATACCCTTTATTTACCGTGTTCAGTTCTTGACCTTATTTAAAAGTAACCCTTCTTACTGTCCCTCACAGTTCTAGTCCTGCTTCAACTCCAGTTGAACTCTGACCCAACAAATTTTCTCCCTTGTGCTGATTTTGCATTAATTGACATTTGGTGAGGAGGGAAGAAGCCACCCATGGAAATGATTTTTCTGAAAGGAGCTGTTAAGAGCTTCCTCTGTGCCTGACAAAACCAATAGCTGGCTAGCTCTGAGAACTGACAACCTGTTAAACACTAGAAAGCTGAACACATCTCTATGAGCACACAGTTAAAATGAACAAGCCCGGGAAAAGCTCTCGTGCTTTCCGGCCTTTGGAGAGAATAGTTCTCCGCACCTCTCAGCCCCGTGGCCAGGCAGGGGAGGGGAGGCCACAGGGCCCTGGCCAAGGTAGGGCTGGGCCGTGGCTGATAACATCTTGCCAACATTAAGCCCTGCCTCGCTGCCAGCCCGGCTGGGTCGGGTCCACTGGGCCACAGGGAGCAGCTATGGGCTGGGCCAGGCCCCCTCCACCATGGCCCACACGGCCAGGCAGGGGCCAGGCTGAGCCCCAGCAGCAGCTGGGTGGGGGGAAGGGAAATCCATCAGCCCCACGGCTGGAATTGAAGGCAGCAGGGGCTGGAAAACAGCCATGTGGACAGAGCAGCCGCCGCCGTTCTGGCCCAGGCCCTCTGAGATCCTGGCACAGCCCCTCAGCAGGGCCTGAAAATCCATCACCACTACTGCTCCAGCCACCCCTGGCAGAGAATCACAACCACCCGCAGGCCTGGGCAAGATAATAACTCCTTCACTGCACAGATGAAACTTGCAAAACATTTGATTCTCTCTTGAGTGAAAAAAAAAGGATAGAGTGAAGACATGTAGAGAAACAACATGAAGACACCAAGGTCAGTAAAGAAGGAGTCAAGTCCCAGATGGGAGGAGAATGAGGAGATGCCTTAGTCTTTGGCTGAAACTTTTGATAAGGCCATGGTGATGGACTGTGATATTCTAGAATATCCCTTTAATTGATGAAAAAAGCAGGGGGGATAGAGCGTTCCAATTGTACACATGAGGAAAGGCATCTATGCTAAAGGAAGCAAACACTGAAGTAACTGTGATCCCATGAGAAGTCTGAACAAAGAGAGAGACAAGGGTAATGAAGACCCCTTGCCCCCAGGGAAGAAGAAAACCTCTGTTCCCAGAGATGAAGATTATCCCAGAGATACATGAAGAGAATCTTTGCTTTTTAACATCCTTTAAATAGTACCCCATAAATTGGCATGGCCCATGAATACAGCTGTGGGAAGGCTGCAAAAGATGGGAGGGACTTCACGATTGCAGACTCCCGGGTAGCTGCTATTCATGGAAATTAAAAGCCGTGAGGGAACTGGTTTTTGTGGAGAAGTCTCCATGGCAAGAGTGACTCCTCTCCCTACAAGAACTGAAAAAAACCTAGTCTAGATATGGTAAGCTGACTGAAAATCCCAGGTTTTGTCTTTTTACGTTGTCAGTGGGAAAAAAAAGAAGTTGTGGGGGGGGAGAAGAAATGTTCTGGTGATTTTATTCTGATTCTGATTATTTTTTCTTATAGTTCTTTGAATAAAGTTATACCCTTTAAAGTTTTGAGCCTGCTTTGCTCTTCTCCTAATCCTATCTTGCAGCAGGAAATGAGTAAATAATTCTAGTGTGTGCACTGGCATTTGGCCAGCACTAAACCCACTATTTTAAATTGGTGCATTGGCTGGGAAATCTCAGATTGGCAAACTAAAACCACTGCTTGCTATCCCGACAGTAGCAAGCAGCATCTCTCTATTCTTCCCATGCTACCTGACCTTCCTCTTTTGTTTTATTTCTAACAGAAGATCCCTGTTCAGCCAAGCTGGTCTTCTGCCTCATCTGCTTGACTTCCAACAAGCAGGAGTTGCCTGCTCCTGTGCCCTTAGGAGATGATGCTTAAAAGATGACCAGGACTGGACCCCAGCATCTGCACCAGCATTTTCCCAGGGGACTCTTTTACTATTTATCCTCATGCCAGGCCTGAAGGTTTGCTGGCAATTCTCCTCCTGTCAACAGAGGTGTCAAATTTGAACTATTTCTGTTAGACAAAAAACATCTAAATATATTACTGAATGGCTTGGGTATAAAATATAAAATATAAATAAATCACTGAATGGCTTGGGTTGGAAGGGACCTTAAAAATCATCTATTTCCACTCTCCTGCCATAGGTAGAGACGCCTTCCACTAAATCAAGTTGTCCAACCCAACCTTGAATACCTCCAGGGATGGGACACCCACAACTTCTCTGGGCAACCTGTGCCAGTGCCTCACCATCCTATTTTAAAGAAATCACCAGTATTGAACTCTGTAAAGGACAGTGTATATATATGCAAGACTTACTGTAAGTTAAAGGCAAAACATGGATATTATTCCAGTCAGTAGGACTAAAGGCTTTCAGAAGTGCAGACTGAACTGAAGCATCCTGGGGCAAATGGTAATCATTCTGAACCTTCAGAGGTGATCTTCAGAAGATGAATTTCCGCATCAGACATCCTCCCACACTGTGATGTGCCAAGAAAAGTGAAGCCTCAGCAGCAAAAGGTTAAAAGATACAATTCCAGTGTGATTTTGGAAGAGAACAGAAGCAATCCAAACCATCTAGAGGAATTGGTCTGAAGAGCTCACTCACTTTTTCCACAGTAGAGTAGAAAGACATAAGCCTATAGAAGGGAATTAAAGGAATGCTTGGTAATAACTGGGACTCAGTATAAATAATGAGGCAGTGTAAAGAATGTATATAATTGGAATGTATAACCATAGACAATTAAAAAAAACAAAAACAACCAAACAAACTAGAAAGAAAACAAAAGCCAATACAAATTTTGCAGGGAGTAGATTCCTATCATCATCCTCTAGAGCGAAATTTAGAAAAGAAAAAACATGAGATGATGAAGACAGTAGGCAGGTAAAGGAGAACGTGGGTATTGAAAATAAAACCAAAAACTTTCAGGGATATGAGCTAACAAATGTACACAAGAACATCAGGAAGAAGGATTCAGAGTCAAATGACTGTGGTTTCTCCATCTGGAGAATTATACAGCATCCTCCGGATTCCAAGTGGAACTGCAACAAAAATGTTAATAGGAGAGACTGTTTTCAGGTTGTGCTGTACAGGCAGCTCAGTATTTTCTTATTAAGACAATGCTCACAAGGACAGGTTCCCTGCTTGATTTCAATTCAATCTGGAATTTGTAATTTTATTCTATAATGTCTGGGTTAGAAATAATCTTTTATAAAGCCATGGGAAACATGTATTTGGCCTTTGCAAAGAGGGTAAGGAGAAGTATGTTAGGAGTCCTCCTTTCCTTAAGTAAAGTCCTTTCCTTTTCTTCAGGACAGCAGTTCATCTGCTTTCATTCTTGTGGCAATTTTCCGAACAGGAGCTGGACAGAGTATGTGCATTGTCCCAGTGACTCCCTGCAGAGGACTCAAAAATCCCAAAGTGCCTTTATATATATAACACAGTGCACTGAGTCTGGGTCTTCCTGCCTGAGGAATATCTCTTCTCATAAAATGTGGTTGCATGAAATGCCGCTTTTCCCTGGCAATGGACAGTGAGGACAGTGGTGGAGCATGGATGTGTGCTGCCATGGGCATTCAGTATAGCCACCACTGCACATTCATCAGTTAAATCTTTGCAACCTGTCACTTCAGCAGTAGTAGTTTTGTACCATTCAAACTCACATAGCTACACAACAGGTATAAAACCCAATATGTACATTACTTTTATGAAAAGACAGCGTATTTGAAGTGTTTTGGCAAAATATTCTCTTTGGCACAAATACTATCAGATTGTAAAAGTGTTTAGAAGCTGCAGGTTGTAGATAAACACCAACTGGATTTTAAGGGTGATGATGTTGGCCAGATGCCTAAAACCCAGCTGGCTTCCTTACTTAATTACCTTTGCTATATGGGCCACAGAGCTTTTAAGGATCCGTACACACAAGGAAAGAGTTTCCTGAGTGTACATGCTGCAGTTCAAACTACATCAGTTTCAGCTGATGTAGTACATCAGTTTCAGCTTCCTTTCAGCTGCACCAAACAAGTGCAGCTGAAAGGAAGACATATAAAAATACATGTAGGAAAAGTGCAAACTTCAGGTATATCTCTATAGATTCTGTGACTTGCTAATTAGTGGCTATGTTTTGCTAGAAACTTACATTAGAAATGCAAAAGCCTAGGTAGGACCTGAAAAGAAGAAGATCTATAAGGTACAGACAATAATTGCAAAAACAGGCTGAGATTCATAATTTGATTTTGGTGGTAGGGAGAGAGTCCCATGCAGAAAATTATTGTAAACAAGCAGCCAGGTTGCAATTGGCTAATTTTTACTGTGATTTTTTATTTACAGATAAAACTCAACTTGCTTTTACAAGGATTCTGGTCCAAGTGCTCAAAACAAATTCTACTTCTTCCTGCACACCATTTGTGGAAAGCCTAATGGGAATCAGTTCTGGAATCAGTTGTGTCCTGCAATGGACATATGGACCCAGGAGAGCCTTTGTCTGCTTGGACACTACCATGAGCTGCCTACTTAGTTTTGCTCATTGCCAGTACATAACAGACCACTCCATGTCTCAGCAGATAGGCTTCTTTTGGTTTGTTTTCCTTTTGTTTACAGTTTGATGTTATCATAGATTACCTCAATGGGTTAAAAAATGGGTCTTGCTTTCAAAGGTTGTTTTGAACAGTCTCGAGGAAGTACTATGGGCCCTGGTGTCCTGCCAGATCACTACACTGAAGTGACTGCTTTCTCTTCAGTGGGAAATTTGCTTTAACACTTAAAATTATTTTTAAAAAATAAACCTGAGAGTCTCAATTATATCCTCATGATTAGGAAAAAAGGATATTTTACCAGGGAAGCAACTTGTTATGGCCTTAGATAAAATGCCAACTGCATTAAAAAGTATTTTCAAGTGTCATTTATATTCTAGATTTAAAGAAACAAAATAAAAAAATCTAGCTGTGTTTGCAAAAATCTTTATAGTCTCAGAGATGAGGGAAAATGTAGCTTGTTTCTTTCAGAGTAATGGCATGACTTTATGGTCACTAAATGCTCAGTGGAAATTTTTTTGAGTAATCATGATAAGTTTGGGCTTTAAAATCAGACCTGATTGTACTTAAGAGACTCTTCTAGTTTCTCTCTGATGGACTGGGATTAGCAACTTCAAAAGGGGTTCTTCTTTCCCAAGAGAATGGGTGGCAGACAGGACCTGCAGACAGACAGTGACAAATCAGAGGTCTGGACAATCACCAACCACATGAAGTCTAAAAAGAGCAAGTGCAGGATTCTGAACCTGCGATGGGGGAACCCTGGATGTGTGGATAGACTGGGGAAGGAGATGCTGGAAAAGCTGCGCCACAGAAAGAAACCTGGGGCTCCAGGCTGATGGCAAGCTGAGTCAGCAGTGCCCTGGCAGCCAGGAGGGCCAGCCCTGTCCTGGGGGCATCAGGCACAGCATCAACAGCCAGGCAAGGGAGAGGATTGTCTCCCTCTGCTCTGCACTGGGGCAGCTTCACCTCAAGTGCTGGGGACACTTTTGGGTGCCACAGTGTAAGAAACGCATTAAACTATTAGAGTGTGTCCAAATGGTGGCCACGAGGATGTTGAAGGGTCAGGAAGAGAAGTTGTGAGGAGCAGTTGAGACTGAAGGGAGACCTCATTGCAGTTACAACTCTCTCCCAAGTGGAAGCAAAAGGGCAGACACTGATCTCTGCTCTGTGGTAACCAGCAACAGGACCCAAGAGAACCGCATGAAGTTCTGTCAGGGGAGGTTTAGGCTGCATAAAAGGAAGAGGTTTTTCCCCCGAGGGTGGCTGGGCACTGGAACAGGCTCTCCAGGGAAGAGGTCACAGCACCAGCCTGACAGAGGTCAAGAAGCATTTGGACAATACTCTCAGGTATATGGTGTGATTTTTGGGTGCGCTGTGCAGGGCCAGGAATCGTAGTTTGTGATTCTTGTGGGTCCTTTCCACCTCAGCATATTCTATGATTCTATAAATTAAATTCAATTAGCCCAGTTCTCAGAAAGAGGTTGTTAGGTTTGGCCTGGGAAAACAGTTCCTCTCTTCAGACATAAAGGTAAGTGTTGCAAAATTTGATGGAAGTAAAGTAGGATGGAGCAAATGTTTCTATATAAGATGAAAAGAAGATGTTGGCAAAGTGTGTATTGTAATGGGACTGTCAGTCACTGCTCTGAAATAAGTCAAGCCATTATGGCTAAGTAGCAAAGGCTGTGTGCTCCCACTGCCTCTTGTTACCCTCACAAGGAGCTGTGAAGATGAGATGAGATTTTCTTTAAAGGTTTCTGGGTTTTCACTGCCAAGAAGGCAAAGACAAATGTTCAAAGAATTCCTGTGCAGAGAGGCTCTTCATGGGCTGGGCAGGGCAGAAGGGCTGTTTGGAGGTTGGCTACAGCCCTGCCATGTCCTGTGGGATCTCAGTGCTAGCAGTGGGAGCAATGTCTCCTCTGCTTCCTCCTAAATCCAGGCAAGAAGGACATTTTGAGCTAAAGGATTGAATTATAACCACTTCATCTGACAGGAGCTGAGCATGAGCACCATGAAGACCTTTTGTCAGCACCCTGGGGACCTGTGAAGACAAGGAGGGGCAGAGAAGGCAAAACAAAACAGAGAGGAACTATTGGAAAACTAACAACTTCTATTAGCCTCAAAATAGGTCTGCATCAAATCCTAGATGGCTCTGTTGCTCTTGTCATCTAATCTGAGCTTTGTTCCAGGTCCCTCTGTTCTTCTGCCTGCTCCCTGGGTCTGTGGATCATTATTATATCTTTGCCCAGCACTGAATGCCTGATGTACTCAGAAGTGCCCAGCAGAGTTGGGTTATCAACTGTGGGGCTGTGCAGGTCATGTGCTGGGCTCTCTTCTCCTGCTGCTCTGGCTGTTTCTGCTGTTGCCTTGTCCTTGCTTCATTCCTGCTGCCACTCTTCTGGCTGCTGGACAGGTCTCTGGAGCACAAGCATTGCCTTGCCCAGGATGTCATGCCTGATGTACTGGGCTGTTGCGGTGAAATAAAGTTATAAGCAGAAGGGCGTGGGAAAACCCATTTCAGTTATGGTGAGGAGACTGGTTCACCCCCAGCATCCCCTGTGCATATACATAAATTATCTCCAGAACATTCTCTGTAAGATTATTGGTTTAAAAATGCTGCAATATTTTGCACATTCCTAATCCTTTTTTCTTTTGGGCCCTCACACTCAAATTCCATCTCTATTCTACCTTACATAAGTTGTGTTAACCCTCGTCCTGGGCCCTTTTGGTGCACCCTTTTGAACTGTGCTTGCCTTTGTCCTGTTAGTTTTTTTTTTGTATTAATAAATCTTTATTTTTGGGTCACCAATCTGTGCCCACCCCTCCTTTTTAATTGCCAAGTTTGGAGATCTCTCACCAATCTCCTGTGCGATCTAGGGCTTTGTCCATCCAGGCCAGACCCTGAGTGGTCGCACTTGGTGCCTGAAAAGGGACCTCTGATATTCAGACGACCTGTCGTGATAGCGGAGAGGTCTCCTGGTACGCCAATTGGGTTTTTACTCCTTCACTTCAGCGAGTTTGAGGAAGCCAGGCCTGGCACAAAATGCTGAAGAATTTGTGCTTCAGCAGCCTGGGTGCTGACAGGAGAGCAGCCCAGCACACAAGGGAGGAGCCCTGTGAGAAGCCTGCCAGGAGCAGGTAAGGACTTGCAAAGGAGGACAGTTGCCCCATCACCCACTCTATTTTAAGTTCAACCTTACAGGATCCCCAGAGTGTCCCAGATTCTCTGAGGATTTTTGTCGGAAACCTTAAAAGAACTGATTTTTCAGCTGTCTAAAATGGGTGCTCGACTGTCAGTAGTTGAGAGGGACATATATGAATTTTTTAAGTTTGAACTGTCCTCCCAGGACATCAAATTTCAAAACCAAGAAGTAAAAATGATTGTAAAATGGACATTTAAAAATCAGCCAGACATGACTGCACCCAAGGGAAAGACCAAATATTTTTGGGACTCAGTTAAAGAAAAATGACACAACTTTGGAAGTTGGCTTCCAAAGGAGATAAATTGGCAAAAAAACTCCTGCCAATCCTACAAAAACTAATGGGATTTTTCACTCTGAATTCAGACATGCCTGGGAGAGCCACCCCCTCACCCTGTCCCTGTCACCCAAAAAACTTTCCTGGATATAGATACAGGACAATACGGTGAACGCCTGCGCCCCAGGGATGGCTTGGAGAAAATAACAGTTCGGCTGATGGATCTGCTGCCGTGTCCATCTCCACCACCTCCACTCAGGGTCCAGAGTGGTAACAGCTGTGCCATTCTGGATCCCAATTGTTCCATCCCACCCAGTCTTGTGTGTCACCTTCGTCCCTTCTCTAACACCTTGCAGCCCACCACCTTCACCTCAAACACAGTCACAGCCAAGACCATCATTCTAAGCAAGACCGCTTTAATAGAAACACTAACTCCTCCTCCTCTGGTTGACTACCTGGCTTGTCGAGAAACCCGCCTTTAGCTCCACCCCATCCTTCCTATGGGGTGTCCCTTCCACCATGGGCCACACCTTTCATGCTCCCACCAGAACTTATCCCAAAGACCACACCCTCTCCTGGGATGATGGAACCCCACCCATCTGGGCTCTGGAAGGGCCTGCCCACAAAATGGCAGCTCCCTGCCTACCAGTACGGAGGCCTGTCCTAAGGCCTACTCCTAACTATGATCCCTCCTCCTGCTCCTCCTCTTATTCCTCATCTGAGGAGGACCTCTGGCCACCGAGGTTTCATCTTGGCCCTTGGGAGAAGGTGAGGAGGGAAGTAATAAGAGAGGGTAATGAGAGATAGCATCCAGGCTTAAAGCAATGCTGGTCCGGTATCAGAGAGGAGGTGTTAATCCCCAGTGAGAATCTTTAACCTTTGGTGAAATAAAACAGATATGCAAGCCTGCTGGGGAGTATGGGAGAGATTAGCTGTATTTTGACAACCTGATGCATGCTCCCTTTGCTGCACACATATTAACACCCTATGATCTGAAGTATATAATGACCACCCTGCTGTCCCTTACTGAATGTTCACTGAGTTAGCTTGGAGGTGGCTTTTAACAAGCCTGCTAAGGGACCATGCAGGAGAACAGGCATGGGCAGCTCTTATCATTAAGCATCTAGCAGGAGAAGGAGCTCATGTAGAGCCAGAGCATCAGGTTGAGAACCTTCATAGACATGTTTTAAACAACACTAAGGACACTGCTAGGAAAGCTCTCCTACAAGTCCTCTATGGAAATAAACCAAATCTGGGCTTCTCTGGTGTTAGACAAGACCCTAATGAGCCTTACATAAAGTTCCTAGACAAACTAAAAATAGCTCTTGACAAACAAATAGTTCTAGATAGAGCAAGAGAAGAGCTACTAAAAAGGCTGGTGGTCTCAAATGCTAACTCTGAATGTAAAAAGTTAATGCATTGCCCTCTGATCCTGAGCCCATCGTTGCTCAAATGATCGAGGCATGCAACCACACAGCAACTCCGGAGCACTCTACTGTACTCCAAATGGAAGTCCTCGCTAACGCACGAACATCCACTCAGGAAGACAACAGGAACAAACCCTGGGGAAACAGCAAGAACTAACTGCTATGCTCCAAACGCATGTATTAGCAGAGGCTCTCACAGCCTTTAAAGACACCATTAAAAATCACCAAGAACAAAAACTAGAGCCTTGCTACAATTGTGGCAAGGAAGGATATTTCACAAAAAACTTTAATAAATCAAAAAGAAAGCCGTTTCCTAAAGCATTGTGGGTGTAAAGAGCGGTCATGGCACTAACAGCTCTTGCCAAGTACAGGGATGCTATTGTCACCAGGCGAGAAACTGCCAGCAGAGTGTGGGACAGCAGCATGCGATGACACAAACATCCCTGTTGAGCATGCCAGAGACCACCGGCAGCCCACAAATTAACAGCTACAGTGCATCATCACTGTTGTCCCTGCTGCAATGGCCCCAGGCACCAGATTGGAGCTGCTGACTGTGCAGCCAGTACTTATAACGGACTTCATACATCATACTATTCCATCATCCAGTTGGGCCCAGATCAAATGGATCAACTTAGCCAAGACTCTTCAACAAGACAACATGTGCCTGTCCATGGGCAGTGCCAGCAACCCACTGGCTTCATGCCTGGTAGGGATTCCTCTAAAGCTCAGTGAGTACCCTTTCACAGGAAAGGAGCCCAACCTGGTGGACACATGGGCTGAGTGGATGAGGCTCTTACCACATGCACTAGAGGAGCCCCAAGAACTGGAACTTTAGGGGTCCTCCAAAGCCACTTATTGTATTAAATTCTATTACAGACAAACAGGCAAAGCATGGCCCACTTCAAAATACCAAAATTCTATTTACCTAAAAGATGCGACATCTACTAACAAAATTTGCAATTCAATTATCTAGTGTAATTATACTGGCAACACACCATCTGCGTCCTCTTGCCATCTCAGAGTGCTCCCCTGGGACGTATTCCTGGTCTGCTGAAACAGGGTATGGGCTGGAATCCCCTCTTGCCTGCAGGGACGTCCCCGCACTCTTGGCCAGCTTGCCACCCTAATCCTGAACTCAACATTAATCCAGGATTGGTGACAGAAAGATGAATTGGCCTGCCAAAAAAGAGAGCTCATCCGGTTGGATGAAAATTATGATAGCGAGATTATCAATTGGCCATATAACAACAGGGTTGCAATGTCCATTTTTCTACCTTGGGTTGTCACCGTGAAAGCCCTCGGTGAGCTTTCTCACCTGGAATGTTGGCTTGGAAAGCAGGCCAACCTGAAATGTGCCGTGCTGAGTGACCTCCTAACACACAAAGAGACTACCAGACATGCCACTCTCCAAAACCGAGTTGCCATCATCTTCTTACTACTTGCCCATGACCATGGCTGCGAGGAGTCTAATGGGCTGTGCTGCTTCAACTTGACCACCTATAGTGAAAGCATCTACGCCCACATCCAGAAGATCCAGGACCTCGTCAACGAACTAAAGACTGAAAAGGAACCAAAGTGGTTTGAAGACTTCCTGGGACACTGGGGTCTTAATGGATGGGTTGCCTCCCTTCTAAGAAACATTTATTGGGTTCTTTTAGTTGTTTTTGCTGTTTTATGTATGTTTGGCTGTTTTAAGAACTTACTTGTGAGGTCTCTGGGGGAGGCCTTTTTATTAAATAAAGAAGGGGGAGTTGTGGAGGCTGGAGAACCAGCCAAGGAAAAGCCTGCTGCACTCCCCTGGAGTACCAACCCCTAAGCCATAACCCTTCTGGTTATGGAGAGCAAAAAGAAATGCCCCCAGAATCCTTTGCTGCTTTGATTCCTTGCACCCCATTGGTCTGTCCCCTTTGCTCCACCCCTGCACCATCATCCCATTGGTCCCAGTGTTTTGCCCCACCCCTTACTGTTCCTATATAAACCTTTGTTTCTCCTGCCCCTTTAGTCTTCTGTCCCTGGATCCCTTTGAGGCTGAAGCAATGTAGGCTCTTGGAACTCCACATGAGGACGACCCCGTCTCTTTCTGCATTGCCCGGATTCACAAAAGAGCTAGATCAGTCGGTGAGAGCATGGGCGTGCCAATGCTCCCAGGACACCCTTCTAAGGATGCTTCTCAGGGAAGGTTGCGGCACTCCTACCACTGCCTGCTGCGTCAAATTCTGTTTACTTGGTTTAGATGTTGTTTGTTTAATCTGTTCATTGCACCTGTTTAGCGTTGTTGGGAAACAATATGGAAGCGAGATTGAAGACATAATCAAAAAAAGATAAAAAATGAGAGGGAAGGGGACAGAAGAGTAGGCAGTTGGGGAAAAGTGTAAGTTCCTGCATACCCAGCCAACAGGAAAGAGGACAGGGACCACTGTGGCTGGGAGAGGGTATAAGAAGTTGCCATTATGTTGGAGGGTGTCCATGTTCACCTGTAGAGAGAGAGACATGCATGTGACTCAGCTGACTCAGTACAAATAAGCAGTTTTCCTTTGTTTCGAAGATTTTGTCCCCACTTAATTGTATCCAAAAGTGAGTTTGTTTCCAACAATTTGGAGACCCATTCAGGATCCTTGACCTCTGACCCTGCAAAGGAGGACAGTGGGAGTAGGATGCGTGCCCTGCTGATTTCAGCAACCCCGACCTGTTGTCATGCCCCATGAGGGCTGCAGGTGAGACCTGGACAGGGGACTCTTGAAGCAAAAACAAAGGGAAAGGAAGGTAGGGAGAGAGAAGAGTTTATCTGTGTCAGGTGGTAACACCTATGCACAGGACCCAGCTAAAAAAGTAACTGTTAAATATTACCTGGACAGCTGGGAGGAGCAGGACTAGTGTGTGTGCTTGAGTTGCAGAATTGCCTGTGGAGTCCTTCTAACTGTGGTTCTATTATTCTGCAAGGGATAAAGCCAGTGAAGGGATGAAGCAAGTCATTCCTGAAAGAAAGCATCATGCAGGGAATACTCTGAAATGGGAAATAGCTGCAGCAAGAAGGTTAGGAGGAGTGGATAGGAACTTCAGGACTCCACTCTGAACATGCTTCCAAACAGTCCTTTGGGGAGTATGCTCAGATACTGGGGGCAAAAGCAGCTGTCTTTTACCCAGGGGAAGATTCAGGCAAAGATGATCCAAAAATGTATGTTTCAGTGAACTAAAGAACCCATTAGACCAGACCTACTGTACTGGCCAAGATATGGGTCTTCAGAAGATTGGATATGTCAGGATTTAAATGTCTATGTGAACACAAAAGAATCTCACAACGTAGAACAGAGGAATATGCTGTTTGTTGGAAAAGATATTTGTCTGTGGGGGCCGAAGAATCAGCCAACAAAGGGTTTGCTGCACTCCCCTGGAGGGCTAACCCTTGAGCCACAAACTTTGTGGTTAGAGTGAGCAGATTTCACCCCCAGAGGTCTTTGCAGCCTTATGTTGATTTATTGTTACTCATTGGTCCCTTTCCCCATACTCCGCCCCTGAGCCTGTATCCCATTTGTTGCCAGTTTGACCCTGCCCCTTGCTTTCCCTATAAAATCTCCTGTTCCCCAATTTGGGGAGCTTCTGTTCCTGGCTCCCTTCACAGAGGGCCCTGCTCTTAATAAAGTCTGTTACTCTGTGGAAAACCATACAGAGCTCCAGTTCCTTCTCTGCGTTGCCTGGGAGCTGCAGAGTGAGCTGAAAATCACTTGCTGGGAGAAAGATGTGCCTGTGCCCCTGACCTGTCCTTCTAAGGACGCCTCTTCAAGAAGGTCATGTCAGCCTTACCACCACCAGCCACCATGGCAATTGGCACCCAAGATGCTTCCCCAATGGGAAGACCTCCTGAAGAAGCATCCGCTGAAGAGCAAGCTGCTGTTAGGATTGCCATCCCCAGAGGAGGCGATCAAAATGGCGACTTTCCCGCCCCGACCCCTTCTCTTTCCACGCTTCCCACTGCGTCCTGCCTTGCCTCCCTCCCCACATCGTCAATTGGTGTAACCGCATCAGGACTCTCCCCTTCCACCAGGAAACCCCTCCTTGTTGCAGACCCCATCCATGCCCCCTCCAACCTGAGCCCCTCCCCTGATGGCCTCTCCACCTCTGGTTCCTGCAACACTGGGACCGGGAGTTGGGATGACGGTGACCAGAAGGCCATATTGGCTTCCACTGCCTCACACCAACAGGCGAGTTCTGGTCACCCGAAGTGGACCCACACATCAAGTGCCCTCCATCCTTCTCAGAGAATGAGAGCAGCGATTCCTTGAACTCTGATTTGGACTTCTGTTATGAGGATTGCTGGGCCAAAATTCAAAGGGAGGCCACATGGGCTGGGGATTTGGCACTGGCAAAAAAGATCTTTGCCTTCCCAGTTGTGTGTAAATGCAGCTGGAGGGTGGCAGCCATCAATTTGTGGGAACCCCTACCCTACTGGGAGTTGCAGGAGCTGTGCAAGGCAACCAAGGAGCATGGTCAAGACTCACATTTTTTCAAAAACCTATCTGAAGCCACCTTCACTGCCCATGTCATGGTACCCCATGACATCAAAAATATTATGAATAGCCTCCTCTCCTCAGCTGAATATATGCTGTGGGAAAGGCCGTGGAAAAAACATAAGCAGTTGTCTGACACTTATTCTAAAGATACTAACAAACCCAGTCAGACCCTTGAGCAAATGGCAGTATAAGGTGACTTCCAAAAGCCTCAGGACCAAGCAAAAGACTTAGATGAAGCCGTGCTTAGAGACATTGCTACAGCTGCAAAAAACATCCCTACTTATCACCCCGGATGAAAGGTGCCAACGCAGTGCTTCACAAATGTTAAACAGGAGATAAGTGAATCATTTATTAAGTACATAGACAGATTGGAATTAGCAATTGAAAGACAAGTAGAGAGTCCAGAGGCTCAAAAGGAATTATTGGTAAAAATGGCCATAGCAAATGCCAATGCCAAGTGCAAAGGAATTTTAAGGGCCCTCCCTCTTGATGCTGAACCAACTGTTCATGATGGTTGAAGCTTGCATCAAACATGCCTACACCAAAAATACCGTAGCCCTAGCAGTTGCAAAGGGGGTGGCAGAAGGGATGTCTAGTGTTTATGCTGTGGCAGCAAACAGTCTAGCTGCCGTTTTAACTGCTGTGCAACAGTTAAAGACTGTTTAAAGACTGTCTCAAGAGACCTTTTTTCCAGGACCAGCACCACCATCCCACCAACCACCAATGGCCCCCGAGACAGAACTGGCACCAGCAGCGTCCGGGAAACTTCAAGCAGAGAGTGGGACAGTCCCACGTTCTGACATCAAATCAAGTGCTGCACTGCTCCATCCC
The DNA here is from genome assembly GCA_013400575.1 of Peucedramus taeniatus. Taxonomy (NCBI): domain Eukaryota; kingdom Metazoa; phylum Chordata; class Aves; order Passeriformes; family Fringillidae; genus Peucedramus; species Peucedramus taeniatus. Next base: position 22,692 of record WBNO01000008.1, read on the forward strand.
ACCAATGAGGTCTACCATCCCACCTCCGGGACCCACCAGCAATCACACGGACCAGGGAAGCAGACCACGAGGAGCTCCATCAGACATCCCTGAGCATATCCGGAAGATCCAACACATGGAGTGATTCAGGTGGGAACCCAGCGCCAGCTGGTGACCGAAACGTCCATTCATTTTCACAATGACTCCCTTCACAAAATTCCCACAGGGAAATGTGAGCCACCAGGTTATCCCTCCAACACTTTTTTTTAATTCTTGGGGACATTGTTAATGGTCTGGCACAAATTTATGTTTTCCCTAAAGTACAAATTATTAACTCAAGGGAAGAGATCTTTGTTCAACTCCAATGCACGTACTCACCATTTTATCTCTCCAAAGGGATGCCGGTCACATAAACCTTTCTTCTACCACCCAACTGCCCAGAACAGGTTCCCCTCAACCCTACCACCATGTGGGCTCAGGTTGTGGGCTCCAACAAACCAGTTACAGAGTGTGGCCTGTTCTGCAAAGGGAAAAAGATCCATCGCCCAGGCATTCTGGACACGGGGCGAACGTTACCATCATTCCCCGCTCTGAGTGGCCAGCCAGTGGGGAACTGCAGCCTGTGGTGGGGATGATCACGGGGATTGGAGGAGTTGCAGTTTCTATGCATAGTAAAAGAAATATAATTGTAGAAGAACCTGAGGGAAAAATGGCGACCATCAGTGTGGGAGGCCATGGGCTGAGCATTGAAGTGGAGATGCCCTGGGAGGAAACCCCCTTCTAGTTCAGGGTTAGAAACTGAAAGCTTTGTCACTCAAATAGTACTCCCTCCCCTGTTCTGTAAGACTCTGTACCTTCTATTCACTCATTGGCCTCTGTTCAGAACCACTCTCCTCTCTGCACCCCGTTGGCTGTAGTTGTGTCACCCCATCCCAGGTCCTCTCTTTTCCCCTCAACCTTATTGGTTTATTTGTGCCCCAACTCCTCCCACTCTCCCCCGGTTATATATCTCATCCCCTCCCCTGCTTGGGACTCTCAGTGCCTTGTGTCTGAGTGCCTTGTGCTTTGGTGAGAGAGATCAGCACCCTCTCTCCCTGGCTCCTTGATCCTGAGACCCTTCAACTGGGGTTGTGGGCCTTCCATCCTGTCCTACCCTCCACTTCACCTGGACCCTACCTTTCCTGGACCCTCCACTGTTCCTGAAATAAACCCAGTTGGATTCCTTGAGTCAAGAGCCCTCCTTCATTCTCTGGTTGACCGCACATTTATTCCATCCACGGGCCTGAGCATAAGGTGGGCTGGGGGAGCTGGTCGTCTGGACTGGGAGAGGATCGCTCTCAGAAAGGCGGTCACCCTGACAGCACCTGCCCAGGGGTTCCCTCACATCAGGACATTTATAGTGAGGGTACCAATCACTCTCTGGGGGGGGATGTTCTATCCCAATGGGGGCCTCTTTGCACATCCCCAGTAGGAATTTTTAGTGGGGGTCGCTGAGGAGTGCACAAAACTTACCATCCCCTAGCCCACCTGGAAACAACACCATCCAGTGTGGGTTGATCAGTAGCTCCTGTCTGACACTAATTTACGAACACTAGAGACCCTCATGGAGGAGCAGCTTTTCAGGGCTACATCACTGAAACTAACAGCCCTTTGAACTCCCCTCTCTTTGTTTTACGAAAACCAGGCAAAGACAGGTGGAGGCTCCTCCAAGATCTTAGGAAAAACAACAAAGTAATAGAAGATTTGGGTCCCCTCCATCCAGGAATGCCCTCACCCTCCATGTTTCCTCGGGACTGGAAATTGGCCATCAAAGACATTAAAGACTGCTTTTTTAATATCCCTCTCCATCCCGAGGACGTCCCAAGATTTGCTTTCTCCATCCCCTCCCTGAACAGATAGGCCTCTCTAAAAAGGTACCACTGGCTTGTACTCCCACAGGGAATGAAAAATATGCCCACCATTTGCTGGTGGTATGTGGTCCACATCCTCTCCCCAGTGAGGGTCCTGTTCCCAGACTCTATCATTCTATATTATATGAATGACATCCTCATTTGTACACCAGATGATGACTCTCTTAAACGGACACTACAAGAAACTGTAAGGACAATTGAGGACACTGGGTTCAAGAACTGCGAAAACAAGATCCAGTACACCTGCCCCTGGACCTACCTGGGACTCTGAATTTGTGAGTGGACCGTCGTACCCGAGCAGCTGACCCTCTGGGACGACCCGAAGACCCTGAGGGATCTACATCAGCTCTGCGTTTATGTCAGGTGAGATGAAGAGAAGATGAAGACTAAAGCTAAGATTATAGCTGCTGTCCAAATTCCTAAACCAATTAGGAAGGGGAGAATATTCAGTTAAAGAAACCCATTGGCTTTTATTGTAAGAAAGAAGACCATATCCAATCCTGTGGTTTTAAGAAATTGAGGGACTTAAGAGATTCTCCAAGTGAGAATCAACCCTCAGACAATTGAAGGGGTCAGGGGCTCTTCCTCTTGGGGACAAAAATCATCTTCAAGAGCCCTTATAAAACTAAGATTAGGGCCCCAAGAACAATTAATAGAATTTTTAGTAGACACAGAAGCAGAGGGAACTTGTGTAAATGAAAAACCAAATGGATGTGCCATAAGCAAAGACACTTTAAATATTTGTGGTGCTAAAGGAGAATCCTTCTCCGTTCCTATCATTAAGAATGTCACTATAAAAGGCAACGGACTAACCAAAAAGGGAGATTTGCTTTTTCTACCTCAAGCAGGTAACAACTTACCTGGCCGAGATCTCCAGATACATTTGAAAGTTTGAGTAGTTCCACAAGAAGAAAAGATGAAGGTCAAATTGTTTACTTTATTCACAGCTGAACAACTGATTAATCCTTTAGTGTGGGCCCAACCAGGTAACTGAGGTAAAATGAACATCATACCCATCTCAATTAATCTCTTTCCAAACATTAAACCAGCAAAGGTACCCCAGTACCCCCTTACAAAGACCAAAAGATATGGGCTAAAACCCATAATAACTGAACTGTTACATGATAATATACTGGAACCATGTACTTCCACATACAACACCCGCATTCTAGCAATTAAAAAGCCTGACAATACCTACAGGCTAGTTCAAGACCGATGTGAAGTAAATAAAAGAGTGCAAGCTACGTACCTGTTAGTACAAAAGCCTTACACCTTGTTGAGTAAGTTATCACCTATGCCCTTTGGTTCCTAGTAATAAACATGAAGGATGCATTTTGGTTATGTCCTTGAGATTCTAGTTCTAGACACCTGTTTGTCTTCACCTGAGAAGATCCAGATACTGGAAGGAAACAGCAACTCACCTGGACCCGCCTACCCCAAGGGTACACGGAGTCTCCCACACTCTTCAATCAAGCCTTGGAGGGCCTGTTAAGTTTCTTTTCTCCACCCTCAGGAATAACACGGTATGTAGATGACTTACTACTCTTCAAGGAGCAAAAATCCACTGTAAAATCAGGCACCATTAAGCAATGAACTTTCTAGGACAGAATGGACTAAGACTATCTAAATCCAAATTACAATTTGTTAAACAAGAAGTAAAATACTTAGGACACATAATTAATCATGGTACCAGAAATTTAAGTACCGAAAGGATAGAAGGAATTTTAAATTTACAACCTCCCAAAACAAAGGGGGAAGTTAGACAATTATTAGGCTTAATTGGATATTGTAGAATATGGATTGATGAATACACACAAAGTCAATTTTTTGCATGAAAAATTAACTAACTCAGAACCTATTAATTGGACTCAAGAAGATAAAAAGCTTAGAAAATTTGAAGCAAAAGTTGATCCAGGCCCCAGTTCTGTCTCTTCCTTCTCTAGAAAAAGATATTCACCTATATATTAACGTGGAGAAAGGAATTGATTATGGGGTCTTGGCCCAAGAGTGGGCAAGAATCCGTAAAGCTGTAGCCTACTTGTCCAAATTGATGGATGCTGTGTCCTGAGGATGGCCAACATGCATCTAATCAATCGCTGCAGCAGCCATCTAAGTAACAGAGAGTCAAAAACTTACATTTGGGAGAAATCTAATAGTACACACACCATACTCCATCCAAACCATTCTTAAACAACGAGCAGATGTTTAGTTAGCAAATGGCTAACAGACTCCTATATTATACAGTATGAAAGCACCCTCATCCATTCCACTAACTGAACCTTGAAAACAACCACCCATACCAATCCCGCAGAGTTCCTATATGGAACTCACCAAAAACAAGATCTCATACACAACTGCATAGATACTATAAACTTGCAAACAAAAATTAGAGAAGGTGTCCTAGAGAGCCCGTTAGATGAAGGAGAAATACTGTTTATTGACTGATCATCCAGAGTAGTAAATGGAGAGGTGCTCTGGGTACTCCATCATAGATGGAAAACAACTGCACGTGATAGAAGAAGGAAAACTACCACCTTCCTGTTCTGCCCATGTATGCAAATTATACGCTTTGGAAAAAGCATTCCGCAGACTGGACAGAGCTATTGGAACAATTTATACAGATTCTAAAAATGCATATGGAGTAGTCCACATGTTCAGGAAATTGTGGACTGAAAGAGGGTTTCTCACATCTAAGGGCAAAGATATTTTGGGCAAAGACATTTTAGACAAAGAACTTACATTAAAAATTCTAAAGGCAATTAAGTTACCAAAAGAAATTGCAATAGTACATGTTCCTGGTCATCAAAAAGGGAATTCTAGAGAAGCCAGAGGAAATATCCTAGCAGACCACACTGCAAAGGAGGACACTCTTGAGGGAGATAAAGGTATACAGTTTTCATCCAAAGGACACTTCTGAGAATACACTGGATAACACCCTTCCTATCCCTATTTTTAAAGACAATGAAAACCAAGAACTCTTATCACTAGGTGGAAAAGAAGATTCAGAGGGACGGTGACATCTTCCTGATGGCCACCAAATATTCAATGAAGAACTCACTCGGGAAATTTTATGGAACCTCCACCAATCCACACATTGGGGATCTAAAGCTTTAGCAGATGACTTTCTTTGAACTTTTGGATGTCAGGGAATTTATGAATTAGCTAACCAAATTACCAAACGTTGTATAATTTGCCAAAAAGTCAATAGAAAATTAATGAGGAAAACGAGACCTGGAGGAATAGAAATTGCAATTGCACTCTTCCAATGTATTCAAATTGTTTTCACAAAAATGCCACAGTTCCAAAGATGGAAGTATTTATTAGTAATTGTAGATCACCTTACCCACTGAGTAAGGTTCACTGGGGTGAAGCGTTTCCAACTGTTAATACCACTGCTCAAAGAGTAAGTAAGGTAATCCTAGAACAGATTGTAGCAAGATAAGGAATTATAAATAAAATTGATTTAGTACAAGGTACCCATTTTACATCATTAGTATTGCAACAATTGGCTCAACAATTAGGATTAACTTGGAAATTACATACCCCCTGGCACCCTCAAAGTTCGGGAAGCGCAGAATGCATGAACCAGACTACTAAAACAATCTTGACCAAATTAATGTCAGAAACAAATTGGACTTGGATAAAGTGCCCACCCCTTGCCCTTCTCAGAATCCAGACCCAACCCAGAGCAGACTTAGGTTGTTCCCCATATGAAATGTTGTACGGACTACCCTATTTAGCCACCCCACATGAAGTAATCACCAAAGAGTGTGGGAATATAAATATGCAAAAGTATATTCAAGTAAATGCCCACAATCTGAGAGCCTTAAAGGAGAGAGGTCTCTTTCCCCAGAACCCTCCTTTAGACTTCTATTTACGTAATATCTCCCCCGGAGACTGGGTACCTATTAAATCCTGGAAGGAACAATCCCTAACTCCATCATGGGAAGGTCTGTTCTAAGTTCAACTCACCACAGAGACAGCCATCCGAACTCAAGAAAAAGGGTGGACTTACGTCAGCCGAGTAAAAGGTCCAGTAGCACCACCGCAAGATGATGAGAAACCTCCATGAACTATTCTCTACAACAGTTCTCCCCTGTGTTATCCTTATAATTACTATATCAATTGTGATTCTCTCTGTTTGTCATAGGTTGCAGTGCAAAATATAACCAGGTGTATTATTCAATTACCATCAGTTGGAACTGGGATGCGGATGTGATCTTCTATTGATAAGCCAGCTAATAAGAAACTATCAAGAGCAGTTTTCCTTATCTCTTCCATGACCCATCCTCCCTCCAGGGATAGATCTGTTAAATAGGCCATTAATCCCACTGATAAGATCCTATCATCCCATTGGGAAATGCTCCAGCCAGGGGGAGGAACTGAGACTTGGAACACTGGTTAGCCTTTTCCACTGGACTCCCAGAGAAGAACAGGCCCATCCATCACTGGACCTTTTTTTCCAGAACCACTGCTTCAAAAGAGCCATAACTGCTACTCCAGGTGGACTGCAGACACCATTGCAAGTAGACTGCTGCCAACACCCTGACCAACAGGGTGTCAAGTTGTATTCTGACTTTGTCAGTGGTTTTCTTATTGCATGTATTTTGCTTCCTTTTTGTTTTATTTTCCCTTTTTCTAATAAATTGTATTTCTGACTTGGGGTGTCCCACTGGTTTTGCTTCTCAAACCAGAACACTGTTTTACAACAGAGAATCTAATAGTTATTGTACTTACTATTTAACAAGTTATTACTAATTTTATATCCTATTTCTCCACTAATGAAGAATATAATTTTTCTGGAAAACAAACTTTCGTCTCCAATAACTATGTTTTTTTTCTAAACTTCCTTAGGAGAAACTACATGAATAGAACCAAGGCCAGTTCCAAGTGGGACTTTCCTGTGTTTAGGTACCTTCCTGCATCCAACTACACTCTCGTGACAACCAAGACGTCCGAACCCAGAAGAAGGACCAGAGAGCTTGAAAGGTCTGCACCATCTATCAAAGAGTACCACGGCACTTTAATCATCCCACTGACCCCTGAACAAGGAAAGGGAAGGTACACTCTACTCCTCATACTCTCCCTCTGGATCCTGTGGCTCCCCCTTGTCAGAGCCAGCATCAACTGCCACCAATGCTATTACACAGTGTACCTGACCAGAGGAAACTCCTACCTTATAAAACACTCATTCCAGGCACATACCTATGTAAATCCCTTTTGTTATAATATAACAAGACTGAGTACGTGCTCAGAATCAGGCAAAAAAATAGTGGATTGGCAGAAATATTGGAAATGCAAAGCAGAAAAGGAATGGAGAATGTCCTGATCAAGAGAATTGGCTATGTTTCAATTTTAATTATATAACTGAAAAGGGAGATTGTGGTAGTTGGTGTTTTACAGTTTTTTTTATTAGACCTTTTATGTTAGTCAGTTATAATGGTTTCTCCCATGTACCCCCTTTTTGCCCCCCCTAATGGTTTAGTCCTAAGTTGTTTACCACAAAGTATTCCCACCACTTGTCTGCCCATCAGAGTGTCAGTCTCCCTGTTCTTCCCCACATTCCCTTATAAAGTCCTTGTCTGTTGTATTTTTATATTACTCCTGTTGTAATGGTTTTGTCTTTGTACCTGTTTTATCCCTATTGGTTTACCCCAAGTTGTTTCCCTCCTTCCCCATGTCAACCCTCCCTACTCTCCACCTACCACCCAGAGTTTTTGCTGAATCATTCCCCAGTTTTCTCCCTGGACCTCTGTCGGTCACTCGGCCTCCTGTCCCCCTTGTCTAGAACCTTCCATCAGGGGTGTTGAGTGATTGGCCAGAGGCCAGGTCCCTCCCTCCAAGTGCTCCCCAATTCATAGCCCCTCATGCCTATCTCGCCAGTCTCCTCACCCCCAAGTTCCCTCATTGGTTATTGGGTGAATCCCTCCCTTGCTTCTACCCCCCTTTAAAAGTTGTTGCCAGGACCCAGTCTGGGCTCTTCGCAGCTGGTCACCCTGAGGTACAGAGCTCCTCTGAGCTCTACAATAAACCTTGGATTATTTCCCTACAAAGAACTGGCTCCTCATTCCTCCACCGCCATCTGCCAGCTTCTCCTCCTCTGCAGGGTTAACAACCCTAGCCGTCCTTCTGTACCCTCTGGGCACGGGAGAGTGTGCCGTGTCGGAGCTGTTCGGGACTGACCCAAGCAGTCACTAAGAGGACACGGCAACACTTGTCAATCCCGCTTGTACTGCCCCTTACTTCTGTCAATCGCTGTTGTCACTCCCCTTGTGTTCTCGAACGTTCTGTGTCAGTTAGCTGTGCTTCGATGTTTGATTAGTTTGTAAAGCTTCTTCCCTTCCCTAAATCATCCATATTGGTTATGTTGTGTGATGTGATTTTCCCATAAGATTCCTTCATTGACTGAGAGTTGTGTCCCCCCCTTGTACCATCCCTGTGGGAGTCGGTGAGGAAGGCCGGCTGCCTTGGGAGACCACGACTGTATAAGTTAGGGGGAGACAGTGTGACAAACTCCCATGATCCCTTTGTTCTGTTATGTTAATCTGCCGCTGTCTGTAAACCCCTGTTCACTCCCAAGTTCTAGAACCTACCACGTTGTATGCGCCCCCATTGGTCCTCCGCAGTTGATGCCTCCCACACGTACCTACCATTGGTTTAAGCCCTGTCATTCCCCTCCAACTCCTCCTCTGAGCCCCTGTCTGATTGGACCATCAGTGTCCTGACCCCCGCCTCCCTTCCCCCGGTTATATACCATATATAGTATATATATAGTATATAACAAGGATACTATGTATCCCCCTTTGTTCTGGGCTCTCGACCTCTGGCTTCCCTCCGGTGCCTCCCTGCGGTGTCGGTTGTGTTCCTATACCCTCCTGGATCCTTTTGCTCTACCTCCCCACCAATAAACCTCCCTGGAACTGGCTACATGGAGAGTCCTCCTGTTTTTGGGTGAGACTGTCATTACTCTATTCGGGCTCGGACGGAAGGTGGGCTGAGGGAGTCGCCCCAGTATATGCGGGTGCCCCGACAGCACTGGTATGGATAAGCCTTGTCGAGGCTACCCACAGCCCCTCTTTAAAAATGCTAGCCAGACTCATTTTCGGTGTCACTTGCTCCTGACCCCTTTCGAGAATAAAGAATAAACCTTCTTTGGAAACTCAGACAAGTGATCCTTGCCTGTTTCCTTCGCCTCGGATTACTCGTGCAGTACTCCTGCTGCGTCACGCATGCCACAGTGGTCACTGCCACCCTAGACAGTCTTGGCAGAGATCAGGGGGTGGCCACTCTCATCTGTGCCCTCCAGCCACTAAGGGCGTGCTGGCCGGCAAATCTCCATCCTGTGGCCACAGAGTACTACCACAGATGATTTGTTAAAAAGAAAAACGTATGAAATTGATTTGATTTGAGAAGCTGTAATAACTGAAAAGGAGAAACAAAAAGAGAATAACCCACTTACTACTGATAAAAACTTATTTATTGATTTAGCAGAATGAATTAGTAAAAATCTAAATATAACCAATTGTGGGGTTTGTGGAGGGATGTGGTGGTGTGTATTTTCGTTAAATTCTATTTTAAAAGTTATTAATGTAATGTCAGTTAGTAAAGTGGTTTGCCCCATGTTCCCACTATTCCTTCCCCTCATGATGATTTGTCTCAAGTTTCTCTCTAAGTTTCCCCACCAGTCAGGGTGCCAATCATCCTGCTCCTCCCTCCCTTTCCCTACATGGTTATGTCAATCCAGGTTGTGCTGCCCCTTTTCCCATCGGTTAAATTTGCCCTACCCAGTTTGTTCCAGAGAGTTCTGTGTCTATCATCAAATCCCCTGTTGTTGATTTGTTCTGAGAGCTTTCCTCCACCACTGTATTATCTCTATTGGTTTTGTTAAGTATGTGATCATCCCCTTTCTGTTCCCCTATTGGTTGTGGTATGTTCCCACCTCCCTGAGGTGAAGGGTTTATAAACCCTTGCTGTTTGTCACTCTTCCCTGACTCCCTTCGGAGAGAATAAACCTCTTTGGAATTTCAGGAAGGTGTCCACTCCTTCGTTCTTCACTTTGGGTTCTCATAGTGATTCCTCCAGCAACAGCAGCTTCACCCGTGCAGCTGCTCTCACCACCACCCAGAGAAGTCTCAGGGGAGACATGGGGGTGGCCACTCTCGTGGCTTCCTCCATCACTTTGGGGCATGCTAGCCGGCACCAAGGGGTTGCCCAGTGGTGATGGTGACAGGAGGAGGAAGCTACAGAGGGACCTTAAAATCAGAAACTTGGCCTTGGCGAGGAGTCAGTATTGGACCCATTGAATTACTTAAAGTAAACAGTTACTCCTCCCAAACTCCAAGAGATCAAGACAATTGGCTATTGAGGCACACAGCTCTTGGAGAAGAACATATCTGGAGAAAAGGGAAAAGATACACTAAGGAAGTTGGAGAAACTACCTGTAAAAGATATTTAGTAACTGAAGATCATAAGATGTGGTGGATACCAAGCGAACCAGATACCTTTTGGTCAAATAAGAAAATCAGAAACAAGAAGTGTGTATTAAATCCCAACAAACAACTTTATCAGTGCTGGGATCCTAAAAATCAGCCTTATTCAGCATCACCCCAAGTTTCTAAGTAGTGGACCTCCACTTCTAACACTCATTCACATTCTTGGGAGGCCTTCCAAGGTTTATACTGGATTTGTGGACAAAGAGAATATTCTAAACTTCCTTCTCATTGGCGTGGCAGTTGTACCCTAGGAACAATACAACCTAGCTTCTTTCTACTATCAGGAGAAGCTGGAAACCAGCTAAGAATTCCCCTATATGATGAATTAAAGAGGTAAAAAATGTATGAAATAGGGGGATTGCAACAATGAGGTGAAGAAGAGTGGCCACCAGAGAGAATTTTAGAAAGTTATGGACCTACCACTTGGGCTCAGGACAGGAGCTGGGGGTATCAAACTTCCATTTACATGCTAAATGGCATTATTAGTCTACAAACCCTGATTCAAGTTATATCTAATCAGACCACCACTGCAACTGATCTTCTGAATGCCCAACAGGGCCAAATTAAAACACCTGTATATCAAAACCATTTAGCCCTAGATTATTTATTAGCCAAAGAAGGTGGAGTATGCAGCAAGTTCAATACATCAGACTGTTGACTACATATTGATGACCATGGAAAAACCTTTACTAAAATTACCCAAAACATCAGAAAGCTTACACATGTTCCAATCCAGAGATAGTATTCCCTCACTACATCTGAATGGTGGAAAAATGTATTCTCTGGGGAATGGTGGAAGAAAGCCTTAATTATTTTTGGAATTTCCTTAGTTAGCCTTCTGTTTCTCCCCTACTTAATCCCATGTTTCATTCATCTAATTGCCTCAGTAATACAAAGCATGCCTGCTACTCAAAATCTTCAAACAAACCAACTTTCTACCCTAACTGTCCAGAAAATCATGAATCTCAAGCAAACCAAAAAGGACTGGAAAAAGGTTAAAAAGGCCCAGCAAGTTTGCATTAATTTTAAACAATTAAACACTATCAAAGAATTACCCACATTTGTGTAAATGCAAAAGCCAATGATTAACGTAAGAGAAAAAGGGGGGAATTGTCATTTATAAAACCCCTTAATTGCTTTTGCACTAGTAACTATTTTACATTTATAACTGTTAATTAGCTTTTTCATTTATAGTTGTCTTAAGTTACTGGTTTGATCGATTAAAGGTGTTCAAGTTAATAAAGCAAATACTATAAAATCATTATAAGGTTGTACTGGTTATTCAATACATTCCAATTAAATATTTAATAATCCTATTTAAATGATTAGCAAGATAAGAACTATACTATTTTTATAATCCTTTATTCTTAACCTAATTACATTATTTGTAAGTTTAGTGAGCTCTTTTAAATATCACACATTTAAAGGTTCAGAAGCAGGTTCCTCTCATCAACAGCATGCAGCACTTTACAGATGATTTCTAACCCACTCCAGGGAACTTGTAACTTGATACCATAGCAACTGTGCATACTAATGAGAGACCTTCCCGCCAAAAACCTCAGATATCATCACACCCCAGTGAGAGCACACTACTGGAAAGAAGATCTTACCTCATCATCTACTAGGACCAATCACCAGAGACTATGGGAGCGAACTACAAGTATACACTGAGGGGACCGAGAATATAAAAGGGGCAACCTAACCTGAAGAACAGTCTTTTACTATTATTTTGAATGTGAGTTAGCTGCAGCAGGGGACCTGACACTGCAGACTTTGGTCGATATCTCTTCTTAGAGACCTTTTTACAGATGTGAGGGCAGACTAACTACATTCACTGCAGTGCCGTGGAGTTCTTGGGGTCAAATGCCATTTCGGCTAGAGATGTCCTCAATCCTTGGGCCTGGGACTTTATTTTTTTCTTTTTTTCCCTTCTCCTTTTTTTCCTTCCTCCCCTTTGTTTTTCCCCTTTAAATAAACACCCTATTTTGTTCAAATCCCCAAAGTTGTGTCTTTTTTACCACAGCTGTTACTCTGTGGAAAGCCATACAGAGCTCCAGTCCCTTCTCTGCATCGCCTAGGAGCTGCAGAACGAGCTGAAAGTCTCTCACCAGGCTGGTAAAAGGACGTGCCTGTGCCCGAGTCGTCCTTCTAAGGACTCCTTCTTCAAGAAGGTTGTGGCACCCTTACCACCACCAGCTGCCAGAGCACACAATGGCAAATAAGTTGTCCATTGTGGAGCGGGAGGTTTATCTCCAAGTTAAGGGAACCCTTGTTATGGAAGACTTAACTCTGGTTATGGGAACTTAAGCCTTGTTAAGTTCTCTAAGGGGGATTTGAAGTCTTTTGTTCATTTTCTGTTTAAACACCTGGGGATTGTGGTGGTGGTTTCTGTAAAGTTTTACTGTTGTTTTATTGCAAAAGTTAGTTATTCAATGTTAGTTGAGTTCAATGGTTTGTTCCATGTACCCCATTTTATCCCTTCACAATGGTTTCCTCCAAGCTGTTTACCCCTAAGTTCTCATGCCAGTTAACTGCCACTCAATGTATCCATCCCCCTGTTCCTCCCCTTTTGTCCTTATTTGGCCCTGTCAGTCTAAGTTGTGCTGCCTCTTTCTCTTGTCCATCACCCAGGATCCACTCATTCTGTTTTGGAAATTTCTATGTTAATCACCTTAATCCAAGCAGTTGACTTGTCCTGAAGGCTGCTCTCCACCACTTTGTCAACCCCATTGGTTTGATTAGGTTGTATGCTCCTGTTCAAATTTATCCCCGTTGGTGGAGTTATGTTTCCACCCCCGGGAGCTGCCCATTTTAAAAACCCTAGCTGGATCCATTTCAGTTGTCACTTGTCCCTGACCCATCTGGGGAATAAAGCTTCCTTGGACCACACACTAGTGTTCGCTTCTTCATTCCTTCATCTAGGATCTCTCCTGTTGTAGAGAGAGACTGCAGACGCCACTGCAGACACTGCCACCTGGCATGCTTTGGAAGAGGTTCACGGGCAGCCATGCTCGCGTGTCCCCCAGTCACATCAGGAATCCGCTAGCTGGTCCACAATCACTCCATGACCGCAGGAGAACTGCAGGGGATCACCCGGGAAGATGTTTGTTCAGTTAAGTTTTGGGATACAGTGGGAAAATGTTTAGATGGGGATCAAGTTAAGGAGAATTTTAAGGTTGGGAAGTACTATCATTTGTTTAATTCAATTTTTAAGTTGGTAAAAGGGAAAGGGGAACGTTTGGGACCCAGTTCTCCCAGTTATTACCTTTCTCCTTCCCCAGTTACCCCCTCTTCCCCTAAGTGTGGGTTGGGAGGTAGAACCTGCCCTGCGGCACAGGAAAGACACCTTGCTTCTTTTCTATCCCTCTCTTGTTACTTTCTCAGGTTGGCAAGGGCCCCGCTACCTTGAGTTCTTCCCTCACTCCCTCTTCACCTGCACCATTACCCCAGTTATTCTCCTTTTGTTTTAAGTCCAACAAGCCAAGATGGCATTGACCTCATGAGAAATCCCACCATCTTAGCTCTCCAGATGGAAAAACAAAATGGTGGCTCCCCCCACCTTCCTTTGTTCCCACCCTTCCACTGGGTTCCTCCCGTGTCATGCTCTGCCCCTGCATCAAGCCCCTCCCATCCTCCTGCGCTGATGACATTGTCTGCATTGGGCCCCTCCTTTTCCACTCGCACTTCCACCAGAAAACTCATCCGTAGTCCTAGCTCCACCCCTAACATGGGCCATGCCTCCTCACTTCCTGCCACTTCTGGTTTCCACTCCACCAGAAGTAGGCCTGACCAGAAGAAGGCCATCTTGGCTTTCAAGGGCCCAAGACACTGGACCCTGTTGGTCAGTTGGAAGGCTCGTGCCTGAGTCAGCCCTTTGTCTTCCTCTTTGGAGAACGAGGACAGTGACTCCTCAGGCCCTTCCACAGGGCCTAGGAAGGGTTGGGTAAGAGTCAGGAGAGAGGCCTTAAAATATGGGAACTTGGAAATGGCTATGGAGCTGGATTCCATCACAGCCCCAGTCATTCTAAAAAGGGGAAGGAACCCTAAGTTCCTCCAAACAAATCCCATACGCTGAGCTAAAAGAACTGTGTAAAGCAGCCATAGACTATGGGAGGAGATCACCCTACTTTAAAATTATTCTAGAAATTACTCTCTCAGGACATGTCCTTATTCCTTTTGATATCTGGAATCTTATGTTGCTCCTACTGTCCTCCACTGAATTAATGTTGTGGGAGTCACAGTGGAATAAACATCTAAAATCTGCAACAACCAAGTATGAGGTCAGAGATGCTGACATTTCTTCAGCAATGGATGCGCTGTGCAGGCGGTGGGGGGGGTGAATTTGACCAACTGGAAGACCAGGCGAACATACCTTTACCTGTCTTAAAGGACATCAAAGCTGCTGCGTGCACTGCCCTGTTCAAAACCCCTGATGGTTCTATACCTAAACAAAACTTTTCCCACATTCACCAAGGCACTGATGAGCCATTTATCAAGTTCGTTGACAGCTCAAAGATGCAATCAACAAGCAAACAGACAAACCGGAAGCGAAGGAGGAGTTGCTGTGGAAGTTGGCAACTGTTGTATTGGGTTCTTATGTGTTTTACTGTAATGTTCTGTAGTTTGGTTTATCAAAGTTCTCCCCTTGTAAAAGTGGTTCTGCCCATGTTGCCTCCTCCCTCCTTCTCCCTGTCAATCCCCTTGCCTCTACCCCCTGACTCCAGTGAAATTGCTGAGTCATTCCCTCAATTCCTCCCCGTTGTCCTGTCTGTCACTCAGCAGCCCATTCCTTTTCCCTAGAAACTTCTACCAGGGGCGTTGAATGATAGGTCCAGGCACTGGGGTCCCTCCCCTAAGCTGCCCTTATTGGTTATCCCTAATGTCTGTTTTCCCGATATCCACACTCATGTATTCCCTCACTGGTTCCCTGTCAAACCCCTCCCCTGTTACCTCCCCATTTTATAATACGTTGCACGGCCCAGCTTGGGGTCTTTGGTTGGAAGCTCCCCCTGGGCTGTGGATCCTATCCTACAATAAAGCTGGATTTTCCCTCCAACTGAAGTCCACTGCTTCTTCCACGAACGTGTTGTTGCCTCACCTGTGAAGGCGAGAGCCTTAGCCACCCTCCTGACTTTCCTGATGATTGAGAGAGTGTCCCCCACAGTTGGCTGTGCTGGACCCAGCCGGCACACTCCGAAGGGACGTTAGCAGGGGCACAGCGACAGGCAATGGCCAACACAAATGCAGAATGTAAAAAGGTGAACAGAGCACTTCCCCTGGAACTAGAGCCCACCATTTCTCAGATGGTGGAGGCCTTCACAAAGTCAACATCCCTGGAACACACCGTCACCTTGGCAGTGAGTAGGGGAGTTGGGGAGATCATGGCCGCACACAGTAGCATCAAGTGCTTTAACTGTGCCCAAATGGGACATATACAGGCACAGTGCCCTCATCCTTCTTCTATGACCAACAGAACCCTTTGTCCACAATACCTGTCAGGAAATGGACTGCCAAGCATGACACGACACTGCGCTATGACAAAAAATGGAAGGCTGTTTTGCCCCAGTCTTCCGACCATCCAGGAGACCCAATTCCCAGAAGGAACATTTCGGAGGACCAGAATTACCAGGAGGGATTCTGGTTCTTTCGAAGAACAAATCAGTTAAACCAGGAATCACGGCGACTACTGTACAGTTCTTTAACCATCCTGTTAGATTATGAGAACATTTTAAGGGTTCCTGGCCCCTGGAATGTACCAACTAACATCTTATTGGTAGGGGACATTCGACATTCACCATATTACATCTCTTTAGTTCCAGAAGTTGTTTCAGTTGACCCTAGTAATGAAAATACTGTTTAAGTTACTTGCACTAACCCTCCTTTTTTGTTAACAAAGGGCACACCATTCACCCAAAAGTACATACATACACCTCAAAAAATTTCAAAGACTTCCTTGATCACTGGGGTATTAAGCACAACACAGGCATCGCTCAACCCCATGGGTCAATCCATAGTGAAAAGGGCCCACTGTAACATCAAATGGGTTCCTGATAAGCAGTGTGGAGGGGTTGAAGCAGTATCGCCCATCAAGAGGCTCTGCAAGGCTTTATATGTTACCAATTTCTTAAGCAATGCCTTTGTAGAGCCAAACCTCCCCATCCTCAGGCACTTCTCTAATTCCACTTGAATCCCTCTTGAGAAGAAGCTGCCTGTGCTGATCAAGAATCCCGAAACTAAACAGATCCAATGCCCTTTCTCACTAATCACATGGGGAGAGGGTATGCTTGTGTGTCAACAGGTGCAGGCCCCAGATGGATCCCAGGAAGATATGTTAAACCTCACCTGGACCCAGCTACAGCATCCTCAGACCTGGACTAGGCGAACCACATTGAGACCAACAACTAACCAGCCACAGCAGCATGGCAACGAAGAAGGAAGAAACAAAGAATGCCAAACATTGCTGCCCGTGTTCTGATAAGATACTTTCACTAACAGGACCAACTCAAACCAGACAATCCTTGTTTCCCCTGTTTATCACCTCTTCTTCCCCATCCTCGGTTCCCAGTTTTCTTTCCTCACCCTTCCTACTCCCTAAGTTTTCAGTTTAATAAAAATGGAGAGTGTGAAAGGAGGAAGGTGGGTGACAGAAAAAATTTAGTTTATAAGCCTTCTAATTACTCCATTCTTATTTATGTTAATAACTTTCAAGGTTACAACCCTGCCACCTCGAAGAAATATCAGGATGCCCCTCAGTGTTAACATTTGGATAACCTAGATGATCCTCACCGGAATCACCACCGAGTGGATCATCCAGCAACCCAGACAAAATGTCTGGGTCACCCTTGCAAAGTCCCTCCAACAGGACAACTTCTGTATGGCCATGGGCAGTGTGGAGGATCCTCTGTCCACGTGCCTGGGGGGAAATACCTTTCAAAGCGGACAAGGGCCTGCTAGCAGGTAGGGGACCCAATCCGGTGTATTGTATTGTGTTGTTCAGTTATGGTTTCCTAATGGTTTGTTCTGCTACCTCCTCCTGTGATGGTTCTGTCCCAGTTACTTCCTCCCTGCTCCCTGTCAATCCCATTGTCCCTGCCCCCATTACACCAAAAAGTGCTTAGTCATTCCCCTGTCTCCTCCCTGGGTCTCGATCCATCACTCGGCCTCCCAATTCATCGGTCTGGAAGGTTCCATCAGTGGCATCAAGTGATTGGTCAGAGGCCAGGGGTCCCTCCCCATACCTTTCCTAATTTGCCTTCCCAAACAACAATATCCCTGGTTTCCATACCCCCAAACTCCCCCACTGCTTGTGGGGCATGCCCCTCCCTTGTTTCCACCCCTGTTTATATTGTGTTGCAAAGCCCCAGGGGATGGCTTCAGTCGGTTGGTTCCCCTGGGTTACAGAGTTCTCTGGGGCTATCCCAAATAAACCTGGACTTAACCCCCAACTGGAGTCAACTCCTTACTTTCACCGCCGTTGTGAAGACACTCACCCGCAGAAGGCCAAAAGCCTTAGCCGCCCTCCCGACCTCCTGAGGAACGGAAGAGTGTCCTCCGCTGCTCACAGTGCCAGAGCGAGCTGGGAGCTTCTGTGTGGAAGCACAGAGTGGCACCGTGACACCAGTGGATGCTAGGGACAAGTGGCTGAGGACGCTGCCACATGCACCAGAGGAACCCCAGGAACTGGACCTGTTGGGGTCCTCCCTAGCACCACAATGCTTTCAATTCCACTATAGGAAGCTAGCAGGAACCTCTTACAGATGGTTGAAAAATATAAAACCTATCAGTAAAATTTATGACAAAAATTGGTGCATTGACCTCCCAAGATCACCAGTCTGGTCCTCAACCCAACCCATAGCGCTTCCCCAAGAGTGTTCCTTATCTGTGGAGATGGAGCTTGGAAGGATGTTCCATCATGCCTCCAAGGAGGGCCACGTTCCCTTGGCCAGCTTACTACCCTCACCACCAATATTACCTTAATTAATGACTGGAGAAAACAAAACCGACTGGCATGCCAAAAGAGAGGGTACAGAGGATTTGATGAAAATTGTGATTCTAAAATTTATGATGAGTAAATCAAAGTGGGTAGCAGCCTCCCTATTTTTACCTTGGGTAGCTGCTGCTAAGGCCCTCAGTGAGGTTTCTTACCTGAGGTGTTGGCTTAGTAAGCAGGCCAATGGAATGTCTGCTGCTTTGAGCAATCTGCTCAAAGATGGGGAGACCACCAGGCACGCTCTCCTCCAGAAAAGAGCTGCTGTCGATTTCCTTCTACTTGCCTATGGCCATGGATGCAAGGACTTCGAGGGACTTTGTTGTTTTAATTTAACATCCCACAGCCAGTCTATCCAATCTAACATCAGGAAGATTCAAGACTTAGTGAAGGAGATCAAAATGGAGAAGACCATGGACTGGATGGACAATCTGTTCAGGCATTGGGGCATTCTGGAGTGGGCATCATCTATAACAAGGGGGTTGTTGTGAGTTTAAATTATCGTCATTATTACTTAGGTTTTCATATTTCATTAAGTTTATCAAGAGAACTGTAGGAGAGGCATTTTTAGTAAGTAAAAAAGGGGGGAAAGCTGCGGCAGCGTGGCAGAAGCTGCTGAGACCACGGCATTCCTGAGAGCATCTCCTCTAGGAAAGGGATAGCTCAGTGAGCACCAGATGCTCACACTACTGATGGTGATTGCAGGTCAATGGAAAAAGCACACAGGAGGGGTTCTCTGTTTGGAGTTCCAGTGGTGGTTTATTAGCCAACACATTGAAGGGGTCCAGGGTTTTATACGGGACAAGAGAGGCAGAGCATCGGATCTGAGGGCCAATGGGTAGAGGGAACAGGGGTGGTACAAAGGTGGGGTTACCAAGGGAAAACCAACTGGGACTCAGGGGAGGAGCTGTAAAGAATGGAGACCAATGGGGTAAATGGGAGCGAGGAACATTCTGGAACTGGGGAGGAGAAGAGGAATGGTGTAACTGGGATCATTAACATAACGGGACAAGGAACTGTAGTAGAGCATTACTTTGGGTTGCCCTGTCCTAAAGATGTGTGTTTTCCCAGGGCATACTAGTCTTAGCATCCCCTTTGCTGTTCCGGGATGCAACAGTGGTCCTGGTTTTATTTAGATGGCAAAATCTCATAATAAAACAGATCAGCTGTCACAGAGAACAAGGATTACAGAGCTAGAACAGTTAAAGAGAGATGTCCAAAATTTCCCATTTTCTCCTCCTCAAGTGCCATCTCGTATATAGTACCATATATATGTCTGTGTTTCCTTTGAGAGAGGTACCTATGCAGAGAGCACAAGGGGGAATAGGGTTTGTTAATGCACCACTGCTAAGTACCGAAGTTTGAGAATTTAGAGGAGAAAATGAGTAAGATGTTAGAAGACCACTTGGGATTGGTAAAGGAATCAGATCAATTTCTGGGTCTGAATACTTGGGATGAAATACAGTCTATTTTGGGGACCTTATTCACATGGGAGAAAAGGCAAAGGATGCAGACTGCAGGAGTAAGAATGTGAGAGAGAAAACCCACTTAACATACAGAGAGGAGTACCTGGCCAGAAGTTTCCCATAGTAAGACTCAAGTGGGACCAAAATAGGGTTCTAGGGAGAAATAGTATGTCTGATTACGGGAAGCTAGTGTTGTCATGTGTTTTTAGTTTTATATTTCTCCTGGTTACCTGTATTGGTTTGTTCCTATGTACCCCTCTTCTCGAAAATGGTTTGACCCAAACTCATTTGCCCCAGTTTTTCCTGCCTTACCCCATGTCAATCTGCCCCAGTTTTGCCAAGTCATTCCCCAGTCTCCATCCTGGCCCTCTGTCTGTCACTTGGCCCCCCCATCCCCTTCGTCCAGAACCTTCTCTAGGGGACGTCAAGTAATTGGGCAGGGGCCAGGTCCCTCCCCCAAATGTACCACAATTTGTTACCCCCTGTGTCTGGTACCCCGTGTTCCACACCCCCAACTATCCCTATTCGTTGATGGGCGATCCCCTCCCGTTACCTCCTCCCCTTAAAAGCTGGTGCATTCACTGTGTCAGTGCTCTTTTGCGGCAGGTTTTCCCTAGAGTTGGGAGCTCCCCTGAGCTCCATAATAAATCTGGATTGTAATCTCCAAAAGGAGCCCTCCTCTGTTTTCGTCCACCACGGCCAGCTGCTACCTCCTCTGAAGGCTAACCACCTTAGCTGCCCTCTGGCACATCCGGTGCACTGGAGAGTGTCCCTCGCCACACGCTGCATCCTGAGCTGGCCAGGAATGGTCTGAGTGACCACAGGGTGGATGCAGCGACAGGCTAGTAATCAGAGGAATAAAGGAAGCAGTGCCTAAGGGGCCTAATTTTGAAAATGAGCAGCAAAAAGATGAATCACGTACTGCATGGCTACAGAGGCTTAGTACGAACATCTAACAATATTCAGGAGTTGATCCTGAGAGTGATACCAGGAATTGGTCAGCCAATTGTTAAAGATGAACTTTTCACTAAAGCCTGGTCTGATACAAAGAAGTTAAAGAAGGTGGAGGATTGGCATGATAGAGAGTTGAATTACTTGCTACAGGAAGCCCAGAAAGTATATGTTAGGAGAGATGATGAAAAGCAGAAAAGTAAAACTAGTGTCAACAGTAGACCACGTGGTAAAACAGCCCGAGGATGAGACTGGGAGAGGAAGATTAGCAGACAGAGGAAGGAGAATTGTGCAGGGGAGAGAATGAAACAATTTTATTACACCTGAGAAAGAGAACAAGAGTTACTTGCAGGGCAGATTGGTACCCAGCCAGTGGAAAAGGGGATAGAGACTGCTCCTGGCCACGGAAGGGTAGAAAAAGTTGCCATTTTGTTGAAGTGCCTGTGTTTGTGGAGTGACACACATCAGGCTCAGCTGACTCACTATAAATAAAGAGTTTTCTTCTGCTTTGAAGATTTTGTCCCCACTTAATTGTACCAAAAAGTGAGTTTACTTTTAACAGTGGCATTTAAGGTAAGGCTCTCAGCACCCTTCTGTGCTAGGTCTGGCTCCCTTGAGCCAAGATCTCAATGAATGAGGAGATGCTGTAGGTGAGGATCTGGCCAGGATCTGGGCAAGCTCCTGCCTCCTCCCCCACCAGAGAGGGCTCTTCCCAAGCTGCTGGGGTGACAATGGCTGTGCTAGCTTCTCCTTCATGGTCTCCAGCCAAGGCAGATTCCTTGTCCAGAGATCCTTCAGGTGTGGCACTTTCTACTGTCACCTCATCTGTGCTTTCTTCCATCTCTCACCAATCTTCTCGTTGTTTGCACAGCTCCTGGATCCCAAACACAGCCTTGCCCAGGCCCCCAAGCCCCACATGGACTGAGCTGTGTCCAGCTGAGATGGGGCATTGGCCTTGGGACCATGCCGAGCAGGTGCCTGGTTCTCTGCCCCTGCTGCTGTTGCTGCCTTCTCCAGGCAGCACTGTGGAGTCCTCT
Organism: Peucedramus taeniatus; assembly: GCA_013400575.1. Taxonomy (NCBI): domain Eukaryota; kingdom Metazoa; phylum Chordata; class Aves; order Passeriformes; family Fringillidae; genus Peucedramus; species Peucedramus taeniatus. The sequence goes on from WBNO01000008.1 coordinate 44,514, forward strand.
GCTTGTTTCCTTCCCACTCCGTCTCCCCGCGGTGGGCACACACTTCTGTGCTTGCTGTCTCTTGTGGCACCCCACGGCTTTCACAAAGTCACCTTCACTGCGGCGCCCCGCTCCCCGGCCCGTGTCCCCGCCCACACAATGACCGCGGGCAGCTCTGCTGAGGCGGGAGCCGCTCCCGCCTCCGGCCCTATCCAAGGCCTCAGGGGACTTTCCCCCGCTGCGCTTTGGGCGGGAGCTGCGTGCCCGTCCCGCCTTTTCAATCAGCAAGCGGGGTTCGGCCGAGATGGGATCTTCCCCCTCTCTCCCTCGCTGATCACTGCCAACCCTCCTTGAAAGCCTCGCTCCACTGGCCCCTTGTGAGTCTTTAGTTTTCCCCAACTGCCCCAGTCTGTACTGATTTATACTCTCTCCTCCCCGGGCAGAGGAGCTGCTGCCCCCCACATCCCTACCCCTCCTCCCCTGGAGGCTGAGGCACCCCCAGGTGAGCTCTGAGCTGTACTGGTCCATACTGGTGAGAGTAACAGCCTCAAGGGAAGGGACAGAGCCCAGCACATGCCTTGCAGAGTCCTGCCACCGATGCCATGGCTCTGCTAGACACAGCCCAGTTTATCAGGCATGAGGTACTGCTCAAGGCAGTGCCTGTGGTTCAGGGACTTAGAAAGCCTCCAAGAGAAATGTGAGATTGGGAAGGAAGCAGGTATAAGGCGACAGCAGACACAGCCACTGCAGAGGAGGCAATCTGTCAGCTGCCCTGCACAGCCCCACAGCCAGTGCTCCACAACTGCTGGACACAGCCCAGTACATGAGGGCTGAGGTCCTTAGGAAGGCCTGGCTCGTGGTCCAGAGACCTGTCTGGCAGCCAACACAACAGCGGGAACAGGAAGGAAGCATGGGTGAGGAGATAGCAGCAACAGCCAGGGCAGCAGGACCAGAGAGCCTGGAACATGCCCCACACCCCCCCACAACCAATAACCCACATCTGCTGGACACTTCTGAACTCATCAGATGGGAGGTGGTGGGCAAGGTTGTAATTTTCACCCATGCTCCTGAGGAGCAGGAGAAGAACGGAAGAACCTGGATTGGAACAAGGCTCAGATGATGAGACAAGAGCAACATCCGCAGCACTAAGGGCAGAAAATCTAGCACATGTCCTACACAGCCTCACTGCTGCTGCTCTGCTGGCTCTGCTGGATACATCCCAGTACATCAGGACTGAGGTCATAAAGACCTCAGCTTTAGAAGAAGCTTTAAAAGAAGGCCTAGTTTGTGGTCCAGAGACCTTTCTAAGAACCGCAACATCAGCAGGACTGGAAACTAATCCCAGATGAATCAACACCAGCAGAAAGATCTGCAGGATGTGCCTGTAGCCTTTCCTGCCCCTACAGTCCTCAATGCCTCGACAGAGATCGGTGAGCATTGTCTGGAGGGTATTAGGGCTCTGGCCACAGGCTCCCCCACAACGTGCAGCACAGGAGAGAGGGAGAAGCAGCAGCCCCACAGTCAGTGCTACAGATTTGCTGGACACAGCCAAGTAGATCAGTAGAGAGGTCATAGGCAAGGCTGTAATTGTGATCCAGGATCCAAGGAGCATGCAGAAGAACAGAGGGACCTGGAAGAAAGCTCAGATTAGATGACAAGAGCAACAGAGCCATCTAGGATTTGATGCAGACCTGTTTTAAGGCTAAGCCGTTAATTTTCCAGCAGTCCCTCCCTGTTTTGCTTTGCCTTCTCTGCTCCTCCTTGTCTTCCCAGGTCCCCAGAGTGCTGACATGAGGTCTTAATGCTGGTTTTGTTTAGCTTCTGTCTGCTGAAGTTCATGAAGTGCAACATGAAATAGCAGCTGATACTGGAGCAGCTGGGAACCCAAGCTCCAGTGAGCTCCAGTGAGCCCGTACCCGAGACCATGGAGGAACAGGAGTGTGGAGATGCCATTGATGTAGAGCTAGCTGAGGAAGAGGAACAGGAAGACACCCTTGATGCGGAACTGTCAGAGGAAGAGGAATGGGAACACAGAGTAGACACAGAGCTGTCTCAAGAGGCAGATCCCATTGGATCACCTCCTGTCTATCACCGGGTTGGTTCCTTAGACCTGGAGGACAACAAAGGCTCTCACACTGATCCCAGGGAGTGTCCCAGCTGCCCCAGCAGTGTGGGCAGAGAGGCTGCAGGAGAGGCAGCTGACAAACTGCTGGGAGCATCTTCTGCCCCAGTGCATCCAGCAGATGCCCAGCTGGCTGATTCTGCCCTACCTGTAGCTCCCAAGGAAAAGAGCACCATACACCTCTCAAACACGAGGAGACCACATGAGACCATCTCAAACGCACAGAGCCACCAACTTCTTCTACCCCCATGGAGACAGCAACAGCAGCAGGGACAGAGAACCAGGCACCTGCTCCATGTGGCCCCACAGCCGATGGCCCAGCTCAGGTGGACACTTCTGAGTACCTGAGGTGTGAGGTTGTGAGCAAGGCTGTAATTAGTGCTCCAAGGACCCAAGGAGCAAGCAGAAAGGACTTGGAACAAGACTCAGATTAGGTGACAAGAGCAACAGACTTATCTAGGATTTGATACAGATCAATTTGGGGCTAACAGGAATTAATTTTCCAACAGCAACAGTTCCTCTCTGCTTCATTTTGCCTTCTCTTGTGGCGGATTGGCTTCTACAACCCAGGACCAGACCAGCTGGGAGTGGTGTGGCAAATAAAATGGACGGGCACAACTGGGTTACCCAAAAAGTAAAACAGCTTAAACATCAGAAGAACAAACACACACTATAGGGTCAACAAGAAAAGGCTCAAAATGGGTACGTTCAGCAGTATATATCTGGTATATCTGGGGTTGATCTGAGGGCAGGGATCCAGTCACAAACCAGGATTAGGAATATGCAAAATAATGCAGCAAACGTCAACCAATCAGGCAAAAGGACTGGGAACATTCTAGAAGCACAACCTAATACAGGGAGACATGCTAACATACTCACTCCCACTCACTTCTCTAACTTAGCTCACCCTAAATTTAACATTAGTCTCTGCCTACAGGCCCAGTCCCATGGCCTTAAATCAATGTTTTCTGTGTATAAAGTGGGACTATGCCACAGTCCACCCTGGTCAGCTCTATTCCCACATTCTCTGACCCTTGTCTTAAGAGGTCCTTATTGTGCTGACAGGAGTCTTTAATGCTGCTTGTCTTCATCTCCTGTCAGATGAAGTGGTTGTCGTTCAGTCCTCATACTGATAGCTAAACAGCAGCTACACTGCTGGTGCTTAGAGGATGCTTCCAGAGATGGAGATTACTGAGGGACAGCTTTTGAGGTGTTTTAAAAGCATGGAACCATCTTCTCTCTGAAGACATAGTAGTCTGTTGTAGCAGAAAAGGGCAAGCTGTTATCTGTCTCAAACACCAGCCTGGAACCTCAGCAACTGTTTGCAACATCAGAGAGGAGATAGAGGACTGAATTCTGCTGCTGCTGAGTCCAGAAGAACTCGTGAGCAAGTAAACTGTCTGTCTCTTCAAAGCCTCAGGGTCCTCTAGAACACATGCTTCCCCAGGCAGCACTGTGGAGTCCTCTGCTTATTTCTTTCCTCTCCCTCTCCCTCTCTTCCCTCTCCCCATGGTGGGCACACACTTTTCCGTCTCTTGTGGCACCCCACGGCTTTCACAAAGTCACCTTCACTGCGGCGCCCCGCTCCCCGGCCCGTGTCCCCGCCCACACAATGACCGCGGGCAGCTCTGCTGAGGCGGGAGCCGCTCCCGCCTCCGGCCCTATCCAAGGCCTCAGGGGACTTTCCCCCGCTGCGCTTTGGGCGGGAGCTGCGTGCCCGTCCCGCCTTTTCAATCAGCAAGCGGGGTTCGGCCGAGATGGGATCTTCCCCCTCTCTCCCTCGCTGATCACTGCCAACCCTCCTTGAAAGCCTCGCTCCACTGGCCCCTTGTGAGTCTTTAGTTTTCCCCAACTGCCCCAGTCTGTACTGATTTATACGCAAAACAACTGCCTCATCTTTCTGCACACCATTTGTGGATCGCTTAATGGCGATCATCAGTGTTTTCCTGCAGTGGGCGTGCGGGCACAGGGCTCTGCACCATGGAGAGCCTCTCTCTGCTTGGACACCAGCGTGTGCTGCCTTGTTAGGTTTGCTCTTTGCCAGTACATCCTGGTGGTTTTGATACAACTCAGTTGAGACAAAGCCTTCGAAGCAAAAGAAAACTTTTTTTTAAGAGCCAGATGAGTCAGAGATCCATCTCCTCCAAGAGGGGAGCACACAGATGATTTCAACAAAAACGGCAACTTTTTACACCCTTTCCCCCGCCCAGAGCGGTTCCCGTCCCCTTTCCTATTGGCTGCGTACTCAGGAACTTGCATTCTCTCCTGCCTGCCTTCTTTTCTGTACCCTCCCCTGTCATCCTACTTCCTTTTTAGTCATGTCTTTCGGTCTGCTCCTTTCACAGCAACACCCAGAAAACCAACCAGAACATATCCAAACCACAAACAACAATGCATAGAATCAACAACTTTCATTCTTTAACTTAATGGCCTTTTGGCTTCAGCAAAATATCACCTCATCTCTCACAGTTGGGTACTCAGAAACTTACACTCTCCCACCTACTCTTCTATCCCCTGCCCTCTCATCCCTCTTAATTTTTTGGTCGTATTTTCAACCCTGCTCCTCTCCAAGTTCTCAGCAACACCCAGCAGATCAACCAAAACACATCCACACCATAGAAAATGAATATGAAACAATCAACAGCTTTACTTCTTTTACTCAGTAATTTTATTTTAGCTGCAGCAAAATATTATTTCATCTCTCACAATGGGCAGCAGACAGACTTCCTCTACTTTGTCTCCTTTTGTTTACAGTTTGCCAATACTTGCATAGCTTTATATTCTCAGAGATCCTGAGGCAAAAGGTGGCTATTCTCTTCCAGAATAATGGCCTGATTTTTGCAGTCATATACACTCAGCAGGAACTTTCTCAAATAAGCACAATCAGTTTGGACTTTAAAATCTGGTTGGGCTCCTGAGGTTTTCCTAGTTTCTCTCTGATGGATTGTGAGAAGCAAGTTCACAAGAGGCTCCTGTTTCCCAGAAGGTGGGTGAGAGGGCTAAAATCTAGGGAAGGTGTGGGGATCCCTAAAATGCATGGACAGGGAGCACATACTGTTTCTCCATCAAGCCCACTGAAGCCATAGAAGAAAACAAGGATTAAAACTTGTTTGCTTTCCTTGTTTTACAAAATGTTTTATTTTTAAAAGGTGGTTGTAGGCCAGATGCTGCTACTGGGAGTCTGCGATGTTGCTCCCCAGGAACAAAAGCTGAGGACAATTGCATCCTCCCTTCTCTGCACATTGACAGTGAGCTTTATGACCTTAAATTAGGAAGGTTCAGGAAGTACTCAACTGTATCATAAAAATACAAGGATCTTTGAAATATCTTTTTAAAGCCTTTCTTCACCTTGTGGCACTCCCAAATCTCTTCTTACGAAACTCTGTCCCTATTTGCATTGCACAGTCCTGTAGGTGTTATTAGAATCACAAGTGTTGAAGAAGCCAAAGGTTGCCCCTTCAGGTTTTCTGTTCCTAATCCCAGCCTGATGCAGAAGCAGCAATTCAGTTTTGAAGCACTGAACTCTCATTTTTAAAGGCTTCTGCTTTTTACAATATGTTAAGTTGGAAAAATTAAGAAATAGCTAAAAAACCTGCATACTTACACCACTGTCTGCAATATATAGATGTCAAGCTGTGTTTGTCTCCGGAAACAAAAGATTGCAAGTAGGATTTGTTAGCAATACAAACACAGTTCTTTTTACACAATGCTTCTCCTCATGCCACTGAAATTTTAGAGTAAATCTTTTTAACACCAATGTAGTGTTATGACAGAGGCATTTCTTGATTACAGTGCATGCTTAGCACCAGATGATACAAGCATTTCAAAGCCAGGATGTGCGCATTCATAAGCTGCAGGACGCCCAATTTCAGAGGGTGCTCTTCAGAAAAAACAGGGCAGGAGATTTTTCTCCTTGTCAATGCCTTTAGTAAAAATCAGCTTTGATGGTGGCCTAACGGGTCACGTGCACACCACTGCTGCTTCAGGAGTGGCACGAAGAAGGAGGAAGACTGCAGCTTTGTCTGGTGGTATGTGGGCACAGCCCAGGTCTCTATCCTCTTGGCAGCATCAGGAAATACCACTTCTCAACCCCACACTTGAGGTTCCCTTCCTAGCCAACATCCCTCCAGGTTAGGGTGAGAGTTCGGAAAAGTCTCAGCAGACACTACTACATCCAGCTGTTCACTCTTAGATGTTATTTAGATGATTTAATTCTACGATGGCTCGTTGTTTAAGGGATTTTCTTTGTTGGACTTGGCAAAGTATATGCACATTCAGATTTGAGTTCTGATGTCACTTCCTCCTTACAGTCACGAGTGCCATTTTCTGGGGGGCAGCAGGAGTAGCATCCAACAAAGGGGGATTTTTAACAATCTAGCAGGTAATCAATAACAGGTAATCATAGCATGAAATTGTTAACAATACATACTTAAAGCTCTAACTCGGCAAAATTGGTTTAACTTGTTAACTCTATAATTCTAAAAAAAATGAGTAACTTTTTACTCCTAACACTCTTGGGGGATCTTTTGGGACCCCTGGTGATAGCTGAGCCCCTGGCTTTTGCCCAACCCCTTAAGAATCACCCTTCATCTATGGTGCTGTGTTTGGCCTCAGTTATGTCATCTGGGCAATGTGTTCCCACACAAAGTGGGTGGGACTGGTTTGACTTTTTACAGAGCTGGACACAGAGCCCCAAGGTTCCCGTAGCTACTCCTTCCTGGGGAGGGATTTATACCTGCACAAGCTCACTCCTGGCTCTCCATTGAGTGCATTCTCTGATCATTCCACCTGTATGCATTTTCCATACCTTGCAGCATGAGGGAGGAGAGGAGGCACTTAGTAATGCCTGTGTGTTGGAAGTCAAGCAGATGAGGCAGAAGGTCAGTGTGGCTAAACAGGCACTTCCTCTTGGAACTACGATGACAAGGGAAGGTTTATGGCTAGAAGAAGCCTGTCAGGGAAGAATATAGAGAGGCTGCTTGCGGCCATAGGGAGAAAAATTGTGCAGCCAAAGCCCAGCTGGAGTTGAAGCAGTCCAGAACTGTGGGAGAAAAGTTTTTTCAAATACATTAATAGCAAAAGGCTGTGATGAAATACTATCAGCCCATTACAAGATGAGGGTGGTCACCTCGCCAAGAGGGACACAGACAAGGCAGGTGTGTTTACTGCAGTCTTTGCCTCCATCTTCCCCATGGATGATGGACCAAGAGGGTCTTAGTGGCTTGCAAGAATGATCAACTTCCATTTGACTCTGAACACGAGGGATCTGCTGCTCCATCTGGATCCCATACAAATCTGTTGAGGGATTACTCAGAGAATGCCCAGAGAGCTGGGTGGTGTTATTGCAAAGCCTTTCTGGATGATTTTTGAGAGGTCTTGGGCATCTGGAGAGGTCCTGATTTTTAAGAAGAGTGAGAAGGAGGAGCCTGGAAACTGTCAGTCTCATTGCAGTGCCTGGTAAAAGTACAGAATAGTCTTCTGGAAGGTATTGAAAAACACCT
>WBNO01000009.1:0-55301 GCA_013400575.1 Peucedramus taeniatus
TCACAATGGATAAAATAAGAAAAGGATTTTCTTTCAAGCTCTAGGAGTTGGAGCTTCAATGGCTTGGTGCATGTGTTGGATTTGGTGGCTTTTTTTTTTTTTTTTNCGCTTTTGCTCTGTTTTGTTTTAATTGTCATTTTTTCTCTAAGTTGTTCTGGGCTCTTCTGCCTCTTCTATACTAACTAGTACATCTACTTTTTAAACACTGTTCATGTGAATCACAGGATTTTTTAAAAAATAAAAATTACCGTCCTCTTAATTTTTTCAACAAAGTGCTTTTATGCAAGCTAGTTACTTGTACCATAAGGAGTTGTGTTTGACATAAACTGCTCTTTGTTTGTATCTAATTATAGGGATATAATTTGATAAGTTCTTATAAGTTTATGAGCGTTATAAGCTGTACTCTCTGTGATATTTTCTCAGTGTTGAGCTGTTTTACTTCTCATGTATTTGGACAAGTCATTCTTTCTATAAGTACTCCTTCAAAAATGTGTCTGATTTATGGGATTAGTTACACTTTTTTTCATTAACAGCATCATTAAAATTTGACAAATTAAAATCTTAAATTTGTGCAAATATTCATCATATCTTGTTTTTCCCTCTCACTCCTTTCCCTTTTTCCTCAATATAGACAAAAGAGGTGCACTGTTTGTAGATGGAGTTAAAACCAAAAAAAGGAATAAACACAAACTTTTAATACCGCTTTAATTCCTCCACTGCACTTAAAAACTGCAAGTGTTGGATGTCTGTAGTTAGCTGAACTACTGAGAGATGTGTTAATTTTATTCCCATTAAACTAGCTGTATGAATTATGTAGACTGGCTGCTCGCAAAACTAGAGTCCACATTTAGAAGTAGCATTTCACTAAAATCTTACAGTTATAGGAATGTTGTTTATTTTGGTTTTTTTTTTTCAGTTGTAAAATAAAATCCTCAGTCATTGTACAAGAGCTAATACAATTGTTTAAAAACAAGTTAGAAAAACATTTATGCTTGATGTTCTTACATATATTAGATATTCTTTTTCAAGTAGGTTTTTTTTCCCCCTTGGATTAGATTGGATTTAGCAGCTTTGTCTTAAATAGATGCCAAGTCATATGATGACAATTTAAGATGTGTAAAAATTAATGACAGACTTTGAGATATGTTTGTAGAGATGTAGAATCTTATATTCCTAAAATAATTTTATTTTCTTTCTTCTAGGTATGGTTTCACAAATATGCGCTATATTGCCTCCCTGATTAGTGGAGTAGGCATTTTCATGATGGGTGCAGGACTTTCTTGGTATCATGGGATCATGGGTTTACTCCACCCTCATCCTGTAGAATCTCTTCTCTGGGTAAGCTAATCTTGTTTGGTATTGTATTTAACACCAGTAACTTAATAAAAAATAATTGCAGAGTCTGAAATTCACTTCCTGAGTTGGTTTGAGTTCCAACACAATCAACTCAAACCTTTCTTAATGAAAATGTGTTTTAAGAAAAAAAAAATCTTTAAACTATAGTTGATACTGCAGCAAAATGAGCTGTTCTCTAAACCCTGCATCTTCCTTTCATATCGCCCCCCTCCAAAAGGTCCTCCTTTCCTGTTTTGTAATATATTGCATGATCCAATTAATATGGGTTTCCTTCTGTTTAGGGACAAATACATGACACTGTGGGTAATGTGGTTCTGGAATGCTACATTTGGATAGCCTGTGGTGAAGAGATCTGTACAAATATACGTATAATATTATATCATATCTGATTCTTTTTTTTCCATACAGGCATACTGCATTTTAGCAGGATCATTGGTATCAGAAGGAGGTATGCAGTTTCAAGTTTCTGTTTAAGTATTTGTGATCTCTTAAGATTACAATGTCAGTAATTACAGTAATGATTGCTTACATAGTGAAGTTTTGAGCTCTGTTGCAAATACTTCTAAACAACCAAAAAGAAACATGTGAAAACTTTTCTGTTTTATGTATGTATATAATAAGAAGTTGAAGAACACATCATTTGGAAAGTAGACATGGATTGCCTTTCTGGTATTAAACTATCAATGAATATAACTCTGATTTGTATGAGAGACACACTTGTGGAAAAAAAGTAACTATACTTTATTCAAAGTACCAATAATCAGAGCTTTCTTAATCTCTTGCTATGATATTATAACAAAAAGCTCCTCTTTTCAAAATGGAAACAAGTCCTTTTGCCTCTAGCAATTTTCAGCAACAACTTTGTTGTTTCAGCCACTCTGCTTGTTGCTATAAATGAAATTCGGAGGAGTGCTCGAGCCAAGGGTCTTTCATTTTATCAATATGGTATGTATCATTATAGCAGTAAGGTATGTGGTGTTATTTAAAACACAATCTGTTCACTAGTATTTCCATAATGATAGAAACAATTTTCTGTTTTCCCTTTTACTTTTCCCTTTATTGATCTGTTTTCTATTCTGCTAACAAATAACATTTTACAAATTAGGTGAGAACTGTTGATTTAAGAGTGGTAATTAAATACTTGGCTAAGTGCATGTATTTTTCAGAATAAATGCCCCTTTTAATTTTTCTAACATTTTTGAGAAGCTTCATATTTGGGCTTGTTCTGCATTTGTATAAATGCTTTTGGAAGTTGAGCATATGCAAAAATTCAGTTTACTCCTATATAATTGCATAAATTTTGCTTTTAAATTGTTATTGTTAGCATAGTTTAAGTACTACTCATAACATAGTAAAGCTAAGTTTTCAGAGCAATGTAACTTTTTCTGTTGTGTGTGCAGTTGTGCAGAGTCGTGATCCTAGTACCAATGTGGTGTTACTGGAGGATGCTGCAGCAGTCCTGAGCGTGGCTGTAGCTGCTACCTGCATGGGACTGACTTCTTTAACAGGTAAAATTCTGCACAGAGGTAGGCAGAATGTGGATTTTTTCCCATGCATGGTATAGACACAGAGCATTTAGTTTATATTGGTTGACTTAAATATGTCTCTGCTCTTCATTTCCGATACTTGTACTCTGTATGCAGATTTTTGAGCTATTTTGTTATACAAACTAAGTTATTTTTTTACTAAAGGTAAGATGATCTGTATGCCAAGTGGTTCAAAGTACATCTTTGCTGCATAGTTTTCTTAAGAGGGATGGTTACTTATTCACCCCTTTTTAAGTACTGATTTTTGTAAGAAAAGAAATATTGGAATTTTGTTTCTTGTGGCATCTAATGACTTCATTACAAGTTTCACTTTTTATATAGAAGGAATTTTTAAATTTCATTTCTAGTCTCCTTCATCAGCTTAAAAACACAGTGCTATTTCTATAGATCTGAACATGAATAAGTTGAAACTTACTAAGTACTGTATTCCAGAAATGGTTAATACTTGCAAATTTTTGAGTTACTGATAAAAGAAGACTGGATTTTGTTCTGCTACCTACATTTCAGTATATATAACTTTGCATATAAATATATGTTTACTAATATCGAAACACATACAGACAAAATTTTATTCATTTATTAGTCCTGCAGGAGACAGGAGTGGTCAAGGGACAGCAGGGATTTAAGGCTTTGTTTTATGATAAATTGTTTTGTTCCAGCTTCATCATGTTCCTCAGCAGGAAAAAAATTTTACTGAATTAAAAAAAAAAAAAACAGTAAAATAAATGACCAACTTAAAAAAAACAGCAACCAAAAAAATCTTAATAAGAAGCAAACCCTAGAAAACCCCTCAAAACTATATACTCTTTTCTGTGTGAAATTGGAATTCTCTGCTATATTTTAGAAATACTCTGTGAAACTAATTTGATATATCTTGTTTAGGAAACCCCTACTATGACAGTGTGGGGTCTCTAGGTGTTGGAACTTTGTTAGGAACTGTGTCAGCATTTCTAATCTACTCTAACACTGAAGCCCTGCTGGGACGATCCATTGAACCCGAACAGCTGCAGCGGCTCACCGAGTTACTGGAAAGTGATCCTGTGGTAAGGTAAGGACCTTTACAGCTCAGTCTCTGCTATTAACAACAAAGAGCAAGAAAGCAACATTTAATGAGAGAAATCTGCTAAGAATATTTTTAGTATGGAATCTTCTATATTGGGATTCTAGAGTCTTTATTATTGCTAACTTCTATTTCTGTGCTAAAACTTTCAGTAAAAGAATACTTGTACCTCTCAAGTGTTCAACAGCTAAAATAGCATTGCAGATACATTCTGTCACATTAATTACAGGAATTGACTATGACCTAATGAGAAAGCCATCACAAACTTAAAACTATTTTTAAATTCATGATATGCAGGCACTTAAATGATACTATTATGTTGCTTGAATAGTTTATTATCACTTAAATATTTAAATTCTCATACTGTTGATATTCAGTGTGTGGAATTCTGTAGCAGTTGGCAGGACCTGCTGCAGTAGTATTATGATGCAATGGATTCTTCATGTTACATGCTTATAAATTAACTCATTGCTGATTTCTCCCTCTTAGCAGGTCTGTGATTTGTAGTAAACTTATAGCTCATTGTAATTCTCAATCTTGCTTAAATGCTTTTCAATGAGCTATTTTAGCTTTACCCTATTAACCTTGATTTAGAAGCAAACTTCTTTTTGTTTTCTTTTAGATCTTTATTTAGGGGTATATTTCTGTGTAAATCAGTAGAAGTATTGTAGTGCTTTTTTTATTTGTAGTAATTTTTGAGCTGTGGAGGGAAAAACCCCAAGCCCATTAGTTAATACCAGAGTACTTAAAAGAAACAAAGTGCTGGCATCATCTCAGTTCCAAGCAAGAGGTCTGGATGACATGCCCTTCCTTCCAGAAACTAAACAAGAATCCTATTTGCAATAGAATTCTGTTAGAATTTTCACGTCAGTAAATTAAGTGTTTGTGGTGGCCCTGGATTAGTCTGAATGGTGAAGGATATGTCAACAGTGCTGTGTTAGAATAGGTGAGTTCACATGACTTCTCTACATAACTTCTGTAGTTCTTTTTTCCAAAGTGCACAGGTGGCTTTTGCTTGTCTCAGGCTGAAATAATAAAATTTCTCCTAGGCCAAGTATCATTCTATATTGTATTCCATTTTGTAGGTGGCTCTAACTTCTCAAAAGAGCAGACTTCGTTCATGTTCTTCTTGCTGAAACAGTTTTTTTTTAAAACAAGAAGCGCCTTAATTTTAATTTTTTTAAAAAGCATTAATAATAAAAGAAATAAAGACTTGCGAGGAACTTCATGTTTTTATTTTTTTGAGGCTAGAAGCTGAAACATGTTTGGGTGCTTATCATACTCTCTGTATGCACTTTGTCTTCAGTTATCTCTTTCTTAGATCCATTATGTTACCAGCTTTGATTTCTATCAGTGTCCAGTTTGCCTTTGGCTGAGTTCTTACAACAAGCCTACTATCTCTAGCTTGGGTAACGTACATCTTCTAAAATGACACCTGGTCTTAATCTCAGTTCTCTGCAATGTAAACTTATATTACCCTTGCTTGTTACTAGGTATAGTTCGGAGAAAAAGCTGAAAAAAAACGAAACCAAAGGCTGAAATAAGGAAAAAAAAATACAGCAGCTGAAATGAGGAAGCCTTTTAATATTAAGTATTTCTTCAAAGGCCTACCTGTATATTTTCTTCAACGTAAGCTTTGGACTTCTAGTAGTGTCAGTGTTTTCTTGAACATTCAAACTCTCACATTTTCTTAAATGGAGATGTGTAGTAGTGTGTTGTACTCTTACATATCCTTCTGACACCAAATGTAAAAGAAAAAGCTCCTGATTACTGGCCTGCTTTTAAAGCTGTGACTAATATTTGCTTTTTGATTTCAACCTTTCAGGGTTTTCAGTTCTCAATGCGATGCTTTTTGCAGTTGCTGCTCCCAGAATATTCCTCCCTTGTTCTTTCAGGCATGGTTTGCAATGTTTATTTTCAGATGTGTTTTGCCAAATCAGGAGATCTCTTAGAGAATCATTCACTGTTCATCAGAAAGTATTTTACATCCAAATTGATAAAAGGATCCAGGTACTCTATTATCTACTCCTTCAGCCCCTGTTAGCACCACTACTTAAGCTGCTATTCCAGCAGTAGCTTACCTGCCTGAACATCGTGATCCACTGCTAATTATGAAGTATTTGATTATCAGACAGTACTAACTGCTGTCCTAGTAAAATAAGTCTCTCTGGTGGTGATATTTTTTCAACTAAATCTTGATAATTTAATAGTTTTTTATAACAGGATTGTTTGACAAGACCTACATTCCCTAAAATCTTAATGACTGGAATTAGTGTTCTTGATATAGAATTCTCCTCACCATTTTAACTATTTTTCCTTCAGTTGTCAGGTGAAGGTGTCCTCACTTAAATGTATGGACATGTTTACTGTTCTTAAATTTTGGCACAGTGTTGTTAATCTGGTTTTTGTTTTAATTCTCATTAGTATAGAAAGATGAAAAATTAATTTGCCTTCACAGTTATTCTTAGTTCTTTTAACTCTTGAATATAAGTTATGGAACCTGTTGGATGAGAAACATTTTCTTCCATTAATATAATCTTGCTTTTTTAGATCAAGAAGAAAATTACTGCATGTTTTTTCCTATTCTGTTTCATCAGTAACAATTTTCCATTGCTGTCTAGTAGCAGGCTTGTTTCCATGTTATCTTTTGGTTTTGATATACTTTAAAAAGTTGGTTTGTATCACACTCTGTGACTTTTTCTCCTGCTTCTCCTTACAGCTTGTTGGACTTTATAATTTCTCTCTTAGGCTCATAACTCTTTATTTCCCCTTTCCTTTCATTTTTCTTAGTAATTTCAAGTTTTGTGTCCTATATTTAACTCATGATCCTGAATAGGCTTTCAGAGTTGTTCCCAGCTGGAAAATGACTTGATTTTATTTTGCTATACAAATATTCAATTCTTAACTCTCATTGACACCTTTGATGCATAAATCATGCTTGTGTTCAGCTTAATTGAACTGTGGGATATTAGCCTTTCATAACTGTGAAATAAAATATGTGAGGTGGTACAGACTCTGTCCTGATTCTTATGGAATTTAATCACAGATTCCTAGGCATAAGCTATTTTTAGTGACAATTTCATCTTTAATTTTACTTCATTGTAACAGCTGTTGTGTAGTTGTGCTTCTGTTGTGCTGGAAAATCTGTCACTCTGGTTTGAACGAAAACCAAAAATATTACAACCAATTGCTCAAAACCAGTAACTTGATGTTCTCTGATAAATTTTTCATTAATTTGAAAGTTGCACTTTTCCCTAGTTAGAATTGATGGTGTCTACTAACCATCCAGAAGCTTCCATAAGCAAGCTTTGTAGCTTAAGATTTAGCATATGCATTTGTATTTTTGAATGATTTTTCTTCTCCTGACTCAGTCTTATCTTTCCTGGACAGATTATATGCACTAAGGTAGACTGTTTTCCTTCATATTTATACAATATGCATAATTTAACTGAATTTTATCAGGCTACTGCTTAATGAGAATCTCAAATACCACTTGTTATCTTCTTGCTTAGTTCTGATAGGCACTTGATATGTCTTCAGTATTTTTGAATCACATGGCTCCTAATTCTCTTTATTAACCATATCTGTTATCTTAAATACCCTCTTTGGGATGAGGTAGTTTGGTGCCATCTAGTTTGCTCCAATTAATACTGTTTTGTTTTAATAGCTTCCCATAGAATAGTTGTTTGAATTGGAATGGAGCTGGAAAGTCTATATTGCTACCAGTAAGCTGATAGTTCTTTTAATCTGCTTAAATATTTACTAAGGTGTATTTTTTGGTGTCCCTATATTTAGTTCATGTTCTATTTCTTTTTTAATATACTAACCTCTCTTTCACCCTGAGTATTATAAGAAGTATTTTGTAAAAATTTCCTGTGATTGTTCATCTTAAAGTTTCTGTCTCCTGTTCTTTTTTGGCTGTTCATTCTAACAGGCTCCTTCCAATATACATGCCTTCTGCTTTCTTCCTGCACTGCCTGTGAAGTTATTTCTCATTTAGAAACATTCCAGATGCAAAGAAGCATTTCTAATTGGGAAGGGTAAATTTGCTTAAGACAAAGGGCGTGCTAAATTTACAAATTCTGTGACATTGCACAATTTAGCAAAATAAATGGAGGTAAAGTTTAGTACTTTCCATCAAGTGAGCTGCATTGCTGAATCTAAATTTTGTGTTAGAATTTACCAAATAGTCAAGAATGCATTTTTCTGTTAATAAAAGTCTGAGTTCTTTTATACTTTTTTTACTTTGAAAATGTCAGAAGCAAAAATTTAAAAAATGTGAACCTTTTGTGATTTTTGTCCTGTGTTTTACTCTAAACTTATTTTTTCTCACCTTAATGGAAAAATGTGGAAACTTACTATGCAGTAGCAATTTGAAATTTTCTTGGCTTTGAGGATAAACTGAGTTTTTGTTAATATAATTAGAAAAAAATTATTTTGTGTTTATTTCACTCTTGAAATTTATCACAGTATGTCTTGGTCCTGAGATTGCTTCTTATCCCAGAAAAATTAAGATCTTGTTATTTACTACCTATATTCACATATTAGAATTTGTCCAACAAGCTGGAACAAAACTCTGCTACAGAAACACAGAATTTGTCAAAGGACCAAAATATAAACATTAAAGCTTTCATGGTCTAGTATTTATTAGCAGCCTTTAAATAAATATGGATTTTCAGCACTTACAAACAGGTGTATCTTGATAAGCTGTGATTAATAGTTCTGAAGGATCAAAAATGAGTTCCAAACACAGTATCCATAATGTTTTCTTACATCAAATGTATTTTTGAAAGCTCTTCAAAAGATCATGCCTTTACCAACTTTAGGAAAGGACACTGCTATAATTGCAATATGTTCTTTCATTAATTCACAACAGGTTATTGTTCCTTTCTTCAGAATTGAGAGTACTTAAAGACTGTTAAACAGTGTCATGTATATGCAGAAAAAATTATCTGCAGTGGAAAATAAGTTGGACTTGCACTTTTAACACAGAATGGGGAAATTCTCATGTTTTTAATTGTGGAATTTTAAAAAATATTCTGTTAGTCCAGTTCTAAGTCTGTGATGCTTCTAGTTGTCTGTCTTCTATTGCAGTGATTTGCAGATGTGTTGGTGTTGCAGAAACCTGTGGAAATGATATAAACATTATTTAATTCCGTTAAATAAATCCGTATTTAATGGAAGTGTGGGTGGAAAAAATGGGGTTATTTTGTTGAAGACTGACCTTTTAAAATTCAGGACCATTTTGTGGTGACAGTATTGTTAACATGAGAAGTCAAACTAGCTAGTGGTTTGTTCTATGTTATTTTACATTTTCTTTAAAAATCTATGTGTTTCAGAGCAATTCATGATGTTAAAGCCACAGACATGGGAATGAGCAAAGTGAGATTCAAAGCAGAAGTAGACTTTGATGGACGTGTTGTTACTCGGTCTTACCTGGAAAAACAAGACATTGAACAGCTGCTACAAGTATGTAGAAAAAATGCCTTTGTAACCCCCAATATTTGATACTAACTTTCCAATTTCAAGTGTCTCTAAACTCAAGACTTGCAAATAGATGAGATACATTTCACTTCTTCTTTTGAAGGGTTGCAGATGTTCTTCCTTTATGTTAGTGTTTTAAATGTACTTAGAGAGAACTGTATTATGTGCTGCTGAAAAAGATCTACTTTTGGCCTGAGAAGGAGGAAGGCAGATTTTTTTCAAACTCATTACCCTTGAGATTGGCTCAGGTGGTCAGAGCCAGGTGCTAATAATGCCAAGGTTGCTCATTTGCTCCTTGCACTGGCCATTCATATAAGTGTTGGAGTTAATAACCCTTGTGTGTCACATCCACTCTGAATATTCTATGATTCTATGATTATTTTATTAGAAAATACAGAATTGTAAAAAAAAAATTATGAGAACATAATTATTCCAATACATTTATTGAATTACAAGATCTGCAGTTAAAACTAGAAGCTTGTCACCTGCAAATAGGCATCTGTTTTGGCAGAGCCATTTTCTCTGGGTGTGGGTGGTGCAGTGTTGGGTTTACAGGTCCAGCCACTCAGACTCGGTGTGAGTATGGATTGCTTGTGTCACATGATTTAGCATTTCAATGATGTTTAAGAATTAACCATCCTTTAGTTAGTGTCAGTCTCTGATTTCAGTAGAGTTCAGAGTAGCTTTTTTTAAGCCCTCTTTTCAAGACAGAACTGTTCTCTGCTGTATTCTATATGGCAATACTATGAAGTATGAAGAAAGTAGTTATTTATCTAAATTAAAAGGAGAGTTGTAAGTGACAAAAATGTTTTGACAAGACAATGTTTTTGTTTTCACTGGTCCCTTGCTTATGTACATTTGTTTGTGTACAAAATTTCTTTCTTTTCTACCTTTTCAAAATGAAATACAGATGTCTGCATTTTGGCTGTCCATTAAGCATGATTTAGAAGTTATGTTTACTTTAAAATTTTACACTGCAATTTTTAAAATCATTACTCAGTATCCCAGTTTTAAAAATATGTTAATGTCAAAATAAGAATTAGGTATGTGTATGTATAGTGCAATATCTGATCTGTTAATCTGCTGGATTTTAATTTAATACATTTTTTGAGAGGAAGAGTGCTATCAGCTTTGTACCACTGAGACACTACAAATTTGCCTGGTTTTACAGTGCCAGTTGCTTTGCTGTTGCAGTTTTTAGTACACTAGTCTTCTTATCAAGGCTTTGTTAGCTTTTATTCTTTACCTGCTATTCCCTTTGGCAGTTGCATACAACGTTCACTAGTTCTTACAATACTTCGAGTATTGTTGGGAAAGATCTTCCTGATTGATTCTAGGTTGGCAACTGTTTCTTACACAGGTCATTGTTGTTTCATGTAGTAACCTCATGTCAGTTATAAAAACCTCATTGAAGGATAGCTCCTTTCAGTAGGCTTCAGCCATCTGAAGTCAAAGGCAGACAGTGTGCTTGCCTTTTGACCTATACTTTTTCGAATAAGCAGCTCATTCAACTAGCACTGCTGTCAGTGTTATTCTTTCTACAGTGTGAAAATGTTTGTTGAAATGCTGTCATTTAGATTACCTTGGTTTTTTTTTTCTTGTTAGACTTGCTGTAATTGTAGTCATGGGTTATTGTGGTTGAGATATGTTTTAAGCTTGCTCAATTACATTATTCCTCTTCAGTTTTAGAGTAGTGAGAAGGGAAAAGAAGTTGCTGTCATGTACTTGTATGCACAAGAAGACTTAGTTGTTTCGTAGTTTGTGTCTGTTTGCAATAACCTATTTATCCTAGACATACTGCAGCTGAGATAAACTATA
Source organism: Peucedramus taeniatus (assembly GCA_013400575.1). NCBI lineage: Eukaryota > Metazoa > Chordata > Aves > Passeriformes > Fringillidae > Peucedramus > Peucedramus taeniatus. Next base: position 11,266 of record WBNO01000009.1, read on the forward strand.
GGACAAATGGCTTCCAGACAAGTTGGTGTGAGACCTCTAAGGGAAGCACATGGCTTTAAACTGAAAAGTGATAGACATAAAGTAGATATAAGAAAAAAATCTTTACTGTGGTGGCCAGGGTGGTGAGACAGGATGCCTAGAGAAATTGTGGATGCCCCATCCCTTGAGGTGTTTAGGGCCAGGTTGGATGGGGCCCTGAGTAACCTGGTGTAGGAGAAAGTGTCCCTGCCCATGGCAGTGGGGGAACAACTGGATGATCTTTAAGGACCCTTCTGACCCAAACCATTGTTTGGCAATACTGTAGTACCTGCTTTGGTGCTGCTGCTGCCTGTGGTTTTTTGGAGGGTGGAGTTTATCCTGCCTTCCTTAATCTCATTCCTTCAGTTCCTTATGCTGTTGGTTTCTCAGTCTGAGTTCCTGTCAACTGTCTTTAAGTTTCTGATATTATGGAGGAGTCATATTTACAGCAGCATTTGTCCTAATCCTTGTGGACTTTCAGATGGGTTGGTTATGTGATGCCCAGAGTAGACAGTGTAATGGAATAGCAAGAATGTGGAAAATGGAGAAAGAATACACAGGGGTGTCCTGCTCTGCCTCGCTGTGAGGAATACCTCAGAAACTTCTAGAAAATGAATGAAATTCTCTAAACCTATTTGGAAAGTTAAAGATTAAATCAACTGAAGATAGAAAAAGGTTTTTGTATTAAGTGCAGGTGTAATGACAGAGCCAGATGTTTTCATCGAATAGATGCTACTCTTCAGTGTCTTTGAGACACAAGAACAGATGATGTTTTGAGAGTAAATGGCAAAAAGCTGAAGTGTTTTGTTTAGGCTTTTTTTCCTCCCTCTTGAAATATGTCAAGACCCTCTGGAGTGTTACTCCTTTATTTTCTTTTCCTCATCTCAATCTCTTAAATTTAATTTCTTCCTAGGAAATTCAGCAAGTGAAAACCCTTGAAGAATTAGAAGCCTTTATGCTTAAGCATGGTGAGAATATCGTTGACACACTGGGAGCTGAAGTAGACAGACTTGAGAAGGACCTGAAGGTAAATTTAACTGCTTATTAGTGAGTGCTTATTCTGTGATATATTTTAAACAATATTTCTGCATCTACTTTCTGGAATTTAATTCGTAAATATGAGAGAGGGAAGGAAGTTGACATTACAAAAGCAGATTTTCTAACTCTAGTATTATTATGTAAGTAATGACCACCAGCAAATCCTTACTTTTATAATAATGGTGATTAATTTATTAATCACCATTAATTTATTAATCACTAATAATGGTGATCCATTTATTAAATTTTTTGTTCCATTTTATACCAACATAGAACAAATTTTCCTTCAGTAGACCTGAATGTGTCTTTTTTACTGTATTCTCAGAATGCCAGACTATTTATAGGCTGTTAAATTCTGTTTTAGCTGTAAAAAAAAAAAAAAATTTAACTGGTTCTTAGAATTGAATCAAATTTTTCTGGGTGATGGGACTGCTACTTTCACTCTTGTTGAAGCAGTGTTTATTTTACTTTACAAAAGCCTCTCAGCTGTCTTATAATTTTTTTTTCTGCAATTTAAATATCCTCTGGCTGATGCAAGAAAGTGTTGTTCCCATTTTTGATTTTGTAAGTATATTGGGGCTATCAGTCTTACCTTCCTGGTATGAATTTAGAACTACAAGTATACTGACCCCCAGATAAATGCAGTCCTGCCATGACTGTTCCTTCTGGCCATGAGACACTATTCAAGAGCAAGTATGTCCTTGCTTGTTATATCTCATAAATATTCTAGTTTAGGTTTCTATCCCTAGGGTTGTCCTGTTTAAGAATCAAAATATTATTTTTGATTTTGATTGCACCATTTGAGTTAGTTCTTCGTGCATGATTCTTGAGGATCAGGATCATGCCTAAATTTTTTATAAACACGGATACTGCTTTTTGGTATAGGCATGTATATAGTGATTGTGTTGGTATTGAATATGCTTTACTAAATATACCTGTCAGGTTCACATGCTGGATGTCTTTGAAGTCATGACTTTCTTATGGATTGTACAATTCATGTAATGGTGATAACATATTTTTATAATATCAGAAAATGTATATTCTTAATAGAAACAGTATTCTGAATCTTTATAAATGGCTTCAGTGGTAGAGAACAAATTATTTCAGCAATCTTACCCATTATTCAGGAAAGTATCTGTTAAAACTTTAAGGAAGGGAGATATCTATATATATGTGTATCTGCACAGTTTTAGGTAAAACTCTACTGCCTTGTTAAAATTGAGAACTCCTCCATACTTTATAAAGCATAAGAACTAATTTATCCATGATGTTGAAAAGTATTTTTCAAATAAAAAGATGACTTAGCCTTCCAAAAACACCTTATAATATGGACAATGTTTATTGAAACTCTTCCTCATTTTAAAATAGTCCCTATGTTACCCAAAAAGGGGATTTGCTATCCAGTCGACAACATTATACGAGAAACACATTACTTGTAACCATGTGCAAAAGTGTATTTGAATATTTTCAATACGTTGTTTTTAAATTTTATTTCAGCAACGAAATCCTGATGTTCGTCATGTGGATTTGGAGATACTGTAGACTTGAACAGGAGAAATCTTCAGGTTTCTTTGTGGAAAGAAGTCACATAAAGGGCTGAAAAGCTTCTGGGATTGCAGTGACCTCAGCACCATACCTCGCTTCCTTTGCTGTAGGCTTCCTGGACTGTTAGCACTGCTTCTGTTTCTGGAAGAGCGCTAGACTTGCAGACAAAAATTTCCATGGAAAAATCAGTTTCAAAAAGCTCCTTGAGTTAAATTCCACGGGAGAGTCTGTCCAAGTATATTTACTGCAATTCAGAACTTAAAACCTGAGGTTTAGTTAGGCAAATACAGCTGCCTGAAACTATACAACACACGTAGTTTTTCCATTTGTGTCCCTTTGCAGTCTGTTTGCACTTCTTTAGTTTCTTTCAAGATATCATAAAGGTTCTTGGGAGATATTAAGATTAGATAGGAAGAGTTTGTTCCAGTGGAACCTGCCAACCTTAAATTGTAATATTTCAACTGTGTGATTGTTTCACAGTTTTTCTTTCCTATGAGATAAATTGTTTCAAATGGGCGCTGGCCTTATCTCAAGTACCATGACCTGGAAATCTGCTTTTTGCCACCATTATGATTACAACTGCACTTCAGGAAAACAAGGCTTTTCACCTCAGAGGAGCCAGCTGTATGGGTTTAGCCAGAGTACATTGAGTTACTGTGAAAAATTACTGCTTACAAATTTCGGTGCACTTCCTCTCTTTACATTTTGGTTTTTTTCCCCTACTTTAACACTTTGTTTTCTTATTTGTAAGTATCTTCAGATGTGATCTGGGAGATATTTATGGTAGTGCTTATTAAAAGTTACCTGGCATTTTTGGCTTTTTATATTTTAAGAGACTATTGCCAGATATGGTCTTTGCTAGAAGATATGAGAGATGTAGCTGGAATATATAATAGTAAAAATGATCTATTTATAATTAAATAAATGAATACATTGTATTTTTAATTTATTTGCCTTTAGATATAACCTGAATTCAAAACCATATACTCTGAATTTTTGTATAACTTGACCTTGCTTGTTTGGGAAAGTAGAGTAATTCTGTCAGTGGTCCTCAACAATCCAGAGATAAAATATTAGTGTATAACTTGGAAATGTGAAATTCTAGAACTGTGTACAATTGTCTCAAGGCTTTCTGCAGTAGGTACTCAGGTTGTACCAGATTCTTTGAGGCCCAGTCCTTATTAATAAGGCCATGAGTACTGAACATGCAAATTGAAATATAAGTGAAATAACCGTATTTAAGTAGCATTGAGGTAAAGTTTTTATGCACTTTAATGTAAAATAAGATTTGCTTGTGAGTGACAGGATGACTAAGACCATCCTAGTAACTCAGTTGCTGAGTAATGGCTGAATTGCTGAAAGAAGAAATGTTGATATGAAGAAATGTTGATATGAAACACAAATCTTCAAAAATCAATTTAAGATTATACTATAAGCATTGCAGCAAATAATTGTGGAGACCAATATGTACAGATTTGACTAAAAGCATTTTAGAATATTTTTTTTTTCATACTAGGTGTCACTTTACCAGTGAACAATGATAATTTAAAATAACATGCCTTTTTGACAACTGCAAAGCACTTTGCATGGTGGTCATTTTAAGTAGAAAAACATTCCAGAGTTAAGTTACAGATGGGGCTTCACATACAGTAATTGTGGGTGAAAGGATCTACTTGGTACTCTTTTCCATAATCCCTGTTCACTGGTGGCTTCTTTATAGCATAGTACCTTATTATGGCTAATTCAAAAGAAGGCTTACTTTATCTAGTTTTCTCCTATTGCAAAACTAGTTAGTATATTTAAGCCTGATGATTTAAAATGCAGTTTAAAGGTAATTTGGAAGTCTCCCATATCAAATAAATAAGGCATATTTTTAGCATATTATGAATAATTTACCTTTCTCCTCACCCTTCTATGTAAAATTCATCTCATCTCGGTGTGCACTCTCCTGGTATTAGTCTTATTCATGAAGAGCACTGGAATCTGGTAACGCGTAACGTGTTTTCTGCTCCCTGGAATATTTATATGGATTTTGAATTTGAATAAACACATTAATAAACCAGTTATTTCAGAAATCAAAAACCTGAAGAGAAGTAAAACTGGGAAAATGTTCTTCCTGCAGAGGTTAGTGAAGACAGCCAATGTGATCCAAGTGGTTGGCATGCTAGAGTTACTGATGAGTGAGTAGTGTCAGCGTGCACTTTGCAGGGCAGAACTTCTCCTGCAAGGTTAGTAAATGTTATTTCAGTAACAAACTGTTCCTGTATCATTTTCAAGAGGAGATATGAGTTTATATTCTTACAAGATATCTGCTCCAAAAGCCTATAAAAATGGTTTTTTTTATTAATTGGAGATGTAATTCATCTGAATTCTGATCTTAGTTTCTGTTTTTAAGTCAGAAAAATACCCATTCACACCTTTTGTTTATATTTCAAGATAAACAGAATTGAGTTCCTTGTCTGATTATAGCATCACAATATGTTAAATTCAAGATGCCAGTACTTGAGTGGTTTTGGGTACATTGCTTTTGACCAGTCTGAAGACCCAGTTCAATTTCTTAGTGAGCTGGAAGATGATGTACTTCAAAAACGCAGGCAGACTGGTTTTGGCACTACCTTGAAAGTTTACATGTCATGCAGTTGGATGGAAGTACTGATTCATTGAACCTGCCAGGTTGGAAAAGAATAGTAATTCCAAGCTGTTACATTTTAATTTATATGTTATAATTTGCAAATTGTTTTTAACAGATATGACATTTTTACTGCTTTTTTTTCTTAATTATCTTTATAGTCAAAACCTTTAGGTAATGTGGGTCCACTACTTAGTTTACTTTTGTTTTAATGTTTTTTGGGGAAAAATAATTAGCTAATAAATTTACATATACATGATAGAGTCCTCAGATTAAAGAACTGTACATGTGTGGAGGAGTGAATTTTTCTTTATCACAAATGCAATTATAAAATGGTTTTTTTTTTACAGATTTTAAGCAAAATAAGTAAGGATTTACCTAACAATAAAGTTATATTCTAGGATTTTTTCAATTAAGGCGTGGTATTTTAAAATAATTTATTTCTGTAGACTGGCCTTGCAGGTTCTATTTTTTTCAAATTTTGTTTAAAGTATGGCTGCCCTCTCTGCTTTGTAGAAGATTTCTTACACACTGTGCAGTGACTCATAATTCTGTAAAACTTGCAATGTTTGAAAAACTTGTCTTAGTGTTCCAATATACTGAATGATCTTAATGTATATGAAGTCAAGGTTGGCTGGATACTAATAATATGTTTTTCTATATAATATTTTTTTCTGTAAAAGATAAAATTTTGAAGTGATTATCTTTCCTCCAGCAATGAACTTCAAGTCTAAATTGTCTCCATTATGCACTGGAATTTAACATTTTACATGGTGTCTCTTTCCCCCTCCATTTTAAAGCATTTATTAAGGATACAGTGATAGTAGTAAATATCCCAGTGGATTACTGTGTTACAGGGACTGTTTGGTGGTTTGTGTTCTGGTCCAGAAGTAGTGGGGGGAACACATTTTTTACAGACAAGTTTGCATCCTTTATTCCCTGTGACTCATCCTTGAACTGAAGGCTTTTTAAACTCTATTTTTTTTCCTTCCTTGAATTCCCACACAGATTTTATTGCTTATTTAGAGTGACTCTTACTTTTAGAGGAAGAATCCATAATGAACATCTTATGTTTTTAAAAGCAGGGCTAAACTCTACTCTTGGTCTGTGAATTTTATACTGTACTTCTTGTTCATTAATAGTTGAGAATAGTGATTACTGCTTTGAAAGCTACAAACCATGTTAGTCAAAACCAAGTTATCTGATTCTGTCAGGTTCTTTTCCAGCTGTATCTGGAGACAGTTTTTGAGAGATTTCTACTGCCCCCTTTTTGATAAAAGGAGAGTACAGGAATGTTTTTAGGTACGTTTTGTCTAGGTTATACTTTGGTTGCAGTCCTGTGTCCTCTTTATTTGTAATTATTTTAGCTGTTTTTTCTTTTTTCTGTAACAAAGAAAAAATATACATTATAGAAGTATCTCTAATAGTGATGAGTACATCAAATACAGTCTTCATGAAAAGAGCTTTTATTTATGCCCTTGTCTATTCAAAGTGGGGCAATTTTTGAAAATTGTCGATGAGATCCTCCTTTTTCTAAACTTGACTTAGATGTTTTCCTTATAGAGGGAACCAGAGCACCATATTGTTTAAGATTAAAAAAAAAAGTGTTTCCTTTTATGATCATATGTTTTTGAGGCATTTTGGCATGGTAGAACAATTGATGAATATTGACTCCTGTGCAAAACCTGCCCTCCTGTGCATACCTAAAGGCTTACAGAAGTGAATATATAATAACAGTGTGCTTTTTTCCTTTAAGTATTGTGCTGCTTCTATTCTTATTGTTGGCTCTGAATAGAGAGTACCACTAACATCTCTCTTGCAGTTTACCTGCATAATGTAAATGAGAAGTTGAGATGTACAAAAAAAAAATTTAATAGAGGGTTTGCATAGCATAAGTAATTTTTCCTTTCTTGTTAGTGAGACACAAATCATTAAGATCAAAAGTAGACTATATTACATAAAAAAAGAAATAGGAATCCAGGCTCTAAAGCACAATAGTTCAATTTTTGAAGTGTATGTCCTTTGAGGGAAATAAAATGGAAGCTGTAAATGGATGTATGGTCTATAGAAACTGCAGCCAGTCAGGCTTTGCTGAAGCAAAAGAAATGAAACTAAAAGTATGTGATTAAAAAAAAAAGAATCCAAGGAAGGAAAAGACAAAAGACATTGAACACCTGGAAATAGGAAAGGATGAAAATAATGTAAAAAACTTGTCCAGAAATAAGAAATAATGATTGGAGAAGTAAAGAACAGTAAGAAATTATATTTTATTAGAATGTACAAAATTAGGTGTAATGATGTTTTCTTTCTTTTACCAATATTCTGATAGTTGGGTAATTCCCCCAGCAAAACCTTTTTTTTTTCCTATACTGAAAATCAGTGCCTCTGTCTATGTCCTGATATGGTGTTCAGCCTTGCAGGTACAAACCTATTCGTCCACTGAAAACTGCTAGGGGTGATGTTGTAATCTCAATTTTTGTTGGTAAGGTATGTGTTTGATAAGTGGAGGGTGAGTAATGTTATTTGTGGAAGTGGGAGCTGGAGTGAATTAAAGAGAGAATTAATTGATTCTTTTAGATAGAAGATGACTGAAGCACCATACTGAATGTGCTGTGGGAAAATAAGTGCTCTGCTCTAAGGTCTACAGAATTCTTGCAGTGCACTGTAGTCATTGATGAATACATTAGTCTTTATTTTTCAGTTTGTGAGATGTCTGTGGATAAGCAAGATTTCTAATTAAATCACATTCTGAAAAGGAGATAAAACATTCAAAATGTAATGTGAAAAGGATGTATATTTTTAAAATACCACAGACACTATAACACATTATAATAGGCAGAAAATATTCTGTATTACATAGGGCACTTGTGGACATTTTTTTCCTATGTAAATCAAAGCCACCAATTAAAATAAAAGGTCGTGGTTACTTTTTATAAGTGTTACACTAACAGCAAGCCCAGTCAAATTTTTGTATAGCCAGCATTCATTGTTCTGTTCTGAGGTGCCTGTTAAAATAGTGGAATACAGGTCCATAATCTAGCATAAATTTAGTTTTTGTAATCTAAATTTAGACTGTTTATAAAACTTTTGAGGTTGTGATCAGCTGCTTCAAATCTGAAGTCAGAAGAAAAAAAAAACAGCAGTGGTGTATAAATGATGTAATAGAAAAAGGATTTTGTAAGTTTCTCTTCAAATTAACCATGCTGAAGGACTGTGTGAGAAGGGTTTGAAAAATGCCTAAAGAGTTTGGAAAGCATTTTGGCTATTGCCAAGATGGTATTAAATTGGAAAGTCAACAGTGAGGATTTTTCACTTGTGGTAGAACTTTAAAAGGGCAATATCAAAGTCAAAATTCATTTCTCAATGCAGCCATTTAATCAGATTCACCAGCCCCCTCCCCACCCCATGCCTTGCATTTTGGTGTATTGGCTTTTTCATTCTGTGTCTTGGTTACTCCATATTAGTGTGGGGAAGTAATTTTGATTTGTGAGGTGAAGACATGGAAATACTTACCTGCATATGTTCTTTGTTTTGTAATTATAGTTGAATTCAGTACATTCTGTATCGTGGCTGGAAGTTGTAATTACTCAGTAAAATGTTACATAGCCAGTAAGGGTCGTGTTCTGTTAATTTAAGCAATTTTATATGTATTGGAAAAGTGAGCAATAACACTGGCTTTAGGCAGCTGATGATTTGCTATGTTTCTGAATTCCAATTGCATATAACTATTTTATGGATGCAAAACAAAGGTTCTGTCCATCCATCTGTGCTAGTTATTCAATCTGCCTTCACAACGCTGGCACACGCTGTTCAATAGCATGCTCTTGGTGAGGGGGCAACGTGCCCAGGCTGGCCAAGCTCTGTATTTATTCTCTGAACCTTACTGGCAACTCTGCCTTTCACCCTGTTGACTCCCTGCCTCAAGGAGAGTGGTTCCTTCCCCAGTGCTGAAAAAGCTCTTTCTGCCTGGCTCAGAGGCCCCACTGGCATTGTCTCTGTTTTGGACTACCTGTCCTGATCCAGGTGTAAGAATGACATGAAGAAAGGCAGTGCTACAGATGGGTTGCATGTCTGTGTATAGTCAAAGGTATGAAGAATTCCTTGAAGGGGTTGCATTTATGTGTTAGGCTTGCATAGTAACCATAGTTTCACAATCCCAGCAAAGCTGTCCAAGCCTCTTAAGAAAAAGCTTGAAATTAGTCAGCTTAGAAAAGATTTAATGTACTGTCTGGTACACTTAAGTGCCATTTTTATCACTAATACAAATAAAACTGCTTATTTATCCAGTTATGAGAAGAACTGTTTCTAATTGGACTAAAAAATTTTATGTGGTTGGAAAGAAGAGTCAAAAATCTGGCTGATGAAGAAGGATGATCAAGGAGAAACTTGAAAAATTGGTTTTTGTCTGTATGGTATCAAATACGAGAAATAAAGTGGTCAAGCAACATACTGCAGGAAAGATTTTTGGTTATGCACTGTATGTCCTTATTGCTAAAGATGTTTCATAGTTAAGAGACTCCCTTTCTCAAGGGAACTTTGTTGGTTTCCTATGGTTTTGTTGTGTTTGTTTTTTTTCTGTAATGAACTAAATGGCACAAGACCCATCTGAACAGAGAAGTGACAGACTTGAGGGCCTCATCTCTTGTCTATTTGAGGTCAGGTTCAAATACTGGGCTGTCTTTGGGCTGTTAGAATAACCAAGCAAGTGGTCTCAGCCACTTTGAAAGAGGGAGAGAGCTCTGTCATTTCACATAATGTAACTTGGAAGCTTCAAAATCCTTTATTTATTTGCTGTCTGTGGCATTTATTGAAAGGCTATTACAAAATAATTGTGTTAAATCGGGGGTAATGGTTGAAGTGGGACCTTGCAGTCAGCTGGTTGAAGGTGATCTTAAAAGTCCTGTTCAAGAATGAGTTTTGTCTGTTTTTGCAAATATTTTATGAGGGACTTATTAAAAGATCATGAAAAGCAAACCTTCCTTTAGTGTTTGAATTAAACTTTTTTTGAAAACCCTAGGAAAAGGGACATAATTTCTGCTTTCACAGAAGTTGTGCCAGCTCAGCTCACAGTAAATTACGTGTATTGATTCACCCAAGCTCTTTCTGATTTTATTTTTTTTTTAAATTTAGACTTCGGTTCTGATGCTGAATTGGGGCTTAGTAAGATCTTTTCTAGGTTCTTTTCTGACACCTGAGGTGTCTGAAATGTTATTCACTGCCCTAGTGTAAACTGATATTCAGTGTTTTAGAGAAGTATTTTTTTTACCCCAAATACTGATTGAACAGCAGTTTACCATTAAATCAGGCTACTCTGGATGCACAAAGCATTAAGTTCAGGGTTTAAATGTGGGGGTTTTATTTTTCTCCAAAGCAGTCATGAAGAAAATCCATCTTGAATTTGATGCACATAAAAATTCATTCATATATGAACCTCTGTCTCTGTGTGTTGTAACTGTACGAAGGTTTCTTTGGCTGCAGATTTGTACTCACTGATGTTTCTCATGAAAGACAACTTTCTCAGCATCTCAGCAAAAATAAAAATTAAATACTGTGAAAAAAGATGCTAATGAATTTGGACAACTTGGAAACCTTGAGGCAAGAAAGACTTTCCAGTAAGGCTGTGGCTCGAACCCATTCTGCTCCCTTCCCTTTATGCTTTGCACTGATTTCATTGGTTTTGACCTTTACTGTAGAATATCAGTTTCCAGATGGTTCAAAACAAGGATTTTAGATGTAGAAGACTAATTCCAAAATCTGTGTTCAAGGTGCTCCATTTGATGAGTAGGTAATTGGACACTTCTGGATCATTGAGGGAGATGTGCAGTGGTACTCTGGCTAGCATTTAGTGGATTTACAAATAGGCCAAGGTCAACTTTTTTCATGGAAATGTCTCAGCCTGGCACAATCTTCTTGATGCTGTAGGTGGGAAATATATACTAGAGGTGTTTCCTTGACATTCTGTTTGTGTTGAAACTTGCTGCTCTGCTTCTTTGGATTACCCTTTAGCAAATAAAAAAATCCCTCTTTCAACCAACAAGTAGTGCAGGTTTTGGCTCTTTGAGGTTCTCACATAATTTTGGAAGAAGAATTGCAGCTTTTCAATCACATTGCTACCAAGCATTTTTGAAAGGTTTAATTAGACTTTTTCTGCTTTACTATTGACCCTGTTCCTAAATGGGAACTAAATATTAACTTTTCTAATGGGAAACTACTTGGAGTCATTAGCAAACCTGTTTCTTTCCATTTTCCTGCAAAGACAACATAGATTGAAGCAATTATGTCTGTCAGATGAGTGGGAAAGTTTAAAGCATTTTTAAGGACAAAAGGGTTTTTTAGCTTTTTCCCAACATTGCTGTATAAATTCATGTCAGATTTTTTTTCTCTTGACTTAGCTAATTAATCTGCTGGTGTGGCTTTTTTTTCCCTTTGTGTGATACATTTGCAGTAGAAGCTGCTTTTTTACTTCAGATGTTGAAGGGTCTGTGGAGGAGGGTTTTTGCATTCATAGGGCAAGGTCACATACTGTGATCTGCCAAGTATTCTAAGGGGCTCCCTGGTGCAGCAGGGAAAGTTTATTCCTGGAGAGCTGTTTATGTATGAACTCACCAGAAATTACCAAGACAGAGTCTCTGGTTTAAACAGGCCTTAAGGAGTGGTCAGGTCACATCAGTGGTGTTGGCTTGCTCTGTCAGTAACAGATTTATGTGATGATTTCCTGGAGCTGCATTCACACTCACCTTGTGCTGAAGCCCTGGGGTACTGTTTGTAGTTACTGATGAGCATAAGTAAGAGCCAGGTAAGGAAAGATGAGTTCTTTTTGAGATCTGGTGTTCTTTTTGGGATTATGTGAGTGTTTCCAAACAGAAACTCCCTTTGCAAGTCACAAAGTACACATTGTATTGTTGTCCATGCTGCCTGAGCTAGGGGCAGTCCACTGGCTTCAGACAGTGCCTCAGCAGAGGGAAGGAGGCAGAGTAAACCCTGCCTAGCTGAACTCTTGAGGACAAGATTTTGCAATGTGAGTAATCTTATTAAAGTAAGATTGCAAACACTTTATTAATATGAACTTGCACGTGACCTTGTTCAAAGCAAATGAGGTAAAAACTAAATAACTTCATACACATGAGGTTCAATGTCTGACTTGGACCTTAAAGTTCTCTTCAGGGACATCTTGTGCTTCAGGAGAGATATAACTGCCAGCATGGGCACCAGCACTGTTGCACAGCAGGAGCACAGTTTAGCCATTGCCTTACCAGTGTGTTTAACAGGTATTTAGTGGAAGAGTGATAAAATGCAACATTATTGAATTACACTCCCCATCTGTGCTGCTTGTTCCACTGCAGTTACTTCCCAGGCCTGTTTCTTTCCCATCCCAGGCACCTCTTCTCACCCCTTCTCTCTGCCTGCCCTGCCCCAGGCACTACCTCTCATGCTTATCCCCTTCCATACACCCTGCTGTTAGACTTAATCTCTCTTTTTGAGCTTCATAAACCCAATTGCTGCCTTTGGTTCCCTGCTTAGGTACTCTTCTTCCCTGCCAGCTTTCCCTGCTGGGCTCCTGCCTGCACTGCTCCTTCATCCTGTTTGGTTTACACACAGCCCATCCCTGCTCCCTCCTGCCTCTGGATCTACCCTCAGACATTTCCAGCCATTGCCCAAAAGTCTGGGAAGTCAAAGTTTTTCAGAGAGAAGCTAATTATAATTTTTTTTGCAGATGGATTAAGACAGGTTTTCTACCTCCATTTCTCAGAGTTACCTGAAATTATTTTGGTGGGGAGATTAGTAAACAGTTCTCACTAATTGTGATCTTCACAAAAGAAAAGCAGTAGGCTGAAGCCCCTGACCTAGAAAATACTTGCCCAACCCCAGTTAATTTTGCAGCATTACTGGCACCCAAAAGCACTGGTTTATAATGGTATAAACAATGGTATATATAATGGTATGTTTATAATGGTATATTTATAATTTGGTAACCATTTCAAGTGGCTGACAGCAGCCTGGGCAGGCCCTGGTGTCACAGCCCAGCAGCAGTGGTTTGCCATGGTGAATGTTTGTCACTGTAATTCCTCTACAAATTATCTGGAGCCAGGACTTTCTAAAGCATTTAAGAGAACAGGATACATTCAGCCATCACTGGATTTTGAATTAAAATGGGATTTAAACGTCACTGCTTGAAAATCCAGGTTTTAAGATTGCAGATGGATACTTCCTTTGAAGAGTCTTTCTATTTAACCAGCACATAAATCTATGTGGCTGTACATTGAGGTGAAAATGATTTATATTATATTAATACCTGAATTCCTCATAATCTTTTCCTGTGCTTTCTGGTGCTTTGTACCGAACAAGCATTTAATGTAAAAGAAAATGCTCTACCCCCTCATATAAATCTAAAACTTTTAATATATATTTATAGTGTGACCCAGGTATCATGGCTGTCACACTGAGACAAGATTGCCTCTAGAGAAAGAAAGAGACAGGTTAACCAGAGACTAACTTTTATTGTGCATTTTTAATGCAACAGAACAAATGGAACTGGAGGTATGTAGTAATAAAACCAATATTCAAATTAGAATTAACACCTGAAATAGTAAACTGTAGGTAACAAATGTCTTTATAATTAAAAAATATTGACTGTTTAAAAAATTCTCTAAGATTTTATATTCTTTAAAAGAAATGTGTGTTGCCACATAGAAAACAATTCACACATCCTATAGAAATTGTCACAAAAACCTTACTAGTCTATATTACACTATGCACTTTTCTTTTGTACAATATCTGATAAAGGTCTATCCCTAACCTGTACTTACTCTACACAGTACAATCATCATAAGAAAGTATTCATAGAATTAACTACACCATAACAATAAAAATATCAGGATTAATGTTTTTTTTTTAATCACAGTTTCTCCACAAATATTTGTCATAGAAAATATAGCGAAGGCATGTTGGCACAGATGGGCGTGCAGTGCTGCTACACAAAGTTTGAGAGAAGGCAGATACATAAATGACAGTGAGATTAAAGCCTATGGAAGGATAAGACAAGAATCTCTATCCTCCTGGGACTTTCTGGAGTGACATGATAGATAGCAGTTTCCTTCTGTTGCTGGGAAGGGATGTGCTGGCTTATAAAGCACACTGCCTAAATATGGATATCTCCCTCTGCAAGGGCTTATGTGCTATCTATTATTTCAGGTCCCATATCTAACATATTGCAGATATTTAGATGCTTCAAGGTGTATGAATTTATAACAACTAATGAACAAATTAACTGGAATAAGTTGTTGTGGAAGGTTTGGGATTTTTAAAATGAAATGCGTGGGTCAAGTGGCCACGATGGCAATTAAAAACAGACAACTGACAGAAGTTTTTATACTCTGTTATTTTAAAACAAAGCATGAACAAAAATATGAGCTGGTGTCTGTTAATGCCTGTCTGTGACCATGATTCATGTCACTGGCCAGTGCACATAAGAAATTGAGGAGAAAATTTTGTTCATAAAGAAAGGTCCAAACCTGCAAAGCCATTTCTACTGCCAAAGTGGCTTTCAGGATGAAATTGTACTTTTGGTTATTTTGCACAATGAGAGTAGAGGATTGTGAATGGTTCCAGGATGCTGGCTATGCTTTTTACACTGAAAATAAAGCTAGGCTTACTAGTAATTTCAGCAAATCTTTCAGTTATTAAGTGAGAGGTCTGTCCAGTTCAGTAATTCTGTTCTGTGACTGTTAAAAACTGTTTATATCTTAAACATCATACAATTAAGCATCTGAAAGGAAACCATCACAATGTTTACAAAAATACAGCATGATACATATCGCTGTGGACAAATTTACAGTATAATGTTGACTCACACGTTCTGACATGTTTTACCAAATAGTTCTGGCATGTGTCACCACATTAAACATAGACCAGCAAGACTTACACCATCTGAGCAATGTAACATCTTCTATTATAGTTCTTTTTAAAAAAGTGTAAGTTCAACACCGAAAAGCTACTATAGGATATCTGTACTGTGACATTTCTATACACTGAATTTCTCCTCCAGAGGCCACCATGTGGTGTGACTGCTCCAAGAAAGTCACCTCCTGCCTGTAATGAAGGAATGCTGTTCTAAACCCCTTGGTCTAGTGAGGTCCTGTGTGACTAAACTGCTAGTTGACTTTGAAGAAAATAATTTAATTATTTTGGGGCCAGTGAGTACCTTTCAACCCCTTTCAAAAAAAACACCAAAATTAAAGTGAACCAAGAGGTATTGGACATCTGAGGGCCTAAAGCATATGGGGACAGAGCATGGTCCTCTCTATGGCAGTGCATGGTGAGCCTGTGTCCCAGGATGCCCCATGGGCCAGGAGAGACCAGCCACAACCACAGGCAAAGGGAGGCAGAGGGCAGGAAGGAGCTCCTGGGTGAGCTGAGCTTGGAGAGACTACCCCAGCCTGCAGCCAAGCCGGGCCTCGAGGAGCACTGCACCCCAGAGAGCCCTTCCTGGCCTCTGAGGAAGGGTCCAGTGCCTCCTGCCTTGCCTGGTGCATGGGGAGAAGGTCGGGAAGGGCAGGAGAAGGGTGAAGGGAGCCATTAGTAGCTATGCTTGTGGCTGGCACAAGGCGGTGAGGAAAGCTGGGGAGTAGGAGAGACGCGCTCGGGAGAGTCAACGCTGATGAGGTAGCACTAAGGATGGCCAACAGTGAAGTGAGCTTTCTTCCCAAAAACAGCTCCCTGTACCTGCCAGTGGGGAAATGTTGCCTCAGGAAGTGCTGGTTCAGGCTGTGGAGGATGCCAACACTGGCCTGAGTGAGCACACAAAGGTAAGGAGATGGAAACACCCTGATGTGAAAAGGAAAGGGCATCATTTCTTTGGCATTGCATATTTCTGGCGTGGATCAATTTAGAGGGACAATGGACTCCTAAACATTTAAAATTAAATGTCTTTTGTGGACTGACTTTTGTTTTTAAAGCTAGTATCTGCTTCCAACGTTGTGCATCATTGTGAATTCTGCTCCAACAGCTCTTTTCTTACAGCTCTCAGTCTGGATCCCATGTCTACTTATTACAGAATATGAAACCAGGTTCTTCTTGCCCAACCCCTCCCTGAATGCAACATTGAGCAAAACCAGCACATTGCCTTACCTCTTTCAAGGAATGGATATAAAACACAAATTAAAGTGAAAACAAGAGAAGGCAATTTAAAGCCTCTAAAGCTACATAATATGGCTGCAGAATACGAACAGACAAAGGAAAATCTGTCTTCTGAAATGGCAATTTGTTTTTAGCAATCTTGTTTTAATGAAAACTGTCATGATCAACTCAAATCCTCTAGAAATCTATATAAATATACTGTCTATCTGATATACAATGCAATTTCTATCTGTTAGAAATGCCTGTTATTGTTCTGGGTCTTTGAAGGATTCTGCTGTTGATGAGTGCTGCTGTTTTACTCGGGAAGCTTAATTTCCTGACAGGGTTGGCTAAGAAAGTCCCTGGATTTTCTGTCTTGTGTGGTACTTTAAGGTAGCATTTATAATTATGTTCTTTTCTGTTAGCAAATGGGAAACGACTTCTTTTTTTTTTGTTGTAAGTGTGCATACTTGTACTTAAATCCTCTAGTCAGGGAAAGCAAATAGTGCCCAGCTGTTCCGAGTCTGGGCCTGGGATTGTTATCAATAGGCTGAAGAGATAGTAGCTGCTGTTTCTTTTGACACTTTTATAGTTTTTAAATGACCTTTCCTCTACAACTGGATGAAATGGACTGCATGTTCCCTTTGAGTGAGCTATGAAGGGTTTGGAAATAATAGGCACTGAGAAATCCCATAAAGCAGGTCTTGGAATGGATTTTTTTCTGTTAACTGGGATATGGTAGGATGGAGAAGCTGAAATGTATGCAGCGTGTGTTCAAACATGTTTTGGACTCCTAAATGGCAGCAGGGTTAAGTATGTTTAACAAACAGTCTCTCCTAAATTAAGTGGTTGCTGCTGTTGTACGATGTGGCTCTCACTGCCATCAATCTCCAGATCCATCTTGCATACCTCTGTTGAAGACTTCATCCTGTGCTCCTGGGTGGTCAGTCCCTTCGTAGTAGGAGCTGCCATTGTGAAGGAAGGTCCCCACGGCGCGGCCCTGGCGCGCGTGTCCCACCGCGTCGCTGAACACCTTGTTTATCTGCTCCTCAGAGGGCATCCACCAGTCCGGGTTGGAGGTGCAGTGCATCCTAATGAACTCTGCAGGAAAACATGCAAGGATGAAAAGCAACTTGTCTTTGCAGCATCTGGTATTGCCCAGGTGTCACAAGCTCATGGGAAATAAGAAAGGAGGTATTGCTGCTCTACTTAAGCAGAAGTAAAGCCTTATGGGGGATGCCATGATAATGCCACTTGGACCTATTTTATTTCTGCATAAGTGTGTTTTTCCACATGCAGTGTATGTTGTTATACCTGAGCTACCTAGGTGACTCATGGGACCTGGATATAAAATCCTTTCTTGTGGAAATACAAAGAACTAATTCGAAGTGAAGGCTGTGATTCAGCATGTGCAGCATGTGTGGAAGCTAACACGAGCCAGGACATATTTCATTAGAAACTTGTTGGTATCTATACCTCAAGGTGATTGCTGTTGGATCTTTCTGACCTCCCTCTGCTGGCTCCTCCAGCACCTGCAACTTGCAGGACCCCCCAGCCTGCTAGAAAATGTCACTGCCATTATTTCAGTTTGGTGCTCCTGTCTGTTTGGGACATCTTTCTTTTAAGTTCTGCTATTTTAATCTCTCTGTATTTTACACCTATTTTTTCAGAGACTAATTTGGCCTTAGAAATAGCTAAATGAGATCAGAGAGCTGATTTAGGGAGCCTTGCAATAGTTTTCAATGCAGGAGAAAATGAATTGTACAGCATGCATTTTAGCTATTTAAATAGCTGCTGCTGCCACATACAGCTATTTGTATGTGATGATTACATTTTTTATAATTTATTTTTCAGATTCTTTGACATGCTATATGCTAGACTTGCAGAAGGTGCCCTGCCAAGTAACTGCTAGACATAGCTCAAATAGGTGTATTTGGACTTTGAAACATCCAAATATGATTTTAAATGTGAGGCCATCTTATTGGAGACACTGGATACATTGTACCTCATATAGAAACAGAGCTGCTTATTTATTCTGTAACATTAGTTATTCCCTCATGCAGCATTGTGTGTCCCAGGATATTTTTAAATTCTATTTTCTACTGTTGACAAGCCAACAGCACAATAAATGGTGTAAGGTAACTTCATTACTGTCACCACATCTCCAGACAGGGAATGCTGTGCTTTTACGTGAGTTCCTGTGCCTGCAAGGTATCTCATCTCTTGGACAATTAGGATGTGATTTTTGCATAGCTCCTCCAGCAGTGTGTCTGCAAAAGTGATAGCAATCTCTGTTTTAAATTCATTTCCCTGGAAATCCACACAGGCAACAGTAATTCCTACCTAGTTATGTTCACATGTGCCCCCACACTCGTCTTTTTCTCAGAGAAATGGTTACCACCTAAAGAAGTATTGCTATAATTTAAGCACGCCAGGATGTTTTAAAACTGGTTCCAGACACCAGTCAGTTGTAGGAAGATATTAAAAATGTTTATATATATTTAAACTCTGAGTGCAGACAGAGAATCAATTTGCACTCTCTGCTGTGGTGGAAAGGCATAATTAGCTGGGTTGAGAATTAGTCAGACACTTGTTACCTTGGCTTGTAAATGAGTAGGAGCTAGTGGCCAACTCTCAGCACTGGAGAAAGTTGTCATGTTCCCACCTACACATGAAGGCCCAAAGGGAGAGCTGTCTACTCTGCTTTCTTAGCTGGTCATTACATACTGCATGTTTTGGCTTCCTCTTCAAGCTCCTGATAATTAAAGAAACTACCCTTTCTCTTTGTCCCAAGGAGTGCTCCCCAGGTTCTGTGTGTCCAGGACTTCCGAAAAGAGAGTGGCCACAAGCAAAATTCCATGTACAGGTGAATTTAATATTAGTCTTGGGAGGCATGGGAGAGAAAGGGGAAGAAAAGGGTATCAACACTGTGCTTGCACATAAATTATTAGGTGATACTTAAAGTAACTTAGTAAATGCTAAAGTATCCAGCCTTCATTTTCCAGGAGAACTTCTGGGCCCCTGACTCTCTCTCTATGCCTCTGCAGCATGGTGTATGATGGATTTGCCCTTCAATTTAGCTCTGATAGAGTTCTGGTAGAGTCTCATACAGCAGCTTAAAAGATTATTTTGTAGTACAAAAAGAGCTTGTTTGCCTAATTTGTCTGTATGTAAAATCTGAGTTCATTACCTGGTTACATCAATATTGTACCCTAACCACAAGCCTTATCTGCTTAGCCTTGTTGGATTCTCCTACCTAAATGGGAAGAGGCCCATATGTCTGATGTGTATAACCACTTTGGACTCCAGTTCAATGAGTGAAGATATTTTTATCACCGACTGACCACAATATAGCTTTTCACTTTGCATTGATTAGTAAAACATTCTTGAGGTTAGTTCAACTAAAATTTCATGATGTGCTCAAAAAATATTATAAAGTTAACTATGATTAATTAAAGAAATAATAAGCATATGCATTTACACAATGCTGATGTTGAAACTAAAAACATATTTTTACTTTGGCTTAAAAAAGTCCTGTTTTGTATGTTTTATTATAAAGCTTGCTACCAGCCTTTTCAAACAATTTTAGGAAACCAAAGTACACAACATCCTTTTCAATCTGTACCTTTTCTGTGCAATATCCTCACTCTCTAACATTGTGAAATGCTTGCAAAACTCCCTTCCCTTTTCAGGCTAAACATGGGGGAAAGTTGCTCCCTAACATTTTCGGGCAAGGTTGCATCAGTATGCCAAAAATTAAGTTAAATTCTTGACAACACGCTTATATATACTTTGTAATTAACCTGAAGATATTCTTGACCATAAAGATGTTTTCAAATCTACTATGAAGCTCAGCTTTTAACTCCAATGATGCACTGTGTTCTTATGCATCGTATCATTACTAGACATTAGACTGTAACTATTCCTTTGGTTAGTTTTGCTGTGTATTGGTGTTAACAATTACCTGAGCTTATTATAAAATAGTGTAATCTGGAATGTCTGGTTTTGTTCCACTGCTTTTTAGTGTCATGTGCCCTTGCATTTGGGTCCTCTCTTAAATAAGAGACCTTGTTTTTTCCCATCAAAAACACCCAAAACACATATATTATACATACATACATACATACTTGTATGTATGTATGAAAAGGAAGTGGAGGGTTTCTGGGTGCTTGTCACCTGCCTGTGAAACCCCTCCTAGTTCTGCAACTGTCAGCCAAAAATGCTTCTACTGAGCCAGAGCCAATGTGGTGAAATGAGATCACATATGGTGGACACTGAGCGAAAAGATGCAGTACCTCTGAGACATGTTACTTTAACTGGATCCAGAGGACGTCTTTCAGGACCTGTCTCTCCTGACTGCACTGACCTTTTCCTTTTTCCAAGGCCGCATGAGTACTTAAGCTCATCGGTTGTGAAAACAAATCTGATGAGATAGCGAAGGAGCCGTCGTCCGTCTTTCTTGGAAGAATTTACAGCCTCATCCCATTGTTTACTAGTGATGTAGACAGGGTAGTTGTTCAGCAACTGCTTACTCCCCTGAAAAAGTGAAATATTTCTGTTGCTTATTTTACAAGGCAAATAAGTGAAGATGTCAGTTGCAATAAAAGATACGTTTTTAACTATCCACGATACTGACAGTGAAACACAACCCAAAGTGAATATGTAATTGTTCTTACAGAGAATGAATACTTCCAAAATTTCATTTCCATTTCCTAGAATTCAGATTGGGTGAGGTACGATGAACACATTTTGAGAGGTGCAGCTATTGATAATTTCTGCTTTTCACAAGCAGGTTAAAAAGAGTTAAGAATCAGCAACTGGGCATACTATTTAAGTGTAATGTTTCTTCTTAATATGGTAAAATGCATAAAAAGGGTCTTTGAAGAGCGTGATCAAATGGATCACTTCATCACAGCTGATAGTTTCCTTCAGAGGCAACTCTTTTGGTCTATTTTTATAATAAATTTATTACTTCTGTAGAACACACCTGAAACTTGACAGCAATTATGTTACTGTGAAAAATGTAAAGAAAATAAGTAAAGCAACTATGAAAACTAAAAGCTTCATTATTATTAATGAATGCTGTATTAACTCAAATTATAGCTTTAAAGAAAAGCCACTGTGTCAGCTGGAAAGAAATTTTGCTTTTAACCTTCATAATTTGTGTGCTTCAATATTCCAACATTAAATGAATGCTGTGGGACTAATTATGGGGATTCCTGTAATCCACACACATTTATAAGCCCTCTTAAGTCAATTGTACCTAAATTGTATTTAATTCTTGTTGCCCATAAAATGCTATAGTTCAGGATTACCCAATTAATGTAAGATGGTACTGTTAATATACTTGAAATAATTGAAGTACACAATAAAAACCCAAACCACACCCTCCTAGAGACTCATTCACTTTTACAGCTGCACCTCTTTATCAAAACACATAAATCTGGAAGCCCAATTAGTGAACTCCTTGTGCAGCCCTGAGGTTTGACAGGAGCTTGCAGTGAGCTAGAGAAACAAGGTCTGATGCTCAGTGAGGTGCTCAGCCACATGCCACACTTGTGGGCAAGTGCTGCAAAGTTCTCACTTCCAGGCCTTTGATATCTGAAAACTATTTTAAGGACTACCCTTGCCTTCTCTCACATATTTATTATAGCATCTTGGGAGACAGCTTGAGAGCATCTTTGAAGTTTTTCCTCAGGTATTTGCTTTTAATTTTTTTGCAAGTTTGATAAATATATAGAAGATTGAATTTAGTGAAGACTGTGCTGAGGTTATCATTAGATAATCTGTATGATCTAGAGTCACACCACACCCCAGTGGGGTTAGCATCACTGGGGGCTCAGCCTGTGTGACTGTCTGCTACTTGTTTGCCTTGCTATAAGCTGCTGGCAAAGACAGCTACAAACAAACCCAAAACACTGCAAAGGAAGCCAAACTGTAAGGGAAGAGATGGGCTTTGTCTGTCTGAAGGGACTCTCCCCCCCAAACACCTCAACACTTCACTCACTCCCCTGTAGCTGTAAATTCAAGCTTGTAACCCCTAAGAGAAAAACCTCCATCTATAGTCTGGTCCTGTTAAATTTGGGACTTTCTCTTTGCACTTCATTATCTCCTCATGTCACTGCAAACACATCAGGGTCAAGTCCTGCCCCTCCATACATGACACAGGCAGCTGCTTTTAGTTTTTGCCCAGTACATGATCCCCTGGGAAACCAGTATTATATCTGAAGAGCTCTGCCATGGAAGAACATTGTAATCCATCCAGTCCAGCTCCTTATCCTCTTCCAACACTGTGAAGGAGCTGGGGAAGGAAGAAGAGCATAGGAGCAGCATGGAAAGCTCTTTGGAGGTAATACACACTTATGCTGAAGTAATTGTGACCACTCTGGCCCAGGGGGAGCTGGCAGGAGTACTCCCTTGACTTGTTCCACTACGTCAGTACAAAGGACCATGTGATCCTCATGCTGGTACTTAATTTTTTCCTCATGTGGTACTTGATTTTTTTTCAGCAGCTAGCTTCACATCCCTTTTACATAAAGTAAGTTATTTTCCTACCTTCGATTTCTGAAAACTATTTTTTTCCTATTAAAAAATCCCTTTAGTGAAGTAATGACCACTCTTCCTGATACCACTGCAAAGAATAAGCTGCAGGTAACTGTAGGTACTGCCTTGCTTTTAAGCCCTACCAGGCCTGGCTTATGCAATGCAAGCCCATAATGGCACAGGGTTAGGCTCCAGGCTTGCTCATGTGCATTAAGGACAGATGCTCCTCTGTGGCTTTGCTAAGCAGCAAGGTATCCTAGAAGGTATTCTGTGTTTATATAAACAGCACTGATGAAAATAGGTTCTTCCAACATCTAGATTTCATGAGAGCTCACATTGCTATTAACTGAGGAGAGGGTAATAAATTTTGCCTAACTCTTCAGCCTCAATTTTATAACACTTCTCTCCTGTTCCCCCTGAAATGTAGGATATTTTTCCTCATTCTTCTCCAAGGCATGATATAGTGTTATGCTACTCTGTTAAACAATTACTGGATTCCTGCTACAGATACACTTTCATTGCTTCCTCGGAGAGTAAAGCACTTCTGGGCAAAACAATCTTGGTAAATATATTATGTGGTTTGGTGTGTCCAGCAGCCATTAAACAAAAACAAACATAAAACCTCCCAGAAATGAAATAAGCAGACTCTTAAGGAAGAACCAAAAATACAAATGTATCTATGCTTGTATTTGTACATGATGCAATTTATGAATAAAAGATTAATATCTGTGTGTTTAATTGAATAACAAATTCTGTCACACAGTGACAAGCTATTCCTTGTGAGACATTACAGAACAGCCTCAGTTTTTACAGTACTTGAAAATTTTAGTTAAGCAAAAGAGCATTAAAAAAGGAAAATTAATCCTTGGAATATACTTGAATGATAACAGCTAGTGATAAATATAAATATTTATATATCGATTTGCACAGGATAAAACTGAATGGAGGAGCAAAGTGATATACACCCTGAACTGCTGCATGCCACGTGCAGCCACTCTCAGTCACGCAGCTACAGCTGTCACCGGGTAGCCCTAGCCTAAATTCTACCCACAAATACGGTGTTTCTGAAGAAAGAGGAGAGAAAAACAACCCAAAACAATGCAAGCACACCTGGTGCTGATGGAGGGAGTTAGGTGCTGCTCAGTAAAATAATTCTAGATTATACTAATGATGTGTTTCCTCCATTTAGGGGATTACTGTACTTAAGAATGTCAGTTTTTAACCTATTTTTTACTACTAAATGCCTACTGCTTTATTTGCCTACATGTTTGTAATGAATTATCAAGCATAAAGAGATGTAGCTTGTTTTCAGTGTACACTACCTCAGTTGGATGGTCTGTTGGCTGTGGTACCATAAGCTGGTTGTGATGCTGAAGTACGGTCTTCAAATAATCTAAAACCGTCTGGCAGGGCACTGCATGAAACAAATTGCAATTACTGTATATTAGCTATAAAGCACAAAATAGAACAACAATATTAAATCAAGCAGTGTTCCTTAGTATCTCTTTTCTATGTCTGTGAGATTTATTTCAAATAGGAAATACTTCTCATTTTGATTTGTGAAGATATTTCATTTAATAAATGTACAGGTATTGTACTGCCTATACTGAGATCTCTGAAATTACTTTTATTTTCTGCCTACTATTTTCAAAGGGTTTTCTTCTAAGTTTGAAATTGTAATTACTACAAATACAAATTATGTCAGAGTAATGATAGTAAGAAAAAAAAAATCTGTAAATACTGTAAAAATCCCAAACCATACAAAGGAGGGAACATTTATTGGACCTAAATAATGCATTGATTAACGTGTAAATACGCTTAAATGTTTTTGAAACTACAGTCTGATTAAATATACTACAGAGATTCAATGACTTGTATACTCCAATTTCTACTCCCTCCCTCCTCCCAAATTTATTATAAAACTAGGTGTTAGGCAAAGTGCTTTATTTCTCTTTGCCCTCATCCTCCCCCCTTTCCATTCCCATCACTCTTATCCATTTCAGTAGTGGTACCAACATCCTATTCCCTTCTGTTGAGGTGATAGGTTAATTAGGGATGATTCAATTATGGGTCTCTCTTAAGCAGATGCTGCCACATCCCTGATTAACTCTGGAGTATTTTTGAAATACAGCTCTTTTCTCCTGAGCCTGAAACACCATAGGAGAATTAAACAGATATTAATCCAACATTACAACTGACTTGTGCAAGACTAAATAAGCATAGTTTTTAAGGTACCTCATGACTTTCACATTTTGTGTGGGTTGTTTTTGCAAAGTATTCAGATTTAATCATAGCTCCAGCTCAAAACCCAAAAGAAATATTTACATTCTTTTTTTATTACTGTTTCTTGGCATTATATTATTTCTTTACACCTGAAAAAACATGGTGTTTTGGGCTTTATCTTAAGCTGTCAATCTGAAAGCAAGCACTGAAATATCTGAGAATGTCTGAAGGCAGGATTTATTGGTATTTTGCCCTCTTTCCTTGGCATTCACACCATCCAGCTTACTATGCCCCCTGTCTAGGCAGACAGGGTGCAGAACAAAATTACTCTGTGCAAAACAGACCCTTTACTGTTGGGTAAGAGGAGTTACATCCAGCAGTCTGCAGACAGAAGTCATGCAAAGTGCCTGATATGATGAATAAGTTCCTATGTTATTGCACCCCACATTGACTTCTTTGTAAAGAGAACCCATCAGTGTATTTACCCCTGCTTGTTTTTTCACACAGTAAGTAATCACACTGCAGGCTACCCAAAGATGTGTTTACCTATGTTCTTCCAAGGGGATGGGGCTCAGTTGAGAAGACAACAGGAAATTACTTAACCTGTTGTGTCCCCAGCAGATGAAGTGCAGCTCTACTTGAATTCTATGCTGCTGATAAAATGCCTTCTGATTACCACTAAGAAACATGAAAGTACTAAAAGCTGGCCAAAGCTTAGAAAAACTTCTATCCTCATAAAAGCAGTAATGTTTTGAGTACAACACTGTATGGTTTTTTTTCATCATTGTAGTGACTGGAGGATGTTGATCACTTCTGACTTTAAAGCCATGACACAGCACAGTTTGATGTTGGTACAAATAACCTCAGCCTCTCAAACACCAGGAGCTATTTGCAAATCCAGACTTCTTGGGCTGCCATATTAACTGAAGCCTAGAAGAAATCACAAAGAGGGCAGCACAAGGTGGAGAGTCAAAGCTTTGGTTTTGCTGCTGCGTCCCTCTTATGGCTCTGCAGATATTCTCTTTGCTGAGAACTGTTTCCTCCAAACCCTTCTGGAAATGTAACTTTTTAAGAGCCTGGGAGTCCCAGATGGGAAGATGAATAATCAAGTCTACTAGTTTATTTATTTTGTTTATCTTTGATGGGGTCTCTACAGGGTTAACAAGATCATAGCCCCAAGGGCTGATACTCTGCATGCTTATGCAGGTATCCCCTATCAGGACATCACCAATTTGTTCTTACTGTAAGTAGTGGGAGAGACACCAACATCAAGATAGCACTTGTTATGATTTAGTAGAAAGCCTGTGGGGAGGCAGTCATTTTCCTGCCCATTAGGGAAGAAGTTTCCACAGCCTTTACTTTCTGAAAGTGGCAGCATCTCAGAATGGACACTGGAGATGGCAAAGCAGCCTGGCCTGCAGAGAATGAAAGGGCAAGGTCTTTGCAGGAGCTAAAGGGCAAGGAGGAGGAGAGCCTACAGGGAACCTGGTATGCCAGGGAAGGCTGGTCTGGCTAAGATGTTAACCAGGACACATGTAGGAAGTGGCAGGTACTTGCTGTTATCAATCCAAGTTTAAGACTGTTGTTATTCTAGGTATCTGTATATTGTAACAAATGCTTATTCAGCACAGCTTGTCACAGTTTTCTCTGCAGAGAATCCTGATTTCTAATGAATAGTTGAACAGTGACTGTGGTGGTCATACACTGTGCCAATGACAAAATCCAGGCTATGATCTCTCATAGCACAGCGACTCCCTGGACTAAATCCTCCTTGCAACAGACAGCATCAGTGGGTAGAACACTGTAGAACTCAAGTAGTCATGTCCCAGTGATAAAGTTTCTACCCACAGGAACATAAACCTTATTTCAAGTCTGCATTTTGTTTTCCTTCAACCTGAGGTTTACAAAATTTTTGGAAAAAAAATGGAAAATGCCTATTACATGTTATATACTTAGTAGTAAAGTAATTTCTGCCTCTGTTCTTTGCTAAGCCCAACACTGACCTTCCAGAGGTGCTGGGATCCTGCTAAAAGCAGAGTCCCTACACCTCCTTACACGTCTGTACAGCTGATGGCCATGGGTCTTTTGGCCCTGCTGTGCCTCAATACCCAGGCAGAAAGTCACTGTGACTTCCCAAAGCCTTTCTCAGTGCACTGAAAGCACTCAGTGCATTTCCCAGGGGCTACACCAAGCAGAGCCATGTTCTCTGTGCCCCAATACACAGAGACCTGCCAGGTCTGTCACCTCGCATCTCCCTCTCTCACAGCTACTTCTGCACCTCTTGCAAGCTGTAAGCAATGACTGTGTGCTTTCCCTCATGGATTAAAGTATTAAAAACATGGGCTGTGAACAGTTTCACAAAAAAAATCCCTCCAGAAATTCAACTGCACCATGGCAGTTTTCCTGAATTTCCTGAATACAAATATATTTGTATTTTTAAATCATATTTTGTAATTTAATGTTATGTAACACTCTGAATATCTGCAGTACTCATCAACCAAACTTTTCATCTCATCAAAACCATAATTTGGCAAGATGTAGCCTGGTACTAATGCCATTATTCTGGTTTAGCACTCTATTAATTGAAACTGGCATCAGCTGTGCAATTAGTTTGTCTGGGCTCAGTATCAGGCCAATGAAACCACCATCATCCTTTAAAAAAAATCAGATACCATTTCCATCTTTCAGTCTTCTGAACCCTCCAAAATATTACAAAGCAAAAAGAAAAACTATGGTCAGAATTGTCTTTTTCATGTTGGGTTTAGCTCCTGCAGCGAGTTGTCCAAACCTCATGGTTTTGAAAACGTGATGCTTGGTAGCAGCTGCCTTGTGCCTTTGGTAATAAGTTGATGTGCACTTAGGGATGAACAGCTGCAGTGCCCAAGAAGCTACTGCTCTTCAGTGTCCCAGCACTGGGAGGCAGCTGGGACAGGCAGCTGAGGCTGCAGTCCCACATGAAGCTGCTGATGAATGTATGATAACACCCAGAGTTACAATGGAAAGGGAAAATATTTCTACCTGCTTACCATCATCATAATATTGGTGTGACTGCATCATGTTACCCTTCACAAGTACCAGAACAGGAATACTCAATGAACAGTTCCATATTATTGATAAAATCTATTTCCATCTGATAATGGTCCAATACTGCTGTTAGAATGTCATATTTTTCCTTTATTTTGCCAGGGAAAGGAAGCCTTCTCTAGACAATGCTCCACATTTAATTATTAATTTACCACTGATCCAACTGCTTTTTACACATCACCATTAACTTCCCCTTGAATATATTTGTTATATTTCTAAGTCTTCCTTTACTTTCCCTCTAAACTGGTTGGTTTTGTAACCAAACATGATATTTTTCTTCCTAGATAATCTTTTGGGGCCTTCAGTGACATATTTTTAATGTTTCCCAATTATCACTCACTCTATTTTTTTTCTTTTTAAACCTTTGCCTCTAATAATTGTTTCCAAATTTTTATGAAGAGCCAAGAACATCTCTATTATTGGTTTGAGCTAGGCTTTTGCTCATTATAAATGTTACTGGGACACAATCACTTACATTGGTATCTGTCAAAATGAGAACTCTCATTTATCCTCCCAAAAATGCAGCCTCCAGTGTAAAACATTCCAGGGCTGTTTATATTGCCAAAGTACAGCACTGTGAGGAGATGCTTGGGCTTGCTGTACATACGGCACTTTTCCAAGGTAAATAAAGTGTTTCTCTGACCTCTCCTGCAGCATCAGACAGTCCCAGTGAGAAAGGATGGCTCATCCCCAGTTTGGCTGTGTGTCTCTCTGCAGTAGCCTCAGCCCCATAAACAGACAGTAAGAAATCTGGTCACTCTGTTAATTAATAAGATTTTGTGCTCTGTAGCTGACACCGGCTAGTATTCCTCTCGGTGCTCTGCAGAAGATGAATCCCTGAGCACTCAAGACCATTTACCTCTGACTCACCAGTGAGGAGGAGAATTGGGAAGGGTGTACATCTACATCCACCCTGCTCAGGCCAGCAGCTGTTAGCTTAGACTGGCTCAGCACTGCACTGTGTCCTCCTTCACTTGACCTTGAGCGATGCTTCTCTCCGAGTTCATTGCAGGGCATTTCTAAATTGATGCTTGACTGTCAAAAAGATGTAACAAATGATAGGGAACGTGCTGATGAACCACAGGGCTGTGTGAATTTCTTATAACATTAATGGAGATGCCTTTGCTGCCTGAGATTTGCACAAGTGTGCATGGCTAGGATTATTTTAGCTCATACGATCATTTATTTCAATAGTCAGCTGAAAGCCAGCAAAAGCTGCATGGAAGGTCCACAAAGGTAAGTTGTTTGGGGTGTGGTGGGCTGGAAAAACAGCAAGGAGCAAGGAGAGATAGGGGAGGAACTGATCTCAGTGCTCAAGAGCCTGCAAATTTGGATATTTGTGACTGGATGGTAAAATAAAACCAGCACCCATTTGTAGTGAAAGCATACAGCAGAAATCAAAAGAATTGACACAATGTGTAGGAGGGTGTTAAAGACTTCCTAAACTGACCTACATGCCAGCCAAAAACAGGGAAGGGAGAAAAATTCAAGCAAATATCCCATTAATTTAAAAATCCCTCTCAGCTGCATTTTCCAGACAAATAATTTAATTTCTATAAATCTGCATCTGAAAAGCTGTTCTACTTTTAATTTTCTTATGCAATAGATTTCTTCCAGAAAAAAGAATGTTCCCCTCCCATATGCCCCTGGGATGTACACCTCTGCATAAACAACAGATTAAAAGAGATAAAACAAGGCAGCTGTGCATCTCCTTTAAGTGATGCTGCCACATGCTCCTGTGGCTTTTTTCCTACTGCTCTCTCACTTTCCTTCTACTCATTAGAAGGAGCCTCTTCTTGTGATCCTGTTCAGCAGTGAAGTCTTCCCTTTGGAAGGGACATCCTCTGTAAACTCCTCTACTAAACATTCCTACTTCTGGTAACTAATAGGGAAACCAGGAAGTCCCCTAAGGGAAGGGACAGCAGTTTGTGTCACTAAAAACCAAATGTTTACTTGCAAAGGCCAAAGCAAAGTTGAGACCCGGGAGTTCATCCTTGACAGGCTGAACTGCAGTTCCCCACAGAATTCCCACCAGCTCCCGTTTCCCAAGAAGGGTGAGAAACCTGATCTCCCAAATTCTTGTGGGTTTGATCCAGAAATGCAGAGAAAACAGATAAAGCAAGCCCTGGTCTGCTGCAATTACATGTTTCAATAAGTTTTTGTACTCAGGTTGGTTTAGCAAAGTAAGCTGTCCCCCCCAGCAGCAAGCAAAGCCGTGCTACAAATTCAAAGGGGTTCTGGAGCCAAACACTGGGTGACCGTGCTCGAGGCTCTCTCTTCTCACAGTAACTTCACACTTTGAAGCTGAACAGCAGAACAAGGCCACAGATCAGACCAAAACATCCAGTACATCAAGGGAAACCAAAGAAGTGGTTAAATGTGAACATCAAGAAAAAGGACAAAAAAAAAAGGACATGAAAAAGTGTTCATCATAACCCTTGATGGCTGCTTTATCTATACTGTGGCTGTGGTAGGCCCTTTGGAAACATGAGGCTCTGAAAGTATAAAGGAGACAGGATTTGTAGGGAAAAGTAATATCTTTTATTATATCATCCAATAGTCAGGAAGCAGAGTCAAGCCTTGGGCATACAAAACCTCCTGGAAAACTTGTCTGACTTTTGAATTACGTTGATATTAACTCTACCTGCAAATCCCACTTTGCTTTGGCTACTTCCAGCCACCATGAATGCAGTCTCTATATTTGACCAGGACTCAACATTTGAGGGGGTTTTCCTTCCCCACCCATCTGCTATTTGCTGGAGTATTTTGTGCTGCTGGGCTAACAAAGTAAGAATAATCATTGTATTTGTCTCACACTGCTTCATTTACTTACTAAATTATACCTTTCCACTACTTTCAGACTGGTTTATCCAAAACCAGGGAGCACCAGGAGACAAACCCTAACTTTGCTTTAATCACCTGGAAGTGATTCACCTGGAAATATTTTCCCCCTTCCAGATAAAAAAGTGTGAGAAAATCATGTTGGTAATTATGAAGAACTGTTTAATATCCTCGTGGTTAAAATCCATGTCTTGTATGCAGCTCCACAAATATGTCTTTAAATTCACTACTGGGAAAGTATCACAGCCACAGTAATTTCTATACAGAGGAAAGAAACTAGGAGACACTTTTCTTCTCGTGGATGGATTACTTTGTTTTCGTTCTTAATGATCTCAAAACCTTAAAGAGCCAATGATGAGTTTGCCAAACGCCTTCCAGGAATTACCTAAACTTTAATTATTTTTCAAAAGAAGGCAAGATAACACACAGAATGAAAGTGTTTCTCTTCAGTTCAGTTGAATTGAAAACCGAAAATGTTTGGTTAATATATTGCCCTAAAAAAATAAATATTGGGAAAACTGGACAAGTTGAAAGAAGTTGCACTGCTTTAAACTCCAAGCACTGATATACAAATTTTTCTTCATTTATTCAACAGCTGGAACAATTAAGTTTTTACCCAAATTTAAGTACTGTTTCAGTCAAACCAAATGGGGTTATTTTGAGGGAAAAAACATCTACCCATCCAGCAACCAAAATATATGGGATATTTTATCCATGTAATCATTTCTCTCCAGTGGTGATCTGCCAAAGAGTGATGCTAGGCTACAGGCAAAAAGATCCTACAGAACTGAAAGGCTCTACAGCAACAGGGCATAGTCCTGAAAACTGAAAAATCTTATTTTCTGTGTCCAAAAGCTACAGGAGGATATGTCTTCTGTAATATTTGTTAAAAAAGAAAAAATTGTCATTGCCTTTACATCTGCAGAGAAAACACTCTTTTTCGTGGTATCTCTTTGTGAGCCTTGCTTTGCAAAGCTTGAGGCAGAGATGTATAGCGGCGACTATTTTTAGATCGCAAACTCTCATGGATTTTAAAAGGGCTTTTGCATATGGAAAGTAAAAAAAAGAAATGCAAAGTATTTCAGGAGAAGGATAAAATGATTCATATTATACAGCAGAAGGGAGGGGTTGGTGCTTTTATATTCTGCTGGCAGAGTTGCTCGTGGGAGCCTCAGCGACAGTAGGGAGGGCATGGTGCACACTGCCATCGCCCCACAGGCTCCCCTGCCAGCCTCATCCAGCAGCTCTGGACCAGCTCCCCCAAGGATGGGAAGAGAAAACACTACGTAAAAAAAATCCTGCTCTTTCAGTGGCTCGATGGAGACAGTATGGCAACCTTCACACTCATCTAGCTGCTGCCTTGGTTGCCTCTCCACCACGCTCATTGCCTTCCCTGGCCCAGCGGATGGCCTGCACGAGGTGGATGAACGCGCAGGGAAGAAAGTTTGTGCTCTGAGATTACTTTGACGTGATGCATGGTGGCAGACAACACTGACACTCTGCAGAGGGCTTTCTGTCTCCCTCCTGAGGCATGCAACATCTTGATGGGCAAAAAAAACCAACAAAAAACAAAGGCACAGAGAGCAAGCTTCTGTTGACATACAGAGCTGGGCATCTCAAGTCACAGAAAAAATTTCTGCCAACTTTTTCAGCAGTGGAAGCTCACAGGAGCAAAATGAACACTAGAGACAAAAACAATTAGACATTAGCCTTTAGCTGATTTTTGATTAACTTTGCTCAGTGGTGGCTGTGTGACTGCCTGAGGATCTCTGTTCTACCAGGTAGCAAAATCTGAGGGACCTTCTGTGGCTCTTAACACTTCTGCAAACACATGGGTCACTTCAGATCTATTTGGATATGCCACCAGAAAACAGCAGATGTATCTGATGATGATTTCATGTAGGCAGATGAAGTCCTATCTCCTTGCACATCTTATGTTTGTCTGCTTCCTCTGACACACTGTTAACAAGGAGTTTCATGACTCCTGGGCGGTGTAAAATGACTATGATTATGCATGTTTATCACTTTTAAAGGAAGATGAAGGGTAAGTGTGATGACCCAGGTAAATACTTGCTGCTTAACCCAGCATTAGTCTTAGCAAAATACAGGCAATCACAACAGGATTCAAATGACAAAGAACTAAAGAATATGAATATAATTAATTCCAAATTCAAAATGGTCTTATGGAAAGCAGATCTTCCCAGACTAACATGATTGTCATTCTTTGATAAGTGTATAGATTCACCTGAAAATGTTGGGCTGAACAATATAAGATACCTAGACTCCTGAAGGGTATGTAACTTACTACCATGAGTTAGCTGATTGCCAAAGGAGCAGCACTCAACGCCAACAGACCAAACCATATATATATTAGGAACCTGCTACTGACATCTCATATATTTGTCCTTGTAGGAATCATCATTAATGGACATGTTTCTAGAAAGGCCCAAAAAGGACTAACAACACCTTCAAACTATTCAACATTCCTAACCAGTATCACAAAGTTAATTTAAAAACAATTTGAAAAATTCTGGATGATATGGAAGTTGACAAATCAGCAAACAGTGGGCAAGTGGGACAGTCAGAGCAATCTGGAACACTTAGTACATGAACACAGACAAATACAAAGTGTACTTTTAGGAAGAAATGTGCACGGAATGAGAAGCTCAGCTGCACAACCCACCAGGGAAACCATGGGTGCAAGTGAAGAGTCTATTCACCTTTGATCAGGCTCATAGGAACATATTGCATGCATTTCCAGTCCCAGATTTTAAAGAAATTAGCAGAAGGGGAGGAAAAAAAAAACTGCAAAGAAGGATTCAAGTAATTTGAGGAGTTTCAAACAGTACTGTTCATTTTGTTTATTTAAAATGGAAATTAAGTCAGCTTTCAGTTTGTAAGTACCTTCAATCAGAAGAAGTACCAAAACCCATAGAGCACTTCATTTAGTGGAGCAAAGCATAAAAGTCAATGGCTAAAAGCTGATTTCAGGTAGTCAGGCAGGGAACAAGGCACATATTTTCACCAGTGTAATTAAGCACTGGAACCAAGTGTCAGGTAAGGGATACAGCCACTGCTCACCAGAGACTAGAGATCATCTGAGATACTGCTTGAGTCAAATACAAGTTATGCATTAGTGAATGTCAAAAAAAAAATTACTCTGTTCAGTACAGGTGACTGAATGAAAGCTGTCAGTCAGATTACAGACCCTACAGGATCATTTCTGGTCTTACACACCTGAAGGTAGGACTCCACAGGAGGTAAAGTTCACACAATTGCCTTTGTCAAGCAGTACCAGATGATGTACTAACCACTGCTGAAACCAGTGAGAGTGCATGAGTTATGGCAACTCTATATTTGTGGGAGAGGTGAGGGAGTTACTCTAAATTTTGGGTTTTCTTTGCACTGAACAACGCTGCTTATGGGATTTGATAGTATCCCTATGGACCAGTGCACAAAAGAAAAATGTGATGTGATATAAAAAATGCATAGTACATCACTAATAGCTGGGGAGAAGAATTATGAAGACTACTGCTTCCATTTTGCCCAGATTTTGCAACTACCTCTACATGTTGAGGCAGTATTTGGTTACTGCCTTCTTCCTTTCTGCATAGTTGGCATCTTTGAAGTATTTTTTTGAAGTATTTTGTCTCTTGCAGCTCATGCTGTACTACACATGCTTTTCTGCCATTCAGAGACCAGTTCAATTAACTTTCCATGGATCTACCCTAAGTACCTCCAATTCAGGTAAAAAGGTGCAGTTCCCCAGTGTTCATACATGACAAAGGCATGCTGTGTGCTTCCTTCTTTGCTAAATTTCAAATTGTTTTTCGTATCGCTATTTGAGGTGTATTTTTGCCTGTGCTGAAAGTTTACAAAATACAGCTCCAAGATACTTTATTCTTATCCCATACCACTCTTCAGCTATCTTGGCTCACCTGAACAGTGAGAAGTCCTAGGTTTAAAGAGCAAGAGAAGCCTTTCACAGAAGGTGTTTCTGTTTGATTTCTTTCTCTCTCCCAGTGGCTTCTAGGTATTGCTGAACTGTGAAA
This sequence comes from Peucedramus taeniatus, assembly GCA_013400575.1. Classification (NCBI taxonomy): domain Eukaryota; kingdom Metazoa; phylum Chordata; class Aves; order Passeriformes; family Fringillidae; genus Peucedramus; species Peucedramus taeniatus. The sequence goes on from WBNO01000009.1 coordinate 46,354, forward strand.
GTTGTTGTTAGGTTTCTGTTGTTTTTTTTTTTTTTCAGATTTATCTGAAGATGAATGGGAGGAGACACAGTAATGCTTTTCACTAAACTAGAAGCAATTTAAGAGAAACTGTTCAAAGTAAAAGCCAATACTATTTCAGGTAAAACTATGGATGTAACCTTGAATAGTTTCCTTAAGTAACCAAAAAAAAAGGAGCCCCAAAAGGGAATTAGGTTTATAAGCTGCAATGTCAATTAAAGAACAAGGCAGATAAAGAGTTATGAAAGAATATGTTTGAAATTACTGTGACAAACCACCTGATATTTGGAATTTGGGATTACATGTACATCCCTACCTGAACACACCTTACTAGTGTAGGACTCAGTATTCATAGAGATGAGTATCAGCAGGTAATTTTCCACTGGGCACAGATACAGGAATTTTGGCTGAAGACAAATTCCAGTGTTTCATATTATGATTGAAACCTTTGAACAAGACTAGAACTTGAAATAAACTATTAGCCATATTATTTTTATCACTGAATGGCAACATTACATGGCAGGAGATTATTTACCTGGAATGCTCTCCAACTTTCTACGAAGCTCTTCATTTTCTTGTTGCAATGAAATTACCTCCTGTTCTAGCTCTTGACACCGAGGGCAGTAACCTTCTTCCTCTTCCTCCTCTTCCTCCTCTGGAAGTGTAGAAGATGATGGATGACCGTGAGATTCCGATGTTGCTGGAGATGTCCATCCACCTAAAGTGTGTACTGGAGAGGCTGAAAGTGGATCCACATCTGCCAAATGGCTAAAATCATTTATTGATGAGGTGTTCTGAGAAGGGAAGCTCCCAGAAAGCAAATAGTTCTGAAGGGAATCAGTAAAAACTCTCAGAAAGGCTGAGGTTTGTTGTTTCTTTTGCATATACTGCATCTCTATGTCTAAAATGTCTGACGTCTGACTATGGACCATTTTCCCGAGCTGACATTGCTCTTGTCTTTCACTATAATTTGGGTTTTCCTGCTTTATACAAGAAATCATGGACTGAGAGTGATTGCTGTCCAGTAGTTTTCCACCACAATTTAAGAGACTTAGAACCCGGCTGCATTGTTGAGCAAAGGCATCCAGAATCATTCGACTCTCTGCAACAAAAGAAAAGATGAATCACAGAAACCTAATGCAAGAGGTTATGCCAGGCAGCAGCAGCTAGATGGATGTACACAACTGTTTACAGTAGCATGCATTTTGTTTCTGAACATATTAAAATTATGGCTTCTGCTTTAATACTTCTGTAACACTGTGATTTAAAACAATCCTGACTCTGCTTCTATTTTGAGAGTGCCCTTGTGCCCTTGCTGTTAATCAGAAATGCATTGTGATGATAGACACTGCTTACTGACATCTTCTTTCAGAGGGATTAAGTCAGGAAAATGGGGAAGAAAATACAAATTGCATCCAATTTGCTACAAGTTCAAGTAAGTACTGCCCTGAAAGCCTATTTCAAGCTGCTGGAGGGCATTATCTATACATATTTGTAGGACTTTGCACCACACCTTTGTCCTATGCCCAGTTCGTCTCCAGCAAGGCTTCCAAGCTTTCTTATTTCCCTTTTTCGCCTTTGATACGCTTGTTTGACATTGGACACAGGACACTCCACACAACTGACCCTCAATTCTATGGACTTTGCTTCTGCTCCTTTTGCTCTAGGTTCCAGATATGTCCAGGAACTACTCAGAGTGATAAGCACAAACCCCTCTTCTTAAATGAAGCAAGGCATCCTACAGGTTGGCGGGCAGGCCAGTATGGCACAGTGGAGAGTGGAGTTCTTCAAGATGCTCTGCATACAATCAGGAAACTCTGCATAGGATTGTGCAGCAGTTTCTGGAGACAGCAGCTCAGCTCTGGAAGTAGGATAGGGATGCCATGCTGCACCTAGTCAGCTTTGCCTCTCATGACAGGAGGTGTCATGTCTCAGGGAGCAACAGCAGCTACAAGCTAAACCTAGAGAGTAGGATGGCTCATTTCTGCAATGTCTACATGTACAAATCAAGCTGCTGTAATACTTCCTGAACCCAGATAGAAAATGACCAAGATATTTAAGATATGACCTGTTAGGCTCCCCAATAAAAATAGTGCCTTTTAATTTTTTTTTACCTTATTTAAATCAAAGCTCCTCTAGGTATCTAAACAGATGTAACTAACATTTTGCATAAGAAAAAAAGACTGGTGGGTTAAAGCGCTGCCAATTTTGGAGAGCACTTCTCAGGCAGGCTTGACTTTTAGAAAGTGACAAACGCATTTACTTTTGAAAAGGCAACCTGCTACAGATACATGAGACTAAGCACCCCAGACCTTCATTTACTGTAACTTCATCAGTAGCCTCATCACAATCATAATAAAGAACAGAAATGTTCAGAATTCAGGCCTTTAAGACGTGGCACTTTTCACAGCACTTCTTCAAGATCCACCACTGTCTGGTGGAAAATGTACTTTACACTGAGGTCAGTACAGCTGGCCTAAAGAACATTTGAACCAACAATAATTTGCATTTGTACCATCCTCCAGATCTCTGCAAAGAGGGCAGGGCTGAAGCAGCATACAAATACTTTCAGTCTCAAACGCAACCAGAGGAGACCTCCCCAGCACAAAACCCAAGGATGTGATGTCCTGAGGACTTAACTGAAAAAACAGGAACCTGAGGTGGGCAGAGCAAGCCCCAGCCCAGTGCTGGGTCATGAGGCTGCCTGGGGCCATGCAGGGATTGTCCAGGGGCTCCATGGGAAGGACTGGAGTGGCCCTAAGACTACTGCAAGCATCCTTGCCATCAGCCTCCTGTGTTTATGAGCCATATCACACTCCTGGAGACGGGTTCAGACTAACGAGGGCAGATTTCTACAACACATCTTAGATCCAAAGCATTATGCAATACCCTCTGTCCACACTACAGCTCCAAAGGGCAGAAATGCACAGGCACTGCTGCCCCCTTTGCAAGTGGGTGCCAATGAGATACCAGGTCAATGGACCCACTGCCCCTCTTTCTCTTTTTCTACACTAACCTAAGGCCAGCTGTCTTTAACCCTTGCAATCAATGCAACTGCAAAATAACACAGGAGATGTAATATCAATTAAAAGAACAGAATCCTGGTGACATGGCAGCTTTCCAGCTGAGACTTGATAAACCAAAAGGAAACCAGGAAATTCAAGCACCACTAACAACCTCAAGATATGCTTTCTTTGTCTTCTTTCCACATTTCCCCTTTAAAATTATTACAGGATGATATTGACTGTAACTTTGCAATCCTACTACAGAATGTTTTTTTCATTCATTTTAATCCTGTAATCTGATTCCAGACCTGAAGTCATCTATACTGTTTGTATTTTAATCATTATTGTCTCTGTTCACAAAACAGTTACGTATTCTTTGCATATCCTTGTTGCATGGGGACAAGATATGAATGAAACAACTGAAAAGGGATTAGACTCTTATAAGAAATGTTACTCCAATATTATGGTTTATTCTAAAAACAGCAAAAAGTAACCTGACATTCCAATTACTAGTTTTGAAGAATACCAAAATACACATTAACATCAGTAAGGATTAAATTAATTATTACTTTTGTTTTAAAATTTAATGCATTAGGCATATTCACTGTGATAATGGTTTAAAATGTAACTGAAATTTTATACAGAAATGACATTATTGATTTAATCTTGAGTATCAGCTCTATTACACAATAACAGCAATTACTGTTTTTTTTTCTTAACTTCAACCCATACTCAAAAACATAAAAATGAGCCATGACAAAGCAGGGCTCATTTGAAAGGCTAACCCAGAGATGCACAAATGCTTTTTTTCTGGGTACTGCTGGACAGCAATAGTGAGGGATGATCTCTACATATTCTGGAAATATCTGTCTCTGTGCTGAAGTAGGTTCTGCTTTGAAGAGACTTCTACACCAGTAATGGTGCACACACCCACAGTCTGAACAACCCTAAATGAGAATGATAACTGCAGTTATTTCTTATGATGGAGGGGAAAAAAATGTTGCCCGTTTAGCATATATTGTAGAAATTGGGATTTCAGCTTTTACAGACTGACTATAATTAGAAATGCAAGCACTGTGCAGTGTCTAATCACTTAAGAAATGACAAAAAGTTGTTTTTATGTGATTACTACTGAATAAACACCAATCTATGATTCTTAATTGATTTAATATAATGTATGTATTTTCTATGAAAGTAGGATTCTAGCGAAATCACTGCACTGGACTAAAACAGTGTAAGCAGTTTATTAAAGTCTTATTGTGATATTCCTTTTCCTTATTACCTTGCTCACCAACCATGTAATTCTAATGTCTCAGACCCCAGTCTTTAGTCTTACAGAACTTCTATTGACTTTAACTAGATGTTTGCCTGGAGGTGGACTTGCTGGATAAGACCCATAAAGTGCTAAGAGAACAGGATTAAATTGCTAAAAGCATAAGTATTCCTAACTAGACTGTTTGAGACTGCAAGCAACCAGAAGATACTATCACATGGCAAATCAGGTACCAACTCCCAGATACAGCATTCATCTTTACACCTTTTTCTCACTGACTCTGGGACTAGGGGAGGCTCTTACCTATTCAACTGCCAGACTCAAAACAGGGTTTAGTAAGAGCAAATGTCTGAAACTCAGCCTGATAACTTACACTAACTAATACATCAGAAAAGATGTCTGGAAAATTTGGCAGGTATAACTTCAGCTTTTCCCACACCTAAGGATCTTTTCAATACTTAGATCAGACAGCATTATTAATAAGCATTGTGTTGGGTCTCAGTGGCTCTGGATTCAGGTTGTGGCTTTTCCAAAGTTTCCTTTGTATTCTTGGGCAGCTGGTTTAAATAGTCATCTTTGTAAGTATTGAGTGGGTCTGAATACCATACATTCTCCCCTGCAGGGAATGTATTCATTGGTATTTAATTTTCCGCGAGATTGTGACGTTCAGGTTCCTCAGCAATTTCAATCATCTCACTCTTCACCTTGCAGTGACTCAGCCCTCTCACCTGATTACTTGTATTTCTTGATTTGTCTATTACAATATTTTTATTAATTGAGATCCCAGGGCAGCAGCCTTGTACCCCTCAAACTGGCCTTTATCCAAGCATAGAGACTTGGTCATTATATTTTCAGATGTGACCACTGCCGTAAATATCTGTGCTTAGGTCACAAAATTGAGAGCATTTGTCACCTCCCATGACTATGCAATATTTTCTTGGGCATTGTGCATGAAGATCATGGAGACAGTCCAGTGGATTAAGACTACAAGTGTCTGGCCATTTCAGTACTCATCTGAGAGATCTACTCGGGCTTGCAATTTCTAGGGTAAGGTCAAAACAGTGATCTTCACCTTCACTGTTCACAGAACAAACTGTTTTTCTGTCTGGGCATAACAGAGCTTTTATTAACTGGTCATTTTAAATATGCCATGTTTCTGGCACTGCTAAAAGGTGTTGCCAGCTCTGCTCTTCTTCCTCTGCTTTCCATGAAAGCCCACTCTAAATTGTAAGCTGCACTGTAAGGTCTACATCGTGCTTTCCTAAGGAAAAGGATGTTCTTTGGAGGATTATGGTTCAATGCACATACTACCAAAGACAGATAGTTTTCAGACCAGGAAAATAATCTGGATAGATTAATAAAGAATTGATATTTTACAGAAGAAAATGGGTATCTGCTGTTGCTTTGAATGAATCCATCCATGTGGCTCACAGCAGCAACAGCAGTCAGAGTAACCTCTAGAGGAGAGAGAAGGATTGTGTTGCAGTGCAGCTTCACATTTATCATGGTAAGATGACATTTCTCATGCAGGATCTTTCCCTGCATGATGGGATCTCAAGCTAGATTTTTCTTCACCATGACACTGGGTGGAGAATTCCTGTTTTTCCTCCTTTCCCTAGCTCCTCTTCCTGCAATTCTGCTGGAGTCTGGAGGTGAGAGTGGTCTCTTAGAGAGCAACCAAGGGAAAAATCTGGTTACCTTTGGGAAGAGTTCTAACCATTAGAAAAAGCTGCAAAACTATGGAAGCATCTTTAGTCGTGACTGTGTTTGAGGTGCCCACTTTCAAAAGCAAACTTGGAGCTGTGAATCCCAAGGGGCCAGAAACGCCACGCCTGAAGTTTAAGAATCAACTGCATGAAGTGCTTAAGTTGCTGGCACGGAGTTGGGCATCCCAGGAGTAGTGTTTTACTAGCTATTTGCTCACTGTTGCCTGCACAAGTGAAAAAGGTAACAGCAAAAAGAGGGATATCTCTGAAACTGAACTTAAGAAGTGGGCATCCCTAAAAAACTGCCCTACAGCACTCCACCCTTTATTCAAGTAAGCCCCTGCCAAGTGTTGAGGAGACACTAAGTGGGAAAACTGTACACATCATGGATGGTGACTGCCTTGTGGAGAATGCACATGCAGCTGGACACCTACTAAGGGCATGATCTGTCCCTCCCTACAACACCCACCACTTGGGATGAACCTCTGGCCAAGAGGTGTTCTGGGCCTGTTCCCCTTGCTGCTGTGGGAGCCCAGAGACCCCACAGGTGCTGGCCAAAGTACAGGATGACTGTGCATGGAGAACATGCTCTCACTCTCCAGGGGCAAAACCCCAACTCTGCTTCTGCAGAGGCAGCCTGTGCTATTAAACTGGCTCACACATTAGCTAAGAGGGTTCAAGCCTCTGGACAATAGGACTTCTTCACACACATACAGTACTGGGGTCCCAGCTAGCTTCCTGCTCATCTTAGCAGTGTTACAGCTCCCAAGAACAAGCTGCATGGTGTTACTCCATCACCAAGCAGGAAGGATGGGCACATAGCTCAGCAGAGCATCCCTACCTCTGGGATTAAAACACCCAGGAGATCTAAACCTTGCCTATGCTTTATAGAATCACAGAGTGTTTTGGCTTGGAAGAGACCTTAAAGTTTATCTAGTTCCACACCCCTTGCTGTGGGGAGAGATACCTTCCACTAGACCAGGTTACTCAAAGACCCATCCAACCTGGCCTTAAACACTGCCAGAAATGGGGCATCCACAGCTTCTCTGGGCAACCTGTTCCAGACTGCCTCACCAGACTCACAATAAAATCTTTTTTCCACATATGGAACCCAAATTTCCCATCCTTCAGTTTGAACCCTTTACTCTTTGTCCTGTTGCTTCAGCTCCTCTTGAAGAGTCCCTCTACAGCTTCCTTGTGGCCCTCCTAAGATATTGGGAGGTAGCTATGAGGTCTCCATGCAGCCTTCTCTTATCCAGGCTGAACTGCCCCTACTTTCTCAGCCTGTCTTCATAGGGAGGTGCTCCAGTCCCCTTACCAACTTTGTGGGCCGCCCCTGGTAACAACTTGCGCAAAATACTACTTGTACACACTGTAGCAAGTTTCTGGTTTGTTTTCTTATGTTCTGTTTCTCTTGACACTTAAACCTGAGCAAAGGGTAAGTTGGGACACATATAGGAACCTAAAGCAAAGCCTAAATGTGCAGTTGAAGGGACAGGGACTTCAAAGAACTTTGGTGCATGAATGGCAGTTCCTTCACTCTCCTTAGCAAGGAACTAAATCAAAGACAAGCTCTGAAGCCTGCTCTAGTGCCTGGTTAGCACAATGTACTCAGGAAAAAGAAAGTCGAAACTTCTGTTCATCGAAGCCCAGAGGGCTTTGCTGTGAATATGGCCTCATATATCATCTCCCAGACAGCTGAATGTTTTCCATGGCGTAATCTGCTTCTGTAAAGAAATGTAGGTGTCACATTTATCATCAGTGTTTTGATTGTGGGCCACAAAGAATACTTAAATACCACCATTTGGGCGTTCCATATAAGAAGCAATTTCATGAAGAAAGATGACCTTCTGCCACGGATCACAGAACTATGTCCCAGAGATGTGAATTCTCTGGCTGATACATTCAAGTGTTAAACTTTTTTGGTAAAGTACTTGAATTATCTGTAACAAGACATGCTAAATTCATCCAGTACAAGGCTACTTCTAAGCCAAAACAGGCATTAAAACATAGCCATATATCCTATTAACTAGAGTATCTCCCTGTTTAGTAAGGAAATGTCATCACATTTGTTACAAAGGCAAACAGCAACATACCAAAACAGGATCCAATTTTTCTAAATAAATAAATCAATGATGTGTCAAAAATTAACAGATGAGTTAATATACCCGATGTTATCAAAACCAGATGGTGCTTCATAATATTCATCCTGTTCAGTCAAACCCTGAATATATTCTGGACCATCAGTATATAAAATAGGATGCTGCTATTTGTGATGGCAAACAAAAGCAATCATGCCTGCCAAGCACATACTATAACAGGCAGCATTTCAGCTCTGCTAGACAGAAAGTAATTAGAATGCTTTTAATGTCCAAAAGAATGATGCTGATAGGCTGCCACAGATGTGTAGATTTATGAATATTTATATGGTGGTTTATAGCTGACACTTTTATCAGTTGAAGAAGATAAAATATCTGCCTGACTCAAAAGCTTGACAGTCAGGTTAATAAAATCTCATTAAAGAGAATGACCTATGCAATTATATAGGATTTATTGTAATTCATTTTTGATTGTACTCTGCTTAAAGATGCAATTTCCCATTTCCTGATGCCAAATTTAGGTTGCATATCAAGATCTACGTGGTTTTTTAACTCCGAGCCATCACTAGAGGAAAGATATGTGTTCAGCCCCTCGGTATCTCACACCTTTAAAGAAAAAAAAAAAAAAAGAAAATAATTTGATCTCCTGTTTGTCACTGCATCTTATGAAAACGGTGCAGGCAAGCAGCCGATCTATTTTCTTTCTGTTAAAATCACCTCCTCTCTATCAGCAGCCTCTCCATTACCAGCAGCTCCTCCGGTAGCCGGCCCCAGCCTGCCGCCCTCCCCGGCGGAGCGGAGCGGGGCTGAGCGGGGCTGAGCGGAGCGGCCGGCCCGGGGCTCCCCC
>WBNO01000009.1:56235-88156 GCA_013400575.1 Peucedramus taeniatus
CCGGCCCGAGGGGGCCGCGGGCTACGGGACCGGCCCGCCCCGCCGAGCCACGGCCGCCGCGAAAACTTTGTGTCCCCTCGGCCGGGAGCGGAGCCCCGCCGCCCGCCGGCCATCCCTCGCTCCCTCCCTCCCTCCCTCTCCCCGCACGGAGCGAGGCCGCCTCCCCGGTTATTAGGGGTGAAATAAATAATGCCATAAATAAAAGTATTTGAGAGTCCAGGACCTGTCAGAGTTGATTAGGGCACAGAGGACATTTTCTTTCTCATTATGCATAAGCATTTCATGGCGAAATAAAAGAGGTTTCGCTGTAACTCATGCATGTCAGGTTTCCAGGAATCCGGGAGATTAATCACATTTAACATTATTTGCAACGCCCCCCGCCCGCTTTTTGCAAACTCCTTAGATGCGGCGGACGCGTGGGGCGCAGGCTGGTCCCGCGTCCCCTGCTCACTTTCCCCCTGTCGCCTGTCCGGGCCCTTTCAGGGACAGTTAAGAAATAATGAAGCGATGGTGAAAGACAGGAGGAGAATGAGATGCCATCGAAAGACGTTTCTGAGAAATGGTGGAGATCTGGGTGAGATGGGAGACAGCTGAAACCGAATGATATGTTGAAGAAAAATAAACGATAACAAACTGCTCGGTTGCTCTCTCCATTCTTTTCTGCTAAGCAATTTTATATTTTGCATTACTATTTCCCTTCTTCTGTCCCACTTCTCGCCTGCTTCTGTTACTATAATTTATCAGGATTACAATAAACCCTCTGGCTTGTGGAAGTAAAATTGCAGAACACCTTAGTTGTATTTAAGTGTCAGCAGTGGGAAATCATTCCTCACATCACGTGGAGTTTTGGCCACTTACTGTGGTCATTGCTCTCCCATTTCTTTTTTTTTTATTTAGTCAGAGTCGGGCTCACTGGTAATGAAGTGCAACCCTTCTCTGCTGTTGGTAATTAACTCCTGCAATCTTCAGCCCATCTACTGCAGAAAAGTGGAGGTAAGTTCTGCAAGCCAGGCATTCTTTTCATGCAGGGTGTATCAGGAACGGGGCTGGTTTTGGTTTTGATTTTTATGACAAGTAGAGTGAATCGATTCCTTGTAGCAGCCAAAAGCATCAAGTAAAGGCTAGTGTGATAGAAATCGCTGTTTTACCTAAGCAAAATCAATCATACATCTCTTTGTTTCCTGCCTGAGTCTGATCACTTGTGCTTTAAAAAAAAAAAAAAAAAAAAAATTGTACTGTAATGTAAAATAATGACTGGAAATATGTGTGAGAGAAACTGTTGCCACTCAGAAATTAAATATATCCTCTACCTTGTCTCATCTGACTGGCCTCTGCCACAGCAGCAATTGGAGGTCAGTACTAAAATTGTATAATGTTAATATTAGGCTCCTAAAAGTTAGATTCAAATAAACAGCCCAAAATTACTTTCTCAGGTGTTGACTACATTCATAGAGTTCACTACTCTTTGGTGTAGATGCCTACCCCTGAGCTCCTCCTGGAAGAAACAATCCATGCCTAACATGAGCCTCGTATAGACAGAGTAAACCAGGGGTGACAGTCATGTCCTCCAAGCTGCCCTCTATGCCGGGCCCAGGCAGATCATTGGGCAGATGCTGGCTCTGCATGGGCAGGAAGAGAGAAGCAGGTCTGGAGTTAATGGGACTCAAAGCCACTGAAATGATGTGGGGACATCATCTGTGAGGAAAATGGAATATGCACTGTTTCTTTCTGCTGAGGTTTTTGACAGTGCCCATCACCACCAAAATATCACTTCAGTTGCTTTTAGGAAAGCTTGTCTTTTCCCCTAGTTTGCTCTCAGTGATTTTTTTGGGTATGTATACCTAAAAAACCTGTTGATGTTTCCCACCTTTCCTTTTATGTTTCCCACCTTTCCTTTTATGTTTCCCCCTGAGTTTCAGATGAGGGACCCTGGCATTGTGGCCAAAAGACTGTGTTTTGTGCCTAATCGGATGGGTTCCTGCAGGTCAGTCTTGTGATATAAAAGTGTTTAACTTAAACACTTTTATATCACAGGATATAAGGTGATGGTGCTGCTTCCACCTTTTCCTTTGTGGAATGCCCTTTTTTAAGGAAACACCATTTTGCTCCTGAGCTCTGTAGAGGTATGCAGCCACTCTTGCAGGAGGACTATGTGCCTTTGGAGGGGAGGAACGTGGCCCTAGACTGGCAAAGAGGCAGACAGGGTGAAGTGATGGTCTCCAGGTATGGGAAGATGCTGCTGTATCTGCTGTGAGTGGTTTTGGGCTGCCCTTTTCCATGGCTGATCCCTGTGGTACAGCCTACTGCTCTCCTGTGGTCTCAGCATGTAGTCATGAAATTATTATTAACCAGACATTTAACTCAGAATTACAGACCCAGATTGGTTGCACACTGGATGAAAACAGTTAACATAAACAGTTCACCTTGATAAAAAAAAAACCTTAGCTGATACCAGCAGCTCATTTTCAGAAAGCCAAACACCTTAATTTCCCTTAGACTGTGCCATGACTTGGGAGCTGACCCTGAAGAGAAGGTTGTGTCTTTCCCTACCTGTTTACTGATTCAAGTTTTCACTGTTTCACTGACACTAAGGGCTGGAGATCTGTAACAGGATTATTGCAGAACACTCTAAGTGGAAAAATGATGGGAAGTAACTGACCCTCGGTAAAAAACCCAATCAAAACAAAGACAATAGGCACAATGAAAAATAAGAAACCCAGCATTGCTGCAGTATACACTCCTCTGCTCCTAGAAATCATTTCTGAGAATATTTGTCAGTATATAGAAAAATACCCAATCTAGACACAGGCCATCAATCACTGAACATGTCTGTGTTGAAGGTACTGTGAGGTACTCAGAATAAAAGTGTGATTCATCCCTATCTTCCGAGCAGGGGCTAAATCTTGCTCCACTTATTCATGGGAGCAGTGCTCCTGTGATAACTAAAGCATGCAGGATTTGGCCATGAACTGCCAATATTGCTCTGCACATTTGGAGTGTATGATGAGAGCTGAGATTGGCAACTCTCCTCTGTAATCTAAACCACTCTGCAGGCAGGCTAGCCATAATTTGCTGCCCTAAACATTTAACCCCGGCTAGTTAATTTAAGCTTAGCTCAGTTGCTCATGTTTATGGATAAAGAAACAAAAGGGAAAGCATCAAAAGGAAAAGATGACTGTGGAATTCAATATTTCGGCAGCTGTTGATAGGTAAATCTTATTGAAGTGTGGCATTCAAAACCAAAGGCCCGCATTTATGATAATGAGCCTAACAAGGAAATGAGATTGACACAGCAATTCTCTGTTTTTGTTGTCCCCTGAGGTTAGAGATTATGCAGTGCACGGTGCTGTTTTTAGCCTCTTTGGTGATTCCAACTGTGAGAGACAATGCTGTGCATATTTGTCAAGGTTGCACTTTAATCAGGTGACTCAGGAGCTTTTTGAGGGAGAATGTGAACTGCTGGTCTCACTTAAACCTTAATCCACATCCTGTGTCAGAGATTCATCAGCCAAGCAGTGCAGCTTTTAGCCCCTTTTCCCTTATGCTTACTCAGTGCTCTGCGAACATGCTTTGAAATAATTGAAATGTATCTATCATGGTTACATTGTATTTTGAGAATTACTGGAATGTTTCTCAGTGACATTAACTGGTTTTAAAATATTTTTGTCTTTCTAATTAGTGAAAGATTGATGAGCAGTGGAAAGGGCATTTATACACAGGCAGACACATATTTCCATGCTACATTTGTGTCCTAATAAAATTGTTGCTAACTGGTTTCTTATGCCTAGTAAACACTGGAAAGATAGAAAATATTCTATAACTTTAGGAGGAGGAAATATCCTCTGTTTTAAATGGGATCACATGGTGTAAAAGAAACCCCAAGTCTCCCCGAGGGCTGGAAAATGGATAAATGAATTATTTAAATATAGTTAAAGGATACACAGGAAAAAGTAATGGCTCTGATACCCAATGTAGGGAAAAATATTAATATTTTAAGGAATCAATTGTGGACACATGAAAAAGCTTGTTTTAATTAAAGATAGCTTACATAAAGCAGTTTCAAGCAGGGAGAAACAGTATAGGATACTTGTTGCTGAGCACTTTTTAGAAATACATCATGAATAAAATGAATGACATAACACAGTCCAAACCTCCATCTGCCCTAAAAAATCTTCACTGTCTATGTTGGAACATTTTAGAATAGCTTCACCTCTCTGGAGCATTAGCTCTTTCCCTAACCCTTGCCCAAGCTTGCTGGGGCTTTCTCTTGGTCTTGGCATCACCATATTAAGTAGAGTTACTCCCCATTGCACAGCTGCTCTTTGCAATGCTTAGTCCTCATTCTGCATTGCCACACTTGGCATTTTGAGGCCAGCATCTTGAGAGGTCTGCTGCCTGTGCACCTAAAGGCAGAGCTGGTGTTCCACAGGCTGGGACTCAGCTTCCTGACTAAACCTGAGCGACTCTCCTGCTCCTGCTGGTTCCTGCCCTTCATGTACTTTCCAATCTCTGTTGTCCAGGCTTGCAAAAAGGTGGTCCTTGCAGGTCAGAAGTCACACTGAGCTAGAACTCAATTAGAGTAGAAAATGCTGATTTCCCCAAGCAGAGACTTCACTGATGTTTTGTACTAAGTGTTACACTTGGGCCCAGCACTCACACAGCTTGGGGGCTGCTCAAAAATACAGTAAAATTTTGTCAAGCAAGCTGTGCACATCAGTTACAATGAAAACACAGATGGGGTGGACAGAGGAAAACAGCTGGAAGCAGAATCTTCCTTAAACTGAGCAAGATGGGGAACCTGACTGTAGTTTAAGCACAACAGGATACACACGGTCAGTCTTGTGGTGTCTACTGAACAGAGAGTCAACCCAGCTTAATCTGACAAAAAACACGGGCCTGAAAGGTGCCTGAAGATACCAACAGTGATGGAGGCATGGGAATGACACATGATTCTTTGCTGAAGTAAGGCTTCATTCCATATTAGATGTCTTTCCCAGTTTAAAGAGAGCCTAGGGAAGGAAGGGTGCAAATTCTTCCCTGCATTTCCCTTCATCGCTATCCCATTCTCAGGCAGCCCCTAAAACTTACATGAAATAATGACAACAGCTTCTCTGCCTCCTTAAATGCAGAGTTCAACCACTTCATGGAACTGAAATGAAGGACTTCCTCCACATTAGTAATCATGTAGAAGCAGCACTAGTAATCCTGTGGGAGATCCTAAAAAGCTGGGGGCAAAATACTTTCTTAGAAGTCCAGAAAAGAAGGAAGTGATGGGCAAAACCTGGAGTTTCCTGAGACCTCAATTGCACACTGACTAGTGCACCACAAAATGGCTCAGTTGTGAGAAGTTCCAAAAACTTTGAAACATAAACTGAATTGAATTCCACATTAATGGAAATGGGGGGAAAAAGGCAACAGCACATACAGGCAAAATTTTGTGGAAGTAGGGCCAGGAGACTGCTGCAGTTTCATGTGAGAAGGAATTCCATCACCATGCAAGTCTTCATGCTTGGGAATGTGTCCACCACAATCTACATTTGCTTAGGAAAAAAAGTTGAGTGAAACCATGTTTGCTCAAGGGTAAAAGCACTTGATATATATACAGATGCTTCTGTATTTGCAGAGGCTGGAGTTCTGATGCATCACCCACCTCTGGCTCTCCAGACACAGATGAGTTCCTACGAAAAGACATTCAGAGGTGATCTCAGAACAGCACTTCAAATAAGTAACGTTCTAGGAAAATGTGTGTTTTTACTTGTTTGAATGTAAAGGATCTGGGAAAAAAAAAATTATGAGATGTGTGTGATTGTCTCAGAAAATAATATGAGAATACCCTGAGTGTCCATCAGCTTTACTTTTGTGATTACTCTGTCATGAGAATCTCTTTATATCCTGAGCATTCCCATTATTATGCTCTTGTTTCTTTGCTATGTGACAGTGAGTTTGTGACTCACAACATAAGAACTTGCCCATTGATACCAACAGAGAGGTGAGAGTTAACTTTAGCTAATGCTCTTTCTCTGAATCCTAATTTAAAATTGAGGAAGTCTTATATTGGCCACTCTCCTTGAAAGTCTATACTGGGTTTGATGCTGGTTCTGCATCCTTAGGTAGACTAGATGAGACCAGAATTTAGATAATTTACATTATATTAATCTGGACTAACATTTAAAAATTTATGAAAATCTTCCCAGCTGGTAGAAGAATGTCTCTTGAAGGAAGCATTCCTTGCTGTCCCTCTACAAAAAAAACATTTCACTTATGTAGAATTTAGCTTGTTAAGAAAGCTGGTTTTTTTTGTTCGTGTTTTTTTTTTTTTTTTTTTTTTTTTTTTTTTTTTTTTTTTTTTTTTTTTTTTTTTGTCTCTGTACTTCTTCAATCACTTTTATTGTTTAATATTATGGTTACTGTGGTTATTGTAATTTTCTTTTTCTGGGAAAAAATCCTCATTGGTCAGCTCTATTAATGATGGAGTAGACCATGATTTCCAAAGAAATTGTTGTTTTCTAACCATATATATGTATGAAAGCAAGATACTGTGGCTCCTGGAAAACCCAAGTATCAAAAAAGGCAGCTGTCCAGGTTTGAAGGAAAATCCATTGCCCCAGTACATCTAACCAAAGCATGAACACAGACATAGCCTTTCTTTCTTTACAATTGCAGAGTTGCAGACATACACACTTGCCTCCAGAAAGCTGGGAAACTAAATATTAAAACCTGACACACATTTAAGATTTCACATGTTCACTTACATAGATTAAAAATGCAAATGAAGCTGGCTTCAATGAGATGCTGACCTGAGATCAAGCTTTCTGAAGACAAGCTTTTTCCATTTTCTTCAGAAGAAAGAAAAAAAGAGTTGAGAGTTTTTATTTACCTGGATGAAACAAACAAAAAAAAAAGAAGAACTATTTATAAATATGTATGAATAAATATTTAATTATATATATGCTGAATGGTTTAGCTGTTGTTCAGCAAATACATAATTTGTTAATTTTGCCTTCTTCCACTGAATAATTTATTCATCAGATCAGCTCTTTTAATATTCACTAGATGATCGGCTGATCAAATCCTGTTAGCAGAATATGTTATTTGATTTTTTTTTGCCCTTTTCAAAAATCACTTAGTCTATTGGAAGAACATTGCTGTGATTTATTAGTGGTATATTCCATCCAATCCATGGTGACATTCTTCAAGAGTAACCTCCAAAGACAGTAGATATCCTGCTCTTGTCACATGATATTAAACTTTTGTGATCCTGAGATGTAGTAGGTGTCTTTGACCAGGGAAATAAAACCCTATTTCCAATGCCACACTTTCGTGTCACAAATTCATGACAATACATGTATGGTATGTTTTATTTTTTATTTGATGATTGAATATTGAATTATTTAGATGAGCTACATCAATCATTCCTATATTCTGGTTTATCCAAGTGTCTACCCTGCAGTTTTTTCACTACTCTGTCTTGGCAAAGGATTTCTTCTAACCTCTAAAATTGCCATATAGCTTCAGAGATACCCTGACATTACAGTGTGGAACAAGATGGAGAAAGGACAGTGACTAATCCTTTACAAGTCAGCCTTGAAGTCAGTCATCTTATAGCCCTTTGTAGCTAGAAAAGGACTTCTTACACTTACCACTTGAAAGGAGAAATTCTTAGCTTTCGATTGTACTGTCTTCATACCCAGGGAGGTCTGCAGAGATCAGGAAATAAAGCCATGGTGTCATTCTGTTTGGAAAATTATTTTATGTTTTTATAGTATTCTCTGACATTTTCATAATTTTTAATGCTTCTGAGGATATACTTTTTCTCTTAAGCTGCTGAAGCCTAAATATTCAAATAAGGCTAGCTTTTTAAAAAGGAGGTTGTAAAAAGTATCATCAATCCATTAAAAAAAAAAAAAAAGACTTCTCAAGCTAGTTCTCTGTAACACTCCTGTGTAAGACTTATAGAAATACCAAATAAACAACAGGGCAGTGACACTCAAGAACACTGAGACCACCACTCTGAAATGACCTGTGTAATTTTGAACTAGTGCCAGCCAAGACTAGTGCCACATCTAGCACTCAGATGTGTGTGCCACAATCCGTGTGCTACAGCCTAATGTATTCCAGATTTCAAGATGCATGCATATGTAATAGCCTATATAATATTCCATACAAAAATTGCATTAAGAAAATGTTAAAGTTGCCTAGTTCGGCATTTAAAAGTCAGGAAATAAAATTAAGGTTGTACATGCAACATTAACTCTGTTCCCTAGAGCATTTGCCTATGATACAGTCTAATTACATGATCAAATATTATTTCTCAGATTATACAGTATAATATCTACATTTTTTTTCATTTTGCAAAGTGTGAGGTGTATTAGGGAGGCTTCAGCTTCACCTTCGTGTAAAAAAACTTCAAATAAACATGGACTTGTCAGTCTGGAGAAGAGATACCTGCAAAGAGTTATATATAATAAGGGGTTATAAAAGAATGAGTGAATGAAGAATGATGATTCAGTACTCCTTCAACTGTAAAAGCTGGGGAACCTTCCTTCAACTAGCAAGTTTAAAACATGTTTATTTTACATGCCATGCACATGGACTCAGCACTGTAGACTCTGAGAAGATCCCAACTATAATGCATCCAAAAGACATCAGGGAAATATAGAGACCATAGGACAGTTGCTGACTGTTGCATGGGTGCTAGAGGTACACTGCCCATGCCAAGACTTGTTGGTGACCAAGGTCTGGGAGGATCTACCTGTGAAGGGCTCATTTAATTTTTCTTCTGTTCTTCCTCCAAACAACCACTGCTAGCCACGCTTTCAAAGCATCGCAGTTACCAGTGTTTCCATACAAAGTAATGAGGGCGATGATGACAGTAATACCCAACATTTGGGATCCCTGCCACAGGGAAAGGAGAGGTGAGTGTGACTCCTTGGTCTGTTTACCAGCTGCAAACCCCATCCTTAGAACTGCTCTTTACTGGAGATTCTTCTGTGCACACCAGTAACCCAGCCTAAAATTTTTGCAGGACTGTCCCTGTAGGACTCCATTCCTGTTCACTGCTCCACACTTAAGCAGGATCTTGCCTTAGAACTGTAGAACTGGGTGTTTTAAGCACTGAGGAGAGAACAGCTGAATCCTCCATGATGTTTCTCAGCTGTTTGAGGCATACATATCTACACCTCTGAGTCTTCTCTCCCTGGCTCTAGTGACAGGTACTGATTGTGAGATTGTTACAATCCACTGCTGGCTGGGATGGATGCCCTTGGACCAGCCAGTGATAGTGAGCAGCCCTGGGAGCTCTGGAGCAGAGATGCCCAAAGGGACACAGGAGCTGACACACTCTCCAGCTACAGGCTGTGTTGCCACATGAAGCACAAGACTGAAATGGGGCTGTTTTCTTATGGCATGGAAGCGTATGTCAGACAGAAATCAGGTGGAGATGACAGCCATGTGATCGACCATATCACAATCTATTCCATTTACCTTGCATATATTATCTGCCTCCTTCACCTGCACTGTGACTGCTAATTCATTTTTACCAAGAGCCTTTTTCTTATGCTAATGAGGTTCTTTAAACAATTGTTGCTAAAAACTCACTGGGTTGCAAAAGAAATGGTCCTTTCTTTTCCCAAAGTGCAGAACAGTCTTTCCTTTACCCCCTGACAGGCCTGAAATGAGAGTGTTGCTCCACTGAAGGTTTAAGGTCTGTTATTTCACTCTTCATTGGGTCTAGAAGTCAGTATTTTACATAATTGAAGATCATGAAATATTAGTTCTGGGAATTGGATTTTGAGGAAATCTTGACAGATAGCAAGGTATTATGGATAATTAACACCAAATAATCTACAATTAGAAGATTTAGCATATAAAAATGTTATTTTTAGGAAACTAATGATACTTTACTAAACATGTGAGTGATGATTTTTACATCCTCTGGAGTCTAAGGTTCTCCATGCCTTTGCAGATAAAGCAACATAAAACCAGTGCAAATTTTCACTTCAAAAGACCTGAATTCTTCATTTTGTATTTTGCAAAATGTCTGTAACTTTCTGTACTGCATATCTTTATGTAACACCTCAAGATTATATCTGTGTGAGGCAAAATAAAAAAAGCTGTTCAGTTTTTTTGAGGGAGGAGCTTTCTGTATGTGGGCAAAACCAAGCTTGATGTTTACATCTGCCATGCAACAGTGACTCATACAATAGGATTTTAAAGATGAGAGGGGAAAAGTGTGAGAGGAATTACAATTTTGTTCTAAGGATATAAACTAAAGTGCTGACCATATACAGCTGTCCCTTTACTTACCTGTATTCTGAAAAAAGGTCATGACTTATT
The DNA here is from genome assembly GCA_013400575.1 of Peucedramus taeniatus. NCBI lineage: Eukaryota > Metazoa > Chordata > Aves > Passeriformes > Fringillidae > Peucedramus > Peucedramus taeniatus. The sequence continues at coordinate 66,571 of WBNO01000009.1, forward strand.
TGGGGAGGGGGTTGTTTTGCCATTTATGTGTGGGGGTACAAAATACAAGCATTGTATAAACAGTCTGCACTACAACAAATCACTGCACGACACCCTCAGCACTGGGGAAGGTATCTCTTCATCCCATTGCACATCTTTAATGCAGAGATTGTAAACAACCCTTGTCTTTCTGTTTAATTCTCTACAATATTTATTTTTTTTTCTTCCAAACTGAGGACTGACCATTCCATTAATGGATAGAGAAGAAGCCATCAATCTTTTTATCTCTGAGAGACCCAGCTACCAGCAGCTACTGTCTCTGGAGAGCGTGGCAGCCTTGCTCTGCTCACAGTCCATCCATGGGGACCTGCATGAGTTCTCTGTGGAATCTTCCCATCTTTCCAAAATAATCCTGGAGGTATTAAAAACTCATCTCTACTGGCTGATATTCCATCCAGGGCCAGATTTGTGGAGAACAGCTGTCCTGAAGGGCTGACATGGCTGCAAGCAGCTCTGTTTTCCAAGATGTGTCTCCAGTGCCTGTCCCCATTACACCTGTGCCTTGCCATGTGCAGGATTTTGCACCTGCCTTGCAGATGACAATATCACAGGAACACAGCACAGAGGCATTTGAGCTAGAGGAGCTGCTTCTTCATTTGCACGGCAACTCCATGGGTGGAGCAAGTTTAAAGATGTCTGCAGAGGGGAATCTTTCACAGCTGTGTGACTTCCCAGCACTCTGAAAAGTCTTCACACCTGAGCCAGCAGCCTGATGGGGCAAGGCAATTTCTTTTCAGAGTTGCTGGTGGAATCAGGGTTTTTTTGAACGGTAAATCCACTTTTTGGTCGGCAAGTCTGCAAGTTAGTCTGTCCAAAAAACCCTGAAAAAAAGGTGTTCAAATGCCTGAGACCTCACAATCTCTCACCTGCAGGAAAAAGCAACCAGACACTGCTTCTTTTGAATATCTGGGGGAAAAAAATAAGATATTTAAAGAGGCACAAACTTATGGATTCATTTTTTCAGACTCACAGAAGCCATTAAATATTTGCAAAGCAGTTTTTTTCTGTAACATTACATTTAATGGGAATAAATCAGCTGAAAGACATGATTGCAAGAATGGTACCAGCAGGATTCTGTATGAAATTTGAGTTTAGAGAGTGTTTTTTCCACTCTTCCATAAAGGAAAAAGCTCTTAGTATATAACTTCTGAGGCATTGTAAGCAAATAAAAGGTGACATAATTCTTTGCCATTAAAAGTGACTTAAGTTAGATGATGCACAGACAGATAACTCTGAGCTACAACATTCTTCAGGGCTGACAAAATTCTTGTAAACTAAGACTTTTTAAATCAACAGAATGAACCTGTTTATAAAGAGTTAGCAGAGGTTACATGACTTAAATTGGTCAAATGTTGGTAATGGGTAAGAGAATATAAAAATATGCTATGGAGAGAATATTAATAAGGCATTCAGAGGAAGAACCAGGTGAAACTGTATCCAAACTTTAAAGGGAACATTAGGGTTGTGGGATAGTTGTCAAAACTGATACTCAGTAAAGCATTGTGACTTCATATGAGAAGACAAACATCTCAGACCCTAAGTGCTAAAGCTCCCCATCAGAACATGCATTGACCTCCAGCTCCACGCTGTAATGCAAATGGAATGGCTCTGATGCTTGGTCCTTCAGTGTCACATTTCTAAATTTGCTGTGTTAAATAGACTCCTGCTACTCCTAACAACAGACCTCAACCCTATTACAGCAAAGAAACAGCAGAAATTATGATTATGGTTATGATTTCAAAACCACTATCTGATCTTGTGTAGTCAATAAATGTTGTGGGCTCATATGGTGCTCATCTCTTCCAAAAAGTAAGGTTTAGAGGTTTGCCCCAGACCACATAATAAAGCTGGCAGAGCAGAATATGATTTAGGATTAACCACCTGCCATATGGCACTTACTTCTCCATCCTGTGCTGCTTCTTGATCATGCTAAGTTAGTCACAGCTCCAGCAGCAGAAATAGGAGGAGTTGTTTATTATCCTCAGCACAGTAATGATACCTCAGGCCACAGTGATAAGTAATTGAAACAACAGGGGTCTTAGAGAGACTTAAAAACAGAGATCTTAAAATACACAGAAACTGGTGTATTAAATGGAATGTGTAACTAATAAATTGCCAGCTATTTGCAGTATAACACAGCATCCCAAATTTAGTCATTCTAGAGACTTCAGCTTCCACAATGCCACTTGATACTCTTCAGAATGTAAAACCCCATCAAGATGAGGCTAAAATAATAGCAATAATAATAATCAATGTAACAACAATAACAACAATAACAATGTTATTCACACTTAATTTTCTTTAAAGGGATTTCCACTTGTAAATGCAGGTAGATGAGTAATTTTAAAACCGAGGTGTGACAACAATCACGTGCAATTAAGGACCTAGTGCTGAATATCTATGATCTAAAGCTGATAAGGATTTAATTGAGTAAATAACAATATTTCTAAATATTGCCAGCTTATTGTATCATGTTCTTCTGGCCTGAAAATATGTTATGTCAAACTGACTACAGATTCAGATATCAAAAACAAAACAAAGTGATTTCTCTTCAATTGTACTTGCCCTAAACAGATGTCATGGACCCCTCCTCTGAGGACGGAAGGATAGAACCTTCAAAGCAAGTCTTTTGCCATCAGACCTACTGATATGTATTTCTCTGTGTTCTTTATTACATGGAATTGCATTTGATATTTTTCATTTGTCTTTATGATCTATTAATAACACTTTGACTACCCATCACTCTGTATTTTCTGCATCATTTTATCCAGTTTTTCTGCTTTTAAGATGGCCCTAGAATTTTTAGTGCTATTCCATGTACTGTATGAATTTTGAGCATATACTTTATGCAGCTGAGATATATCATACTTAACATAAAGTTTTCCAAAACCATTGTCTCACATTGTAATGAGATACAGAGAGATTAAGGATATTTTAGAACTTTGGCTACTGGATGACACATGAAGGGCAATATGATTAAATGCAAGATAAAACTGTGAGCTGAGTGATAAAACCAGACAAGTACATGAAAGATTCTTCTGTCAGAGGTTTTTCTTATTTGTCATGTAAATATTGCCTGAATGTACTATTACTGAATCCAAAGTTTGTAATTTTGAAGCTAGTAATTTTCCATTAGGGGTACTGTTTCATTTATCACTGCTAGGTTGTCTTTGGAAGACTATGAAATCAGTCAGTCACACAGCAGTAATCTCCCTTAACCTGTGCTCACCTGGCTGTACTGTTTATTTCTAGTAGCGTGCACTGTTTGCCAGGGGTGGCATCCACCAAGGTCCTGTGGCTCTGCAATGTATAAAATCAGCAGCTGGCTCCTACAAAATGCTCCCAAGAAAAGGAAGAAAAGAAAGAAAATCATACTGCTAGGCTTGCTAGATCTTCAGGGCAGAGATATGTACATCTGCTGTGTGGTTAATGTGCAGAGCAGGGAAGCACCAGGGTTTAGGATGTGCCGGGCAGCGGGAGCGGCTCAGGCACGTTGTGAGTGGTTTCTGCCATTGAAGTACGGCCAAGTGGAGGAGAAATGAGTGTGACACTCCAGCAATCTCAGCTGACCTCTTTCAGGAACCAAGGGAGTATCTGCTTTGGAAAGGTGGAGCTGGCTCAACCCAGCTTTGGGGATCCTGATGCTGCACTGTGGAATGCTGTGGCTTGGGTTCCCCCAGCTTCAGCCCACTGTCCCAGAGCTGCTAGGGAAATGACCCTGATTTGGGGGTGTCAGTGTGTAAAGAATGGGGATGTTAAAGGTTCGAGTTTTCTCTCAGCAGCAGCATTCACACCACAAAAAATAGGAGAACACTTGCCCAGAAATATTCCAGTTCCATTTTTATATCAATGATGGAGAAGTTCAGTCTGACCCAGGCTTTTGGGATGTGGCTGGAGCACCTAAGCATCACACCACCAGTGCACACTGGTTCTAGCAAGGGCCAAGTTGTGCAGAGGTTTGGAGAGGTTGCTGGTGCAACTGAAAGCTTGTGGAGGCTGCCTGCCTGCTGATGCAGCTTTGAGGGAAGACAGGGCTCACCATAAGCTACTTGACAAAATGGTAGGCTCTGTGTAAGTTGCACAAATAACTGGCCAAAGATTTCAAATAATGAACACATTTGTTCTCAAACTATTTATGAACAGGAAGAAAACAAACCTCACAGTAAGACAGTGATGTGTTGAATGTGCTTTGTTTGCCTGGCATTAATGGATGGATATCTGAAGGAGCTGGGTTGTATGACTCATTCAGTCAAGCTGTAGAGATAATCAAAGGGGTGAGAAATGCTTCCAAAGGATCCCCTTTTGCATTCTTCAAACATTCTCTCAAACTCCCAATGAATTCAGTACAGAAAAATTAAGATGAGGCTTACATCCTTGCAGGTCTCCTGTCACCCTGTGCAGCTGAACTGAGACCAAACTATCTCCCAGAGCTCATATGGGAGCAGCACAATTGTCCCTGTCTGTATGCCATTAGCCACATGTATTTTCAGTCCCTGGGGTGGATCTCTGCAGGCTGCATGTGACCTGCTGCCTGTCCCCTGCCACACTCTTTCCACAAGGCCCTCCCTGTCACCTGGGGATGGAGATGTGCTGTGCAATCCCGAGTGTCTTGGTAACAAGATATCTGGCTGCTCTTGGTGAAGTTCTGGGGTCTCTCATGGATATGTGACACCCAGGAGTAAAAGAGAATTATCACTATAAAAAAAATCTGATCTTTTCATGTCTATAATTTGTTCCTGTATTTGTGTTTTACTGCATTGCATTAAGCTCTCTCTAAAAACAAAAACCTGCAATTCATAACCAGAGAGGGGGGAGAGACAGAGAAAAAGAGAGACAGAGACAGAGAGAAAGACTAATGCTGGGAATCCCAGATTGCTGAAAAGGAGAGGAAAAAACCAACACAAAATTGCTGCCTGAGATGATTAAAGACACTTCAACATTTTATAGGGAACAGCCTGCAAAACTGCTACAGAAAATGGTGGGAGATAAGGCAGCAAAGGAGATGGTTATCAGAGCAAGAAGTTGATATTTTTTGAAAAATAGTCACTACATGAAAAAGTCCTCTCGTCTCAAAAAAAAAAAAAAAAAAAAGCGCCAAGAGCAGATATAGCCAAGGAACATATAGATGATCAGTGTCCCATGCTTCATTCAATCAGGCAATCAAGATAATTAGAAAGTATGGGGAAGATTGATTAATGGCCAAGACAGACATTGAGTTGACCTTTTCTTTATTACTACAGCAGTACATTTAAATAGTCTCCACTTAGTAGGGTTTAAAATGGAAAAGTGAGCTGTTATAGATACAGTAAATGTGTAACTAAGAATGCAAGATCTAATACCCCTATTCAGTAGCTTGCTTTCTATCTTTAGTCTCAACACCATCTCATTTGAACATGAATTAGTTCAATTTCTTGAATCCATGCTCTAGCAGTTACACTAGTTACTATCTTAAGGGAAACCAATATATTTAATGGTAGAAAAATAGATACACTTAAAAATGTTTTTAAATTGAAGATATGAAAACATAGGGGTCAGTGCTACTTTGTGAATTAGCATCAGTTTTGTTATGCACAGGAGCAGGACAGGGGAAGCTGAACCAGACTCCTCATGCTGGGATCCCCAGATTCAGTGATAAGTGAGGGAACATATCCAGGACTTCTTTGTGGCACCTTCTGCTTAGGAGAGCCTGGCATGGCCACAGCTGGGTAACCTGGGCCTCTCCTTCATCATGTCAGAGATTTTGGCTCAGTGAGCCAAGCTGGGACCAGTGGAGCTGCCACAGCACCAGTGCCAGCAGCAAGAGCACAGAGAACAGACAGGAACCTCACAGGGAAAGGAGCTTTGTGAAGGCATCTCTACAGCTATTAGCCAGTCTCCTTGACATGAGGGGAGGGCTACCAAGCAGGCAACAAAGCAGGCACAGCACAAAGAGAACATCATGCAGGAGAGGCTTGCAAGGATTTCTGGTACCCATAAAAAGAGATCCTGAGCCAAAATGTGCAGCCTGCAATGCTCATCTGAGAGGGGCTGAAAACATAACACAGGTCACAAGTTGCAGGAGCTGGCTGACTTGTGCCTCTGGGCTAATGGTGTGGAGCTGGACACCTAAGCAGCAGATTTCAGGGCACAGGAGTGCTGCCTGGGTCATGTAGGAAATCTGGGTGTGTCCAGGGAATATCCCTCTTAGGAGAAGGGTTTAATTTACCTTTTTATACAAAATGTTCTTCTCTCTGGTGAGAAATACAGTGAGCTGTGCTCTATAAGGTGACCCTAACAGCAAGTGTAAATGAGAAGCAGAGGTAGGTACAGACACTTCTCAGCAGCAGAGTGTGGGAACAAATGATGCAGGATTTTGCCTGGAGGCAACTCAGGGCAGAAGCATTGTCAGATCTCTGAACAAAGAAAATGCACTGTGTATCCTGCCATCAGCAAGGGCTGGACCACAAGCAGTGGGGGCCTGAGCACTGCTGAGCCTGCTGTGGAGGGCCCAGCTTCCCACCAAGGTTCAGTGGTACCTGCTAAAGAGGCACAGCATTTTCTCAGCTGCTGAACTGAAGAGTGGCGTGTAGTGCTCAAGGCTGTTTGCTGAACAGTGCTTTTCCTCACAGGCAAATCTGCAGGGGAAAGGGAGAGAAGTTAATTAGTAAAACTGGAGGGCATTTAGAAAAATAAGTATGTATTTGGAAGAAAATTCACACCAACCTATTTGGTATAATGCAGGTGAAATCAATGGATTTCTACAAAGAGTGGCTTTGCAGAAGTTTACAAGATCTACAGGGAAATTATGACATTAAGCAATGTTTACAACCACAGAGTAGTGTTTCAGGCAAAAAATGTTATATGTTGTTCATTTGCAATAGTCAAACCCTTTCAACTACAGAGTTAGCCTTTAATTTTGTAGGGTTGAAAACAATTGACATATTGTATGAAAAGTTTTCTTCTGTGAGTTATCTACTGAGCAGAAATAATCTTGATTGCCAGCATTGGGTCAGGCATTCAGCTCATGTAACTCAGCAGAACTCCTCTGGTGTCAATAAAACCACCTTGATTTGCAGTAGCAGAAGATCTGAGCAGTGTATAGCTTTGAAAAATTGAGGTGTAGGTTTATTCATTATTTCAAAGGTAGAGGCTTGATCTGCTCTGTTGAGACATAACCTTGCTGTGCCAGACAGCTATGCAGAGGTCTCCACAGGCTCAGGAGGACCAGGGTTTGCTCCCAGACTGTACTTTGCAGGAACAGCTCCTCACTGAGTAGGAGCAAGTCCAGCACTCCCTGAGGAATGCCTCTTTACCCTAGCTCATCAAAAACGCACTTGCAATGGCAATTAATTGGTTCTGGGATACCCTCCAATGCAAATGGCCACATCCAAAGCCCTCTATTTTGCTGCCTTCAAAGGGCACCAGCTCAGTCTCAAGGGTGTCAGTTTTGAGACTGGTACTTTATATGCATCTAGGTCAGATTTCATCTGTGACCAAACACGTGAACAGTGGTCCTGTGCTGATCTGGAAATGGGTGTAGGGCCCTGTGGGGGCTTTGGTAAGGCCACTGCTCCACTTGCTGCAGTGTGGGTGTGAGAGTGGTGAGGGTCCCCATGAGCCCATGGAGGTGCTGGTGCCTGTCTGCCTTTGCTGGGCTGGGCTGAGCCTCCACAGTTCTGCTCCTAGAGCACTCACAGGGAGGCGAGGCTCCAGGGTTGGTCTTGCTGACAGTGTTGCCCCAATTTAAACAAAAATGTTTAAAAAAAGACTAAAAAGGAAACCTCAAAATATTAAAATGTAGCTGCCTTTGAAACAAGAGGGCAACAAGCAACTGCTGTGAAAACTGCAGAAGGTGCCAACGGGTTAGAGCCAGGTTGGGTTTAGTGTTTATACTGCATTAAATGCCATGGAGCTGGGAATTCAGTGCAGTGAGATGCAGAATACTTCTGTCTAGTGCTGAGCATTTTCTGCTCTCATTTGACTTCACTGGAGAAAACTCAGTAGCTCCATACCTCAGAAAGTGACTGCCAGCTCTGACATTTGAATCACACTAATAAAGTAGTTTCCCTTGGTGGGTTGTGCATTCCCCCTCCCCGTAAGTTTCAAATAATACTACTCCTTAAAGTAGGAACAAACATTTTACTTATGGCTAGAATGCATTTATTGGTAATTTTCACATAAATCAACTTATATGAAAATGTATTCATAATCCAAGCCTTCTCTATAGTGATAAAATGTTTCTGCTTCTGTGGTAGAAAATAGCTTATTATGCAAACAGCATTGCTAGTGTTACATTATGCATGGGAGTCACCTGGAGAACATCACAAAAGCTTCAACCAAAAGGAAAAAAAGAGGGGAGAAAATCGGGTGTTCCATTTACTGCACCACTTGCCTATTATAATTAGCTGTAAATGAGCTGATATCTGTACTTTGAAATGTATTTCATATAGGCCTTGGTAATATTATACAAATAAGAAAAGCAGAAGAGAATGAAAGGATATGAAACTCACCCAGAAATGGCCTTGCAAAATGTCACCCCAATTAAAAAAGCAGAAGCCAGTTGCCATTTTTAAACTGGTTAGTTGTATTTACTTTGAGAATACCTTGGTTATATTTATATTCTACTTGATTTAATTCAGGATGCTGCAAGTTCCCACTGGACTGTAATCATTATGAATGACATTGTTGAGAAGTCTGATTAAATAAGATCTGCTCAGGCTAAAACCCACATTACCTCAGATATATTTAAAATCATCATGGGGGAAAAAAAAATTAGTCCCAGCACAATCATTCAAGGCCCATAGTCTCATGTGGCCTTTCTTATTGAGGGATAAAATAGTGGTTTTAAAAAAAAAGTGGAAGAATGAGAGCAGCCCTGTGGGGAAGGGTTTGGGGGTGATGGTTGATGAAAATCTCAACATGAGCTGGCAATGTCAGAAAGCCTATGGATCCTGGGCTGCACCAAAAGCAGCGTGGCCAGCAGGTTAAAGGAGGTGATTCTACCCCTCTACTCTGCTCTGAGACCCCACCTGGAGTACTGGGTACAGTTCTGGTTCCCCCAACATAAGAAGGACACAGAATAGCTGGAGCAAATCCAGAGGAGACCACAAAGCTGGTAAGAGGACTGGAGACATGATTGGGAAGAGGTGAAAAATATCACAGAAGAAAAACTTGTTGCTAACATTGCATGATATATATGAACCTATGTGGTATATGTATGTTCATGTATGTATAAAAATGCAAGCATATGTGCATGTATACCTATCTATGTCTATATCTAGAAATCCAAGACTCAAAAAGAGGAACATAGCCCATGACTCATTAAAGGCAAAAAATTCTGAGGTCTAAAGTCTTTAATAAGGGAAAAGATCATGACAAGAATCTGGGGCAAAATACTCACAGGAGTGTTTGGGAAGTTAGAATTAATCTGCAACAAAAAAATAATATTTCTGGAAGTGGCAACTGAAGCTGCATTTTTTTCTCATGGGGTCTACATGAGGTGACACTGTGGCTGCTAAGGGAAGTACAGAATGTTAGAGGAAAAGAGAGTGACAGAAAGTCCTGGTCAACAAAAATAATGTATAGATATGCAGTGAAAACCCATGTAAGCAATAATAATACCTGATATTTGGGAAGAAATGCAAAGTTGAAATGGATTATGTTACTTTGCAAGAGTGCATATGCCAGCAGAGTGTGCACAGACAAAGCATGGACAAAGAAGATGACAACAACATCACCAGCTCAGAAAAATTCCTTCTGACCAATGGACACTGCTGCAGAAGATGAATGGAATATTAGACTGAAATCAAATGGAACTTCTATGAATTTTAAGTTGGACACAGGTAGACAAGCTGTTGTGAAGCCAGAAACCCAGATATTCTCATGGACATCATAGCTGCAGACAGTGGGGAATTGGAAATGTTGGGGCTTACAGCAGGAAGTGTCTATCTACTACAAGAGTATGGAGACTAAATGTATAAGCAAATACTAAATTAATAAAAAAGAACCTGCAGATGTGCCAAAGATGAGGGGATCTATTTTTGACTTTAAACTCCAATGTAATAAAGAAACTATAGTTATTACAGTGAAAAAAAATACTAAATATATTTTATAAGAACTTGAGGGGATCTTTCAGAGGACAGGCAGGGAGGAAAAAAACTCCAGACTAAATTTGAATAAACCCTTTATCCTCCATCTAACACTTCCAAATCAGATTTATCTCTCATCCTAAACCAGGAGGCAAAAGCTCAACGAGTGAAGTCGTTGCTACTGAATCACAGAGTAAGCAAAGTGTCCCCCTAGAGTGGATGCAATTTCTGGTCATTGCAGGAGAAAAGACAGCCTGTGGTTATTTATTGGTGTATTACATGAGGACGTGGGAGCTGAAGTCAGCTACTCAGAGAGAGAGGGCTCTGGAAACACGGACCTTGCCAAAGGTACTGCAATGTGTCAATGCTGTCCAGCCTTTGTGAAAAAGTGTTTGCTCACCCCACATTGCCTTCCAGAGGAGCTGCTGACTGTACTAGATCATCACAAGTGCCCACAGGTTCAAGTTATGTTCCTGGGGAGAGTTCAGCAAAATCCTCACCATCCTGCACCCAGATTTTCCCCTTGTCTTGGTTGGAATATTTGTCTCCACTTTCTCAAGCATTTCATCCTATCTCTACCTCGTTTATGATACTACCTATCTTACAGTACTGATGAGTTGATTTTTTTCTCTTTCTGTCCACTGTTTAATAAATTACCTAATAAAAAGGTAATTGATGTAAGAATACTTTGAAGCTGTGCTACTCTTGAAGCTTTGGGAGGCTGTGGGTGCTCCTGGTTCATGCTGCAGTCTGGGTTACAGACCTCTCCCAATTCCATGGTGCTCTTGGCTTGTCTCAGGACAGAGGTCTGCATGCCTCTCCAAAGATTATAGAGAAGTCTTATCTCAGCAGGAATTCATTTTTCCATTCGTGTGTTCACCCCTTCAGGATTGGTGACAGGCTGCAGTAGGTCTTAGTGATAAATCTGCAGAAAATTATTGAGTAATATTAACTGAAAACTCACCCTGCCCCTAAATCAGCATCACAAGTGCCCTGCCTGGCTTTCTGAATGAAATGAGAGACCAGTGTGAAAAACAGCAGCAAGTATCAGGCAGTACATATGCAGATGACAATAATGAGCACTCAGTTACAGGATGCTGAAGATCCTGCTGCTTTCTGAGTTCAGCATAAGGAAGATGTTTTTTTCCTGAAACACAAATGGTAATGAGCGTCCACTGGAGAGGGCACTGGACTAGATCACCTTTAAAGGTTCTTTGCAACCCAAAATTTTCTATGATTTTATGATCCCTTCTGTGTGGTGCTCAGCTGACTTTGCTTTGACATGAAAACTTGCCATGTGTTCATATTCCATCAGTGTCACAAATTTTGTCTTGACTTTCTCAGGTTTTATTTCATAACCTATAAAAGTGAAAAGTCCTTTAACATCCAATATACTCTGCTTAATTTAATTAGAAATTAGAAAAAATTGGTTTGAGGCAAACTAGAGAGGCAGAGACATTTCAGTGGAATGACCCTAAAGTTGTGAAATCTTTGGTAATTGATTACTTCTGGAGAGAGGCAATAGCTGAACTGAAAAAAGGTAGAGTCACTGCATCCCTGCACCACCCTTCAAAGAGATGCTACAGTGTAAGCCCCACTGCAGGCCTTCAGGTCTGGCATGGAGGCCAGAGGGATCACACTTGTTATGATACAAGCTCATTTTCCTGCTCTTTGTTTGCATTCAAATGCCAAGCGCTAATGTGCTTAAAAATTCACAACATTTTCCGTTTTTCTAGGGAAAAGGATGGGTGTGAAAAGAAATGGCCTGGTACTGACATGAGCTATGGTGAGGTAAAAGACAGCCAGACAGCAAGAAGTGGCTTCAGGGACTGGAGACTTCCAATGAGAGCCTCCCAGGGAGCTAACTGAGATTTTATGATGCTGATGGAGAGTCAGAGACAAGCAGGAGTTACCCTGCAGGGATGGAGGAAGGTGGATAGAAGCCTGTAGAACCATGATATATGGTGTCCTTTCAGGCTGTTAGATAAGAGAGAACAGTGCTGTTTCAGACACAAGGCTGGGCTCATAGGGTAATAGCTTGCTATAGTCAGACAGCAGCACGGTATTATTATGGCTTTGGAAAAGAGCTATTAACTATTGTTAAGGTGATTGATCACTTTTATCATTTTGGTTATGGAAGGAGTTTCACAATCAGAGCTAATCATGGGGCATTGCAATGCCCCTGTCTGCCTAAATGCTGAAATCCAGAGATAGATGGTGAGATGATTACAAAAATTGCAAGACTGTCATTTCCATCTTGAACATGGACTGGGCAAAAATCATAACACGTGTATTGCTGAGACACCACACGTAGGGGAAAACACTTAGGAAGCTTGCTTGCAGCTGCCTCCACAGAGGGAAACAAACAAGTTTGCTAACTGTTCTGTTTAACTTCTCCAACACACAAAGTTTCTGCAGTTTTAAGGTTGTGCTGCTATGCAGCTCCCATGGTGTCTGGATGTTTGGGTTTTTTGGCACAGACTTCTGCTACTACCTGTAAGATTCACTGAGGTTTCATCAGGGAAAGCTCAGAGAAAGGTTTCCCTGTACCTGTGTTTGAAGTAAGGGGTAATAAAAACGCACTTCACACACAGAGGAATGGAGTCATGTTAAGTGTTGCATGGGCAAAGAGATGCATTCAGTTGTCTCCAGAGCAGCAAGGTGCTTTCCAAGAATACAGACTTCCATCTGACTTTCTTGCATGGTGTTGCTATGGCCTTTTAAAAAGGTTTCATCTGAGGAGACTATCTGATGAAAAAAGAAAAATCCATGTTAGTTAAAAATCAAACAGGTTTTCAGAAAACTAGTTGGATCAGACATTTAAGTTCTAGGCATGGAAATCTGATCAGAAACAAAAGAACTAATCCATGACAGACTCTGTAGTAACACATGGCTGATCCTACATTGAGATGCCCAGAACATATCAAATTAATTGACATCTACACCTTGATGTTCTCACTAATGGTGGATAAGAGTAAAAAGTGTAACTGTTGCTCATACACTCAGCATCAGGAAGGTGGCATGAAAGAAGCAGCTCTTTCTGTGCTCTTTCAAGGCTCACTTTCTCTTCTTCGGAACACCATGAAGATCTGCCTACGAAAATAATGGCTCTCCACCATAAGCAATGTAATGGTCAGTTCCTAGTAGGAAGTGCATGTTCAGCTTAACCTTGCAGATTTTTTTTTTTTTTAATAATAAACACCATAGAAATAAGAGGCAAGAGACTGCATCAGAACCGGACAGAATGGGAAAATACCAATGACACAAGCATGGCAAGTCAGGCTTTGATTGATTAGTACAAGTAATAAATGGTGCAATTAGAATTCTGCAGCTAAGCAATGTATTATGGTGTGCAATATTAATAACATGCCAAAATAGCAGTGCATGTATTCACCAGGGTGGTCTCTTGAAATGCTGTTTTCTGCAATGACTGACTGCTACAGGAAGAAAGACATCTCCCAGTGCAGCTAGTCTGCATCAGAGACCTCATGCAAAGAAACCTTTACCTGTCACTGCTATGCTTGTTTAGACTCTATTAAAGAGTTTAGACTCTATAGAGACCTCTGACAGATCCTACCTCACATCTTTCCTAGTATTTTTTCCATTTTCTTACTAGAAACATTGGAGGTTAGGGACCTGTTCTGTCCCTAACCTCCAATGTTTGCGGGATATGTTTTTCTGCACAAGAGAACTAGTTCTGCCTTGAAAATACCACCATCATAATCCACAGATGGGAACATGAGTTAAAATGTAAGCATTGTGTGATCTTCCTGGAGCAGTGGGCTCCAGCTGAAGGCCATGTACATGAAGTGCCTGAAGGACACTTATGTGGGTTCTCTTTGTGCTCCTTTGACACAGGTGACCACCAACTAGAATTTAACCCATCCATTTATTGATCATAACACAGTCATCTTTCACTGATGCAAAAAAAGTCCTGTTCATAGATGTTATACCAGTGGATAGAGTGATATGAACATAAGACGAATTTGGGGTTATTTTCTATGACTAAATATATCTGCCTTGGGAGAAGATAATTTTACAGAGAATGGAGAGTCAGTGTCAGCTGGTGTGCCCAGATTACAGACTGCCTCCTGAACAGAAAGGAAAACCAACTCTAAAGTCTGTGAATGTGCATGCTAGCTAGATTAGATTTGTACTGATAGCTTTTGTTTCCGTTCCCTTCTCTCTTGCCTGGTTTAATATGCAAGGCTATATATGGAGAAAATGTGTCTCTGTGCTGGCATAGCAAAGATAACCTTGAAGAGTATAAATGAATGTACGTATTGATGGAGCAATTTGTGTTTTTATTGATTTCTTGCTGTGTCTCGCTGAATTTCTAGTATGTAGCATAGGCTGTAACTATTTTGTTATGAAGAATGCTACAGAATGTATTTTCCCACACCAATTCTTAAGGGATATGGGCAATTTATACATGAAAATATGAAAGAAAGCATACAGTATATATTGATTATTATTATTCATTACTATAAGTAGGGTTTAGGGCTGCAGCTAGAGATACTTGAGATCAAAATAGGGTGACGTACTTTCTGTACAGGAAGGCTGAGCTATGACATACCAAGATTTTAAGCCTAAAATACACAGCTTTTGCCAACGTAGAAAAAGTTGAAGGTGAAATGGTCACACAGTGGCATATTCCTGAGAAGATAGGATATTTTTGTAGATTGATGATGTCAAGATGATTAATAATGTCAAAATGCAAATAGGTGGCTAGAAAAAAAAAGTCTGTTCTGGCTGTCCTCTGTGCTGGGAACTGGATTGTGCTGTAGGACTTTGTCCAAGCAGGTGAAATGGGGCAAGGTTTCACCAAGATGAGGATCTTGGTCCTGAGGCAGGAACCCCTCTAGGCCCTGATCCTGCATGTTTCTGAATTTGTGATCCTTTTTTGAAACCAGTTCTCTTCAGTTATCTACACAGGAGTCTGTAAATTAGGGATCTAGTCTGCATTGGTCATACAGTGATTAGCAGCTGGGGACTGTGGATCTCTGTATGTTCATCTTGGTTGGATTTTCTTCCATTGATCTGTGTTTTGCAATTCCTGCTCCTGCTACACACTCTACCTTCCCTGAGTAGAGAAGCAAAACAGAGACGTGTTGAGTACTAGCTCTGGGCAGCCTTGTGGGCTTTGAGAATGGGCACTGCAGACACCCCAAGTGCTGCTCAAGGCAACTCTGTTCCAAATTTGAACCCTGTCTGCCTTCAGCTCAAGGAGTAGGAACCACACCTTTCTTGACTGGTGGCTCATGAACAAGTGTGTCCATCCTGCTCTGGAAATGAATGATATCAGACACCAGGCTGGGAAGAGAGCACCTGCAATTGGCCCAGTATTTGCTCTCTGAAAGTACCAGAAGTGGAAGCCCAAGGAACACAAATAACAGTGTACATGTAACATGAGTCTTCCTTTTAGATACTGAAGGATTTTCTTAGCTAGAGGTTGCCTCTGAGCCCATGTTTAGCAGGCAGCAGTAGCACCACTGTCCATGAATGTGTCTGATCTCTTCTGAGCGCACTTTTACTTGGCCTTTGTAACATCCTCTGGCATTAAATAGCACAATTTAATTAGGCTTTCTTTTGTAGATCTGGGCCTCTTGGTTGTAAATGAGCTTAGATGGCAATTAAGAAGGCTTTTAAAATGGAGAAGGGAAGTTATGAAGCTGCTCACACTGACTGGACGTGTGAGGGTGAATGCTGAAATGTTGTGCAATGCCAAAGGCCTAAGCAGCTGAAGGTTATGACTGCCAAAATGGAATAGCAGTAATTCCCCAGTTCTTGCAGGATTTGCACTTACAGGAAATAGAGAGATTAATTATGTGACAATATAAGAACATCAGAACAATGATTTATTGCATGAGGTACATTATCAATGAAGTTTTGGGTCATCATGCAGATAACTGCTATGATGATTGCCTATAAATGAAGATTTTACCATATTACCTTTCCATTAATCTCCTTACTAAGACTTGAACTGAACAGTCTTCTGAATTTGTGTATATCAAGGGTTTGACCACTGTACTGTGGTAGAATGTTTCTGTTTATTCTCAGCCCTTTGTCATTGTTTATTTCTATATACTACATTCTTAAGACAACTACAGAGTCTTATTTTTGAAGAATGACAATCTAAACCTAAGCCAGCTTTTAATGAATGTATTAATAGAGAAATGCACAGATTTAACCACAGTGACTTACACCAGAGTGGTTTTTATGCACAGGTGAGCTGTGGAGCTGTAGGTACATCAAGGTAGCTCAACAAGGGGATCACCAGTGGACAGAACTGGTGATCCTTATTGCAGCCTGGTGAGCAAAACATGTTGGCACATCCTTGCAGGAGAGCAAGTGCCAAGGGGGGCTCCTGCTTATGCCTGCCACTTCTCTTGTCAGCTTGCTTGATTCTTAACATTGTTTTGTTAGAAAAAAACCTGTTAGTGTCTAAAAACTGTTCATTTCCTTGACTCCCTTAGTGTCTTGCAGGGTTGACATCAGTTTCTCAGAGGGAGGGTCTCCACTTGGTGACAGAGGCTGGGGAGGACCCAGGGGCTGGCTGTCCTCGCTGTGCCTCTGGCTGTGCCATGGATCCCAGCCCTCCGAGCACTTGTACTTGGAGCACTTTGGAAAGGCAGATTCCACTTCACAGCACTCATGTGGAGAGAAACCAGAGAGAGGTGAATGGGCGACAGCAAATTTCATTCCATGGAAAAGCCTTATTTTCAGTATTCTGTTTTGGGAAAGAGCTTGTGGATATCAGTCCAAAGGAGAGGCAGGGCACCCTTCTGACAGGCTTCCTGAGGGCTGGTCTAAATGCCTGATCTCCATCCACACTGACTCAGCTGGAATGGACTCCCAGCCCTCCTGCACTTGCTCACAGGCTCTGCCTGGCTGAGCTGATGGACTCAGCTGAATTGGCATCCAAAGATATCTTCTTTCAGGTGTCTCTGTGCGAAGGGCTGGAGCCAACCTTGGAGCCAACCCTGTCCTGAAGCTCTGAAACCTGGACACTTCCTGATAAACTACTGCCCTAAATTCAAATCGATCAATCTTGGAGACACCACATCTTCATTAATAGTGCTACTGAAGGGAGCAGAGGTGATGCTAAGGAGCTAGGGACAGCAAATTCCCACAGAATTGACAGTAGGATTGCTGTTTTAGTGAGAGTTGTACACAGAGTCCTGTTTCTGTGGGTGGTAGTTCCATTCTGTGGAAGACACAGAAAAAAAAAATCCTGTGGAAAAAGATAGCTGAATGTTCTGATTGACAAGAATTATATTTACAATTTTATTTTTGATTTAAAATTTCTGAACTAAATAACTTGAGGATGAAATCAAGTTAATTTAGATCAAATATATTGCAACAGATGTTATAATTTTTGAAAATGTTTTACTAACTGAAGCAAAATGTTATAGAAAATCTTCCTGCAAGACATTTCAGTATTGAGTCGGGGAATTTTTCTAGTTGAAACATATTCTGACAGAATGCTTTAAGAACACTCTGTTTTGAATTCTCTCTTTAAGTGGTTTTAATGCACTTTTATAATTTCAAAGAGAATGAAAAAAGAATAATAAAGATAAACCAAACTCTTTCTGGGACTGGGAATATTTAGCAATAATAGGCAACACAAACCCAGAAAGTATTTTTAAAATGGCCTGTATGCTCTTACTGTTTCACTCTGAAAAGTACTGCTTTTGAAAACTACTACCCTTCTTTTACATAATGCTCAGATGTTACAGTGCTTTCATTAATTTATGCTGACAGCATTGTAAAATACCCCTCCAGAAATACACAGGAGGGGGAAATTTCCTGGGAATGTTTCACATCTTATGGACCATTGGTACCATTTGCTTGCAACCATAAAAGACAGTTTCCTGTTCTCATATATTTCTCTTTAGAAGGAGAAGAGTGGGTTGGTGACAAAAAGGCTCTCAAAATACATCAATGTTGCCAAGGCAGAAATATAAAGCAGCAATTTGAGGATCTTGAGGGTACTATGCAGACTGTTAAACTAATGGAACAGCTGGTGCTGACAGAGGGGCAAGGTTTTCAGGGCTTTGGGAAACTCTTGTAATTACTTTTTAGGCTTGGTAGATTTGTTGCAGATGTTAGAAATTCAGACACTAACTGTTCAGCAATTAAATAAAGTGAATTTTTTTTTTAAACCCTGAATATTCAGGGGGGATTTATTGACCAACAGGATGATTCCAAATGCCATTTAATGCTCACTCAGAAAATGATGGCCCCTCCTGCCAGATCACCAGCTCATCCATTCAGGGCTGTTGGTTATTACTTCCATATCAGAGTCTTTCCTTCTGCTAAGAACTTGCACCAGTTCCTTGAAAAGGTAGAGCAGAGGCCATTGTTTCTCATGGTGAGTTTCATGTCCCCCACAGCAGGAAATGCAGTCAGAGGGGTTTGCTATTCAGCAGCACTCTGTGGTTGGAGAAGGCAACATGAGAAGTGGGAGGTCTGGGCCAAGAGCCCCATTCAGCCTAAACCAGCCCAGCAAGAGTGTCCTGTGAGGCCACTGGGTGTGAGCCACTGGGTGTGAGCCACTCTGACCATGGTGCAGAGCACCCATTAGTGACTGAACTGAGCTGCTGGTTCTGGTGTGGTTTAGGCAGGTTCAGAGACTAGTGGGCAGGAGATCTTTGGGTTGTAGGGAGAAGAGTGACCAGTTTTTGGTGTTTCATTGTTCTTACAGATGTGTGCCAAACTGGAGGTTCATCAGAGCTCCCCCAAGAACGATGTTGCACCAGGCTAGCTGGATATTGGGTGGGAGTCTCTGGATTTTAGGTCACTTGTGGTAATTAGGACCATATATTGTAATAATGACAAATTTGGATAGGGTTGGGAAAACCAAGACCTCAAAACTTCTTTTTGATCATCAGTGCTCCAAGGCAAGTGCAAAACTGAATAAAGAAATGTGAAGAAGTTTGTGACTTGAGTTCACAGTATCTTCCATAATCTCTCTCTGAGACAGTGGTCCATCTTTTCTTGTCCCAAGGACTTTTCTGTGCTTCTACCTGACAGTGGTAACACAGTACCTGCTGCTGGGACTTAAAGATTTTGTGATTTGGACAGAGACAGCCATGACAATAGAAACCGTGTAAAATATTCACTTATTTATACATAGGTTTCTAAAGAAAGATCCTTCTGCTGTGAAATAATTGTTTTTTAAGTACCTCCTGGATGACTGCTGGGTTAGAATCCCATCAGTTTGGATCTATCTTGTACAAATCCATAGAATAAGCAGCAGTTTGTTATTTCCAGACTGGGAAGGAAGCTCCTGCAGCACAAGTCTGATTTTCGCTGTAAATGCTTAGTACCCCCCCTACTGAAATTAAAAGAAATTTCTGGAATCAGAGGATTGAATTTCTTTTCTTTTTTTTTTTTTCAATGATAATAGATAATTAAAAAAAATGCATCCAAATCCAAGTGCAAATGAGTGTAGATAACTCAGAAAATTAAGAACTGAAAGGCTGCATTTATATTGATTCTGTTCTTTTGCTAATAATTATATGGTAACAAAATGCTAAGCTAATGGTACCAAATACAAAAGAAAGAGGAAAAAAATCAATACTTATTATATTCAGACTCAGAATGGTCAAATAGCTATGACCACTTTTTGACACATTTGCCAATATTTCCTTCTGGCCTCCTGTTAGCAGCTGTCTGGTGAAACCTGATGAAAGGACACAAAGGGATAAATCCACCCAGGGTATAACTTGAGAGGAATGACTCTGGGGAGGTGTTCAGTCCATTAGGGTGAGCAGGGAATGCCAGATGATTGGCATGTCTCCAACAGTGAAAGATTGTATCCAAAGATGGAGAAAATATATTTAGCAAATATTATTTTTCTCCCAAAATATATGTAGAGCAATGCATGTTGTGTTATCGAGAATATGATTATCTTTAAAAGATAATTTTCTTGGATATGTTTTTTAATTCTTCTTGGTTTTGGATTTGTAATTTGAGGGAGACTCCCCTTGGTGGAGGAATTTTTATTTTGTTTGTCTGTTCGAGGAAGCCTTTCTTGTTTATGATGAGAAGGACGGAGTCTTTAGATGTTCAATTAGCATAAAGTAAAATGTAATATCTGGTCACTACAAAGAGTCAAGACAATTTCCTCAGGCTTCACCTTGCTTAGAGAAACAATTTGGAAATTCCAGTAGATGTGCTTGTGACATGGCTAAGATCAAACCTAGAAGATATCCTCTTACTCAAATCAAATACATTTGTTTTCAAGTGAATCCCCCAAGGTTTCTAACTTTAATTCTTTTAAAATTGTCTCCCTAGAAGGTCAAAGCCAGAGTAGGAGCCACCCTATTGCTCTGTGCTTGCTCTGTGGCTCATTCAGAGGGGTCCAGGTTATGACCAAGCCACTGAAAGCACTGAAGTGCTACAGAGATGAAAATAAATGCCATGTCCCTTGCTCAAACAGTTATGGGCTTAGAGGGACTGCTGTACTGAAGCTTGCCAAAAGTGAGACAGAATTGCCAAGAAGGGAAAGGTTGCTGTGTGTGAGAGGATGTGTCTTCACGCCTCTGGAAGGAAACTTTGAGGGGTCTGAAGCCAAGATGTGTAGACAGACAATTGTTCTTTTGATTTTTGGGCATATTTTGAGACTCTACTTTACACAGAATGATGTCCTCTGTCCTACACTTCGGAGCGACAGAGAAATAGGAATGTTACAAATGGCCTCAATGCCACCACCTTCCTTTTCACACAGTTTCCTCAAGAGGTATCTGTACACAGTGCTACTGATAATGTAGCCAGCTGCCCAAGATCCATTTGTACCAAGGTACTGTGCTGTTTTATGTCTCTGAGAACTGGGACTGTCACAAGAAAATGTCTTTGGCCAGCAGAATCCAGGTTTCTTTTAAATCTAAATTCTATAACTTCCACAACCATTACCCCTTGTCCTATTGCAANCGGGGGAGGCATTACCGCGGGCAAAAACAGACCTGCCGGAAAAAAACAGCAGCGCCTATAGAAAAGGTGGCTTGCTTTCCCTCCCCCTTCATTGCATTCCATTGTTTTGATAAATTGTGCTGGTTTTGGCTGGGGTAGAGTGAATTTTCTTCATACTGGTTAGTACGGGGGTTTTACTCTTCCGATTCTCTGCTTTATCCCAGCAAAGAGAGTGAGTGAGAGGCTGCGTGGGGCTGAGCTGCTNCCCAACAGCACATTGCCGGGTCATGCCCACGGGCTGCTCCCTGGTACTGGAGGCTGTCCCGGCCCAGCGAGGGCCCTTGCATTTGGCCGTGTGATCCCCCTGAGGTTCCCATACGCCCACTCGTTGAGCGTGTCCAGGGCCCTCTGGATGGCATCCTGCGCCTCAGCTGTAACCTGTGAATCGCTGAGGGTGCCCTGAGACAGCGCACCCGACAGCCCAGGCGGCGAGCGAGCAGACGAGCCCCTGCCAGGGGATGCTGACCCGGGGGACACGCTGGGACAAGCCGAAGTGTGACGGC
>WBNO01000009.1:88488-112132 GCA_013400575.1 Peucedramus taeniatus
CGCCGGCCGCGGGACCCGGGCGCGCTCCCGGAGCGTTTCCCGAGCTGCGGCCGGGCTTGCCGGGGGAGGCATTACCGCGGGCAAAAACAGACCTGCCGGAAAAAAACAGCAGCGCCTATAGAAAAGGTGGCTTGCTTTCCCTCCCCCTTCATTGCATTCCATTGTTTTGATAAATTGTGCTGGTTTTGGCTGGGGTAGAGTGAATTTTCTTCATACTGGTTAGTACGGGGGTTTTACTCTTCCGATTCTCTGCTTTATCCCAGCAAAGAGAGTGAGTGAGAGGCTGCGTGGGGCTGAGCTGCTGGCTGGGGTTAAACCACGATCTGAATACACAAAGCTTTTGAAATGTAGGGTCGCTACTGCAAATACGGCGCCCGGGGAAAAGAGGCTCATGTGTTTTTCCATAAGCTCTTCATTTTAAAAAGTAACTAGCAGCAAAGGAAGAAGAGGTGGTCTGAGTCTCCGGTGGGATGCCTGTGGGTGGGAGTCAGGATGGATTTCCTCCTGTTCTCCTCTCTTCCCCCGGTGCTTTAACTAGAACTAATTGAAAGGAATGTCCTATACTTGGAATAGTTTTTATGGTGACTGAAAATGCAGATGCTGAGCTTGCTCACCTTTACTGCAAATAAAAGAAGCTCTGGGTGAAATAAGGCCTCAAAGAAGTTTCAGAACTTCATGATATCTTGTGAAAATGACAATGTTTTGAATTCATACATTGAATAAGAACATAGACTTCAGATAGGATTTTTATTTCATGATTCTCTATGCCAGATAATTTGGGGTCTTGGATATGTAGGTGGGGTATGCTATACTTTCCAATCCAAATACTTTTAATTGCATCAATACCTTTGAGTTGGTCTTGCTTAAAAGTTGCCTGTCTTTTAGCTAATAAAATATAGAGTTTGCTTCAAATAAATACAGATGCTCCTGTCCTAATGGTGAAGTCAAACCTGCCAAAGTACTAATCTGGCTGTCTGAAGAGAAAATACTACCAAGAAAAACTCAGTGGTTTTAATTTTTTCAGGCTACAAACAATGTGATAAACTCCTGTGAATGTTTGGGATGCATTAATGTTTTCCTGATTCTTCTAGTTATGGTTTTTCAGGGCACAATTCATATTTGTTTGCAGACACTGGCAGGGCGGATGGTGAGCTCTGACAAGCTGCAGGCACACACTGCTTCAGCAGATTCCAGGGATTTGTTCTCACTGTTTATTCCAAAAATAAGAATATCTCCTCCTAATAAATGTTGTATGCAAATGTGGTTCAGTCATTTCTATATGAGATTCTAATTCATTCATTTAGAGATGTTCATTTTGTAGTGTATGCAAATTTGCATATGTAATTCAGCAAAGGCAGAAGCAATCTTTTATTCTTATCACTTCTGACATTTTAATCAATGATTTATGTCTTATTCTTACATTTTTTAGCCCTCCCTCAGAATTCTAAGGCAGATTATTATGCATTGATATTTCTATACATATATAAAGCTCATTAAGGCTCTTTGACAGAAAAATGGACAAAGTGCAGGAACAGGGGGCAGGCATTTGGGGGTTTATGCTTTACCTTCTCTTCTGGCTAGTTTTGCTCATTTGATAAACAGCTTCCCCATGTTAATGTTGCTCCATCTGTGCAATAGAGATAGCACTGCCCAAACTCAGAGGTGAGACTAATTGTAGTTTTTAAAGCTTCTTGAGCTCCCTGGCTGGAAACTGCTATATAAATATTCTTCTGGTCGCAAAGAAAATGAATGAGGTACAGTCCTAGGTAATGGAGATATCATCCATTATTTCTAGGTTTTGTCTGTGTCAAAGGTGTCTGCAGAAATGGTAACCTCTTTTTCTTGAGACTACCCCTAGTAGGTATTCACAGTCACACACTCACTGACTTTTTGACAAAACACAGCTTTTATTGCTATTTCCTTCTTCTGACTTCATTGGCTTTCCAAATCTGAGGGACTCAAGTGAATTTTATTACCTCCTAGGCACCATCAACAGAATAATTTATCTAGTCTCAATGCCAGTCAGTCACTCCTCTGTGAATCCTTGGAGGGCAGTTGAGTTACAAAGATGATTGGGAAAGGCCGAATTGTAGGACACAGCATTACAGAGGAGTAATTTTAAAGGCCTGATTTAACCAACAGACCTTTACAGCTGGGATGAATATGTGAACAGAAAGAAATCAGCTGGGATCCCAGATTCCCTTTTGAGTCTGAACCTGGGTCTCCATATTTAGAAGAGTGATGAGATAAAACAACAAGGGATTTTTCAAAAGTATACTTTCAAGTTAAAGTGTGAAAATATAGTCTGCAATTCTTTCAGAGTTAGAGCTTTGATTATGTGATTTTTGGAAATACATCTGTATCCCTATATGCAATAAAGTCAGACTTTCGCTCTGCAGGAATCCAGTTCCGATTTTCACAAGTGCAAATCCATCAATGATACTTGTCAAAAGCAAAATCTCAAGCATGTTTACACTTAGAAATGGGAACTATAAACTTATAGTTTGTGTTTAGAGGTGTGTGTTTGGTAAATGCCACACCATATTTCTGGAGAACACAGGCTTATATGAGAAATCTATTCTTTATTCTGTAAGACTGCTGCAGCTGAGTTCACAGTGCCCCTCTAAAAGGAAAATTTCTGGAGGACACTCAAAGTCACAGTTCAAACACTTTTCATCAAAGTAATTTCTGAATTGCTCCTGCTGTACATTCCCATATTTGAGTAAATCCACGTGACTGCAGTTGCTACATAGTTGGCCCAAAGTAAGGATAGCAGTCACAAGAGTCCCAGAAGATACAACAGGGTATTTTCATTATTAGAAAGTGCAACCTGACATCTAATTCTACACAGGTATTGGTAAGAGTCCTCTGATCCACAGATAGATAATCTTGATGCCATGCTGTCAAGCCCAGGATAATGAGAATAAACAAGATAAACAACTAGCACTATGAGTTTCTTTCTAGTAACTATAGTAACAAAAGTAAACATCTGTGACATTTGTGTAAAGTTAAACAACCTTAAGAGAGATGAGTGCACATCCCTCTGATCTTGGACATGTTGCTTAAACCAGTTCTTGTTGCTACTAGTGAAGAAAAGTATAAATTCTAGGGAGGTGCTCAGGAGTCAAAGAAAGGTGGGGAAAATATGCACTGGAGTATCTTATCTGTGTCACCTCTTCTAAAATAATTACTTAGACTGCTGTTTTTTCTCCTAAACAAACTATGTTAAGAGTTGTCTAGTTCCAGAAGGATAGACAACTATCTTGAAAATAAAAAATGTTATTTTCAAAATGCTATGATTCCAGGGGCTGGAGCTCTAAAAAAGTTATTGTCCCTACTCTTTCTCCTTGTCCTTCTCCTAACAGGCCAGAAAAACAGCTCCAGGGTTTCATACTGTCAGGAAATGCATTTTATTCTTACATTGCTTAAACATTTCCTATGTTATATAGACATTCCAAACATTTTAATCTTATTTCTCTTTATTTTAGTTTAGTTTATATAGAATGTGAAAATTAACAACAGGGATTGATGTCCTTGTGTTTTCTGTGGTTACCGAGACCAGACCTCAAAACCACAGAGAGTTGGTAATGCAGAATAAAGGAAATAAACTCAATTGTAACTGTAATGGTTTATTATAATGGTTTATTATTTCTTAACCTTTATCCTACAACACCCTTCAACCTTGACTTTCTGAGAGGCAGAAGAACACCAACTCCTGTGAACAAGAAAACATGAAAAGGAAAGAGATTTGGACTTTATGAAGGGCAAAGTGATTTCTGCTTCTGTATCAGAGGCAAACAAAACAGACACATTTTCAGTTAGGTACACATATTTTGTGTTTTTAATTGCAGGATATGTGGTGTCACAGGAAAGTCAAGCCAAAGCAGCACATTCTGTGCTGCTGCTCCCTCCACTGCTCTTATGGAGCAGAGCTGCTCAGCCAATGCCCCAACCTCTCAAGCCATTTGAACATTTCATAAAAAGCAGCACTTCTGGAAGATTTGATATTTTTTCCAGTATCCACACAGGCCCTAGCAATTTATTTTTTGGTAGTAAGTACTCATTAATTGAATTTCAGATTTTTCCTGTGTGGTTTTAAAGGTAATTTGACTGGAGGTACAACTACAGACCCCAAGGGCTGTAGGCAGCATTTGTTTCACATAAGTCACAGCTTGCTTTAGGTTATATTTTCTTTGGAATGGAAAGCTAATTTGTTTAGTTATGTTGGTCTGAGGGCATCAAGTTGGACCATACTGTCACTGGTAACAAAAACAAGCTCACAGACTGCTCAGGACATCAGTAAAAGTAATTGGTCAAATTACTCCAGCCAGCCATAACTCTAAAGGTAGACATCTGATAAGTAAGTCTTCACCTTTCAGGAGCTGTAAGTCCATACATCATCCTTGACATGAAATGGGCCTCATTTCCACAGCTTGAGCACCACAAGGGTTTTTTCTCCTTAAAAATAACAACTGTGCACAAGATAGCACTGAAAATTTTATACCAGTAACTATTATCTTACTGAATCATGCCTTAAGAACAGTTCTCATTGGATATTTGAGTGTATTTTGTAATTGTGCTACTCATCCACTGAAGCAACACCTTTCAAATCAACCCTTAATACTAACTCCAAGCAAAAGATGTCACACTACCATCTGCTAACAGTAAGATGAAATAAGTTTAATTATTTAGTGAAATTGTTTGCGCACAAGTGGCTTCTCTGTCATCATTATGTCTCAGACTAACAGAACAATTTTCTTAAACTAAAAAAGTATTTTTTTAACTTATGAGTTATGTGGCCTCTTTTCTTAAAATTTTTATGCTGCACTTCACAGCAATGTGAAATTATTATAAGGAGCAAGATGGTAGACTTGTTCATGAATAACATGAGGATGTTCTCTCTGTTGCTGCAGCAGGTACCACCCAAACCCCTCTGGGGAACAGTGCAGAGGGGCTCCCAGGTCTGGAGTCCCTGGGACTTTCCTCCTTTGCTTTAAGATGGAAGGAGCCCTGTCACAAAGAGCTATCTCTACCAGATATTACTGAATATAGATCCAGATACTGTGCTTCTCTCCTTATAATGACTTTGATAAAGAATTAAAATTTAAGAAGAGTAAAGATATCTCTGCCCTTGAAGTTTAATTCTCTTCACAACAGAAAAAGTTGCACCACCGTGTTACAATGCATTTGCCTCCTGGTTTGGTAGTTTTTTTGCTATTATAAAGATTTAATAGGTCTGGCTGTATTGGTTTTGACAGAATTAATTACTCTAGAGGATCATAGGTGTTAGTATGACCCTGGCTTTTTACAGCTTTAAATGATAACCCACATACAAGATTTCAGATGCAAAAACTTCAGCCTCCTTACTCTGATGATCTTTTAATGTTGTCAGGAAGGGAACATTATGTAAGGCATCTGAAATGTGACTCATTAAACTTTTTGTTCCAACACCATTTCTTATAAATTTTTTTTACAATTGAAGAGACGTAAGTAAATTCTGTTTCACATTATCTTCTCATCCCTTCTTTGATAGGAAGAAGGAGAAAAGAAGGGATATCATCCTGGGTCATGCATACCAACTAAAATTCCTGCTGTGGCAAACTGTGTAAAGAAGCAACTTCTCACATGCCTATCACACATGCATATCAAAGATCAGCCCAAGTTATGGGACAGATGGAATCTGTGACCACCAAAGGCCCTCCCCTGAATAAGCTTGCATGGATACCTGGAGCTTGCACTGTAAGTTAAGGCACCACAGAGGGAACTTGAGGTAAAATAAAGGCAGTACTCTTGTCCAGGTGGTACCAAGGGAGAAGTAAAAAAAGCTGGGGGAAATGATAATGGACAAGGAAAGCCAACACAGCAACTGTGCTGAAATCAGCTCATTTTCTAGCTGTTTATGTGTCTGCACCAGATAGTTTACAATCAAACTAATTTTGTTTGTATCACTTAGCAGAAGTTCTGCCTCCTTACACATAGTCTAGTATTCAAAGAATGATACTTCTGCAGTATCTAGCTAATACATAAATGTCCTGATGACAATCAGAAATGGACAAATCAGCAACCACATCCCAAATGAATCTCAGCATGCAAGCTTGATTATATAGAGTTTGATATATGGGAAATCAGGCTATTTCTTCTTGAAAACCTACAATGTAACACTGAATTCCAGCCACTGCTCAAGGATATGTGCAGACAGGGGATATAAGCTTTGTTACTCTCTTTGTTCAAATGGGAACAAACTACTGAAAATCCAAACAAAATACTGTGCTTTTAGCTCTTCCCATTAATGACTTGCTTAGCTTTTCTACCTGTTTTCACATTTCAACAAGTCATTCTAATATGTGACCAGAAAAAGGGAGGCATTACAATACCAAAAAACGGCTCATCCGAGTTTAATAGTTATATTTTTAAAATTATTAATTGAAAATTACTGTCTCTACAAGCTGTTGAAAGATGTTTTCATTATACATTTTGCATCAAAAATGCCAATCTTCCTTCTCAATAGTTCTGCCTTTAGTTTGCCTCATCCTTCATCTGCTGAGAGGAGTCTCATTTGTGTGATGCTCCTTCATGCAGCACACAAACACACCTTGCTCAGCCATTATTTGTAGTAGGAGGGTCACTGAGATGGGGCAGATTAGAAGAAATACTAACTTTAAGTGAATGACAAGTGATCCAAGGGGGTTCATGAGTGCCAGCCACTTGATAATCACTGCAGGATAAGTTGGGCTTGACTGCATGTCAGGGCTGCACGATGCTGCCTGTGCCTGGTGCACAGGCACCAGGAATAATCTGATATGGAGATCTGTGGGTTGAATCAATGGATAGTTTGTCTTTTGGATTATCCAAGTACCAAATGCAACAGTAATCCTTTGCCTGAGCTTGACAAGCTGGGAATTGACAGTTCCTCATCTTCTTGCACGTCTTGGAAGCCAAGGTTCTGCCTCACTTTAGTGCGAGAAAGGGGGGCTAAGGGACCCTTTGCTATCCAGGGCCTTGAACTGCTCACCATTGCCTTCCTCAGTATTAGCAGCCTCCAACTGGGGAATGGAACTACAAACACTCCAGTGAAATATTTAGTGTGAGTGTGGATCTGACAGAGACAGGCACTGTCACCACTGATGCAGGTGCTGGTGTGACAGCAAGAGAGCAAAAGGCAGGGAATTATGAGGAAGCATCATTCCCAGGGCCACATTGCAGTCTGGCTGACAAAGAAGTGTCAGCTTCTGGCAGAGATGTGGTTTCATGCTGCCTCCCAAGTAGGGAGCAGAGAGAGCACTACCCTCCAGCTGCTAGTGGGCTAAAATGTTTCCACTGAGATGTTGCTTCCTGGGATTGCTTTCTTCTTTTTGTATTTGTAGGCATCTTTCCCATTACTATTATGTGTATCAGGTTGTCCTGAAGGCACTCAGGGTTTCAGAGCTAAATCCATGAAGCCACAAACCCACTGAGTCTCAAAAGGCAGTTTATGATTGTCAGGCAGTTTATGATTGTCAGGCATTTGTAAATTGTGTGGTCATCAGGAGTTTCGGTACATAGCAAAGATCTTTTTTTGTATGCACCCTGAAAAGTTTTGCTCCCAAGGGATGTTGATTAAAAATTTTAATAGGGATTTTAACAGCCAAGCTACATGAAAATGCTCAGCTTTTAAGTACTGTCCCCAGCATGAATAAAATTACTGAGAATACACTCTGCATTTGTGTTACAATTATCCCTCAGTTTCTATTTTGTTCCTCTAGATCATCTTGCTTCCTTCAAGTATCCTGTCTCCATGATTTATTGCTAGATCTGCTTTGTCACCATCTGCTCTGCTATTGCTCAAGAAAGAACAAATCCCCAGAAAATATTAGTGTCCAGACTAAGCACCATATAAGCATCCTTTGCACATTCAGCCAAACATTGACTAATGGAGAGCTAGGCTATAATCACAAATTCCCTCCTTTCCTGTTCACTACAGTTCAAATTCATATAAAAAACTTGGTGGAATTCAGCTATTCTCCTTGGGGATATAGGTTACCATCTGTCTGGTTTCCAGTGGTACATTTAAAAAACATTTGTCCCATTTTCATAAAACATCCTGCTGTACAGAAACCATTTTAATATCTAATTACACAGCATTATGTATCACATATGTCACAACCAGTATAATTTGGCCTGTTTCTCTTATCTAGTTTAAATTAAGTTATCCAAACACCTATAAATCCAAAAGCATGCCTCTAGATAGAGTAATTAAAAAAATAAAATAAGTAAATACTGGACTGCCTGAATAATATTTTGGATTTAATTTGGTAATTTATATATGATCTTAATTTCAAAAGAAAGCAACATTTTAAACTAAAGGCTAGTGTACATTGCATTAAAAAAATCAAAATTAGTAAAAGAAGGCAAGAGAATGGTAAAAGGCATCAGTTATTATGGTGCCCAAACTTATGGCAAAAATATAGCAAAATAGATTATTCTTTCACACTTCTCAAATCTTTCTAGTCACCAGAGGACAGTCACTCTGCAGTCAGTCAGGAATGGCCTCTTCCCAAGACACATCTACTCTGGGTACTTGATGTGCAGCCTACTCAAGCCTGTGGGAAGCTTCCCACTGACTTCACCAAGCCATGGTGCTGTCAGGAACCTTGGGAGAGGGTCTGGGAGAGGGAGCCAGGCTGCATCACAGCTGTGGTGTGGTCACACCCCTGGCCAGCCATCAGTAACTGCCCCCCTGAGCACCTTTACAATGCAGTTTAAAATGCTCTGGGTGCTCAGATGCTCTGTGAGCATTGTGATTTCAAGTGAAGATGAAACTTCTTGATACCAAAATCCCACGAAGTGGCAGCATTCCTTGTCCTAGGCCTTGCACCACTTTGCCTGTCTGGGCTGTATTTCTGTCCTGCTCAGGCAGGGATGATGCTGCAGCAGTGGAGGCATGATGCCTAGAGCACCCTGCTTCCCCATGCCCTGGCCAGGATCTTTCTTCTTCTCCCCCAGAAATGAGGATGTTCCTCTTGGAGAGCTCCAGCCTGAGTGGGAGAAGACTGTCTCAGGAGCTGGAGCTGAATGAGAAGAGTGACAAATGTAAGTAAGAAAAAAAAAAAGTCCTTCCTTCTTCTACCCAGAATTTCAAGTAGACCCCTTGTCCAAAAATGATGGTATCCAGCAGCAAGTTGTGTCATGATACTTTTTTGTATATCAGGTTCTGGAAGATTCAAATAGTATCTCCCACAGTTACCCCAAGGAGAACACTTGCAGCAGACCACTCTTGAGATGAGATACAGATGATGGATAGCAGCAATTATTTTTTGAGAACAATTTTTTTTCTGTCTGTATCTAGTCAGAAAGCAGCTATCTTGTTCACAGCTATTTGTCTAAGAGAAGCTATAAATTTAACTAAAGTTCACAAGGAACATACACTCTGAAGGGTGGTGGAATACTTCCCTGTAATCACATTGGTTCTGTCACACTGAAACTGAGCCAAGGTACTCAGAAGTCTCCCTCAATTTCTTGGAGTGTTCCAGATAGATATGACACAGTTGGTCCAAAGAACATTGTTAATGATGGAGTGTGTAGCATACGATTTCCCCCCAAAACTCAGAATCACCTTAGAAGAACATGCAGCACCAAGAAGCTCATCCCAAAAGCAGCCAATCTTGGTTATCCAGCCTATCTCCACTGATATGCCTTGTGGTCTTCCATGTGAGAAGGACTCTGGCTGCAGAAAAGGTCTGTTCTAAGGAAGTGTCTTGGTGGAATGAGGGAGAGAGAGGGGGTGATTGAATACACAGAGATATTTTGAGAGACTTAACTCCATCATTCCTAGAGGGTGAATGGATTTTACCTAAGGTGTGTGACAGGGGAAAGGAGACTCACATCCCCCAGGACTGGTCATTGTTTGGTTGCACATTAGCAAACATCAGTTGTTTGATGTCCTGAGCACTTGACCAGGCTCCCCATGACACAGAGGGAGAGGCAGGACTGTCGGCAGTGCAGCACCAGAGGCATACGTGTGGTCAGAGCTACCCATCTTTTGCAAATGATGATTATTTTAATGATCTTATTGGTGTTAAACTGAATTCATGGTGGTAAATATCAGACAGAGAGTGATGTAATTTTAAAAATGGACATGGAATCCTCAGGAGGAATTGCAGAAAAGAAGGGAAAGTTTGCAAATTGCATAGATTTTAAAGAACTTGTTCTGTTATAAAGACATGCCAGTAGGACAGAAAAAGCTCTTTGTAGGAAAAAATTCATAGGCATCAGATAGTTCATTACACTGCTGAGCTAGTCAATGAGATTTAGAAAGTATTCAGCTATCAATACCAAAGCCTATTTGCTAACTACCCTCAGTGGTATTATTACAGTATTAGGTGCAGCTAGCCAGGAGAAAAATAATCTGATAGTCATGAAAATTTATCAGCTGTTTCAGGACAGATTATCTGACCAAGATCAGTATGACTCAGAAGTTATCTCTGAGGAGAGTTCCTGAGTTCTATAATATTCAAACCAACATATGAATGAGTAAAAAACCCACAGGTAAGCATAATAACTTATATTTCATTATATAATGAAATAGAACTCTATGTCTCTTACTTCTTCAACTATTCAATTAAAAAATATACTTCTGTACTTATACAGAAGGAAAATGATCTCTACGTTTACCTTGCTGTAACTTCACACTTTTTGCTAAGTGACAAAATTCTTCTTGGCCAGAGCTTCATTTACACATCTGCTCCTGAGCACATTCACTCATACAAAAGCTGTGATTGCCAGAGCAATCATGCTTACAGCCTGGGCACAAAATAATTCTCCATTTATGATTTACCTATGCACAGAGGTCTAAGCATTCCAATAAAGGCAGGATTTAACAGGCATCTCACTTCTCATCATGGAAATTATGAGGACAAATGATGGTAAGGCAGGCACTTAATGGGCAGATAATAGTCATGATTTTTGCACACATAAAGAGATAGTATCTGATGTCCCTGACCTGTGCAGTGGGACAGAAGTCAAAGGTTTGTATAAACTTATTAGAGACGAGAATGGAATAAAACAAATAAATTATCTGTGTGATTAAGTTGCCTTGTGAAGGAAAGTGGTCACGAGAGGCCATTGCTTTAAAGAGGTCTTGGCTCTATCACAGTAAGGAAGCTGCTGCTCTGGGCACCTACATCTTTTCCATAGAGTTTCTTGTGTCGCCAGTTCTCTGCTGCTCCTGTGCCATAAATTCACCAGTGGGATGCACAGTTTTGATCTCATGGATGCTTCCATTTTATTCAACTCAATTAGGGTTCAAATAAGTCTCAGCATATTTACAAACCCTTTTTTGTGCTGAGTGTCCACATGGCTGTGCAAGGAACTAAGCAGAGGTTCACTCCTTGTGCTTTCAACAATGTGTCTAACGTTTCATCCCTAAGTGATGGGAATACTTGGCAGCATTCTTTGCATAAATCTGAAGTATGCACTAGGACAAGATGTTAATTCCATTTTATGATTGCTGGCTAATGCAAGACAGGAATACACATATATTCATACCAGAACATACATTAATAAACTTAATGAGCATTTTAAGAATCTCAAATGACTCAAAACAAAACAATATAAAGTCCTTTTTTACGATTTTCAAGAATGATAATTGTTTTAGTGTCTCTGTCTCAGTTCAACTTCTCTAACTAAATAAAAAGCCCTAGCTGGTACAATAAACTTCAGAATATAAAAAGTGTATTCAATTTCAAATATATCTCCTGTTTAGCAGAAGTTGACTTAATTATCTTTCAGAAAAAATTGTTTAAATCAGCATGGTAAGTTAATAAGAAGGTACAAAAGTAAGTGTACAAAATACAGATGCATCTTTGATTACAAACCAATATGACAAGATGAGTTGTATTATAAGTAACAGTGAACCCGAGCATTTTTATTCTTACTGTGCTAAAGACTGTGTGTGGTGTGTTTTTAGTTCCTAAAGGGTATTTGATGGAGGGTGTGGGAACAAGCCATTACAAAATCTGTGACTGGTCTAGCATCCTCAGCTGAGAATTCCTGAGGACTGGGTATTCATGGCAGAACTACCAGTGCTTCATGTGAAGACATGAATTTTCATCCTGTCTTAACTTTTGGTGGTAAAGAGCTGCAATTGCTAGCAGAGAGTCTTGCAGAATAATTTTCTGATACTTAAGTTCAACTTTGAAGTGCTTGTGTAATAGAGTGATGTTTAACCATACAGCAGGTGATCTGCAGAACAAAAGTTTTGGCTAAGAAAAAGACAAATAGGTGACTGCAGAGAAATGCAATTATTCATAATTGAAAAATTATGAAAGTTTTATTAGAGAGTGCATTAGCTTCTGAACAGCTAAAAAAACTTCTCATGGAAGTGTAAAGTTAGGTCTTAACTGGGTTAATCTATGTGGCATTTGTTTGTTTCACTCCTTGGTACTCTAAAGCATAGGATTTGTAACAGGTCTATTAATCAAAGTGATGGAAGAATAAAATATTCCCACTTAGCCAGGAAGGCATCAAGTCAGTATCAAAATCACAACATTTTAATTTAAAGCTGTCTATCTGGACTTTGGAAATGTTTAGATTACGCAACCAAAAGTTAGAAACCAAACATTTGAACTAAGCTGATAAGAAGTGATCATTAATTGAGGCTGAAGTCAACAATCTGGCACTGAAGAAATTTCTAGGCCCCTGAGCCAAAAGTCTGAAGTAAGATTAAGTTTGTAATAATTCATCATCAATTCAGGATGAGATAAGCTTCCTGAAGGAAGCCAAATGTGGGTAATACAGGGGACTACAGCCAGTCTGTACAATAAATGTTAACTTTTCTTCTGAGAGGGAGGCTAATGGTTCAGCTAATTTAGGACTGGTTTTTTAGGATAGGATTAACAGTGATTTAGGGCTGAGGCTACTGACTATTATTGTTGTCAAAGATTTATATAGACATGCCAGCTGTCAAACCCAGCTGTTGGACCAGTTGTGATAGGAAGTGTACTTGCACATATTAATGCCAGCACTTGCTCTACTGACCTCAGTCTAAACCCCAGTGGTTTATTACTACAGGAGATGTAAAAACAACCTCAGTTATAAAGTGATAAACAAAAATGGGATGCTCTAGTTCACAGCCACCCAGCAGCAAAGGGCTCAAAACCAGGCTACGAGCAAAGCATGCTCTGTTGAGCACTGGGGATTTTCAAAGGACAACCTGTGGCTGCTGGAGGTCTGCAAGGCCACAGGAGTGGGTGGCAAAAGCAAAGTGGTCCTTCCTCTATGGCTGCTTTTGCCTTACAAAATGGTTCCCAGTTTCTTTTATCCACCTAGTGTCCTTCAAAAGCTTCTTGAAAAGGACAGTTGTGCATAGGATAGAAGATGTGGGAGGGGTGCTGAAGGACTCCTCAGTGACATATTTTCCTTTGTTTCTTTTTTTTTTTTTTTTCACTTGCAAAAAGTAGCCCTTGAGGGAGAGTAAAATGTTGCTGATGTGTTACTAATATAATCTGTGTGTGTGGTACACTGGTACACCCTCCTGGTTCTGTCCTCCAGACTGTGGAGAGAACCATTGGCTGGGCCTGAGCAGGTGCTTGCAGCCTTGCTGGGAGGATGGATTGAGCTGGAGAGTGGGACCAAGAACATCCTACACTCATTAGCAATCCTTCCAGCTCTTGGGAAATGCAAGCACTGGGCAGTAGCAGCAGCTGGCAGGGAGGAGAGGTGAGAGGCAGCTGGAGAGAGATAGATACAGGTCAGGAGTGGGGAGGGAGAGACTGCTGGATGAAACAGCCACTTCTGCCAGAGCCAGGATCTGACATGGTGCTCTTGCAACACGCTGCACAAACTGGGCTGCAGTGATGTCTGCAACCTGGCATCCCACTGGAGCTCTCCCACCGGGAATGGGACATGCCCTCCTCCTGCCCTCTTGCTTGGTTTCATTTGACTGTTCCAAATGCAGCCTTGGTATTATAAACATCATTCAGTGAAATAATTACTCACCACTCTGTGCCGTTTCTGAGTCCTCACAGTCTGTCCTTCCAGTTGTGCACAGTCTGTATCACGATGCCTCTTTTGCCACACATGCTCTGCACTGACAGAAACTGCTGCCAGAAGAGGAAAAGCCGTGACATTTTTTGGGTATGAATAGCCTCTCTCACGTCTCCTAAACTGCTCCTGCCATCTCCCTGGCCTGCTCTGTAGATGGCAGTGTGCAGTTACTTTCTGTGGTATATTTACATATTAGCTGCTTTCTTGACATTTGCTGGAAAACTACTTCACTCAGTAAACACAAAAATGATAACATCGAAGACTATATTTAAACACTATAAATATCATATCTGAAATAGGAGTATTTGTTAAGTGTTTGCTGTAAACTTTAGAGTATCATAAATCCAGTTGTTTTTATAGGTCAGATCCCAGAAGAAATCTAAGCAAAGAGACTGAAAAGTAGATAAGCAAAAGAAAATTTCCTCAGGCTGTTGTATATAAGAATAATAAGTAATACTTAGAAATAAAGTTGTTAATTCCCCAAACACATGACTACATTCAGTCTACATGAATACTTTAAGTCAAATTCAAAAGCTAAATATTTTAAGTCAACATTACTGGTCTCCAAAATAACTAACGTGTTCACCAAAACATTTTATGAATCTCCTCATAGTTCTTTAAAGTTTTAGTCTTTTTTAGTGTCCTACATAGCAGAGTATAGCCTGTACATGTTTTCCTACACAATTTTTCCTCGAGTAACAATCAGGCTCCACAATTGCATTGATTCCTACACGATGGTAATGCTCTAAAATGCAAAGGGTGAAAGGGGCTTGTGCAAACCCTGGTGTTTGTGTCAGAGAATTATAGAATCATAAAATGGGTTGGGTTGGAAAGGACTTTAAAGGTCATCTCATTCCAAATCCCCTGTCATAGGCAGGGACTTTTTTCATTAGACCAGGATGCTTAAAACCCTGTGCAACCTGGCCTTGAACCCTTCCAGGAATGTGGCATCCACAGCTTCTCTGGGTAACCTGTTCCAGTGCCTCACCACCCTCACAGTACAGAATTTCTTCCAAAGGGCTAATCTAAACCTGTCCTTGTTTAGGTTAAAATTTTCACCCCTTGTCCTATCACTATTTGCTTGTGAAAAAGTCCCTCTCCAGCTCTCTTGCAGGCCCCCTTTAGGTACTGGAAGATGCTGTAAGGTGTCCCTGGAGCCTACTCTTCTCCAGGCTGAACAATCCCAGCTCTCTCAGCCTGTCCTCATGGAGCTCCATACCTCTGGTCATCTTTGTGGCTCTCCTCTGGACTTGTTCCAACAGGTCCATGTCTTTCTTATGCTGGGGGGCTGAGAGCTGGACACAGCACTCCAGGTGGGGTCTCACGAGAGCAGAGCAGAGGGGCAGAATCACCTCCTTTGCCCTGCTGGCCATGCTGCTTTTGATGCAGCCCAGGATGTTTTTGGCCTTTTGGACTACAAGAACACATCACCATCACATATCTATCTTTTTCCAAATGTCACTGAAGCACAGCTGGTGCCAGCCAGAAGGGTTTGAGCTGAATTTTGTTCCTTAAAGCTGGGCTTCAGGGTTGGCACCTGATAACTACAACTAAGTATGTAGGTGAGCATGAGATACAGCTTTGTTCCTTCCCAAAAGTTTTATCTCCCAAGAATGAAAATTGGTGTGGAGAACAAGATAGGAAAGGATAAAGTGTGCATGGGGCTGTCTGACTTGAGCAGAAGTCACTCCCAGGCTCATCCAGGAACCCCTTACAAGGCACTAGGTGCAATGTTGCTGTGCAAGAGCTTTGCTCTTCATTGCAGCAGAGAGATAAGCAGAGTGGATATCAGATGGGATGGATATACATCCCCATTAGTGGCTGCCTGCTAAAAATTCTCAAGTTAAAATCTTCTCTGTTGGTTAATCATTGCAAACCAACTCAATCCTTCTCAAGCTGAGGCATGAGCAGCAGCAGGCTGGTGTTAGTGACCCTGAGTTATCATCTACTCATAGTTACTGCATTTGCTTACGAAGATGGAAGTGCAAGAGGTCCAGACCCCTCAGGGAGCAAACAGTGTTTGAAAGCCAGTACTCTCTAAACAGCAGTGACACAAGAATTGCTCACAGACATTGTGCCAGGGGACACTGGCAGCCCGTCTTGCAGGCACCTTCAGCAGGGGAAAGGTTCATGCCTGGCACCTGTTTGTGTGAAGGAAGATGCCACGGGAAGCACACACAGGAGTCTGTCTTGTCATCTCTGCAGCTAAGGCAAGGGAGATTAAGAGGTTGCTGACTGAAGAGGTTGCTCCATGCAGAACTGTGGTGAGACACAAATGCAGACTCTGCCTGGCACCACTGTGTCATGGTTGTGGCAGCAGCCAGTTTGTAAATCACCAACTTGTTTGGCTCTCTCATGGGATCTTTCATCTTCAAACAGAGAAGCCGTGTTTGAGACTTGTGACAAGGCCTGAGTGAATCAGCTGAGTGGGTAACCATGCTGTTTTGGCTGGGGTAGAGTTATTTCCTTCAGAGTAGCCAGTATAGGGCTGTGTTTTGGATTTGGGCTGAGAACAGTGTGAGGGAGTGGCTGTAAGGGGCTGAACTGCAGCTGGGGTTAAACCATCACAGCAACACAAAAGCAAATGAAATGCTGTGCCTGCAAATGCAGGGTAATACCATTTAGAGAGGCACATTCAGACTTCTGTTTAGATACTTAACAGGACTTTCAGTCCACAGTATAATTCCAGGGAAAAGGACAGCCCAATGAAGACATCTGCTCAATGTTCAGCTGCCATCAAAAAATTACCAGCAAAATATTTTCAAAAGTGTATCAGTGTGCCTGGTCTAGGCTTTGAGTTAAAGCCAGTCCCCAGTTATTACTGATCCAAAGTTTAAAATGACTATATATTGGTCTTACTAGATTAAACCTCTTTCTGGAACACAAACCTTGTTTGGATAAAATTTAGGACAGTGCAGTTCATCACAGGATCCCCAAATATTTCCTCTGTACACATCCTGCTCAGCCAGACAGCCTGTGCCTGTGCCTGCTCACTGCATGGGGAGGTGGAGGTGGCTCTGCTGCAGGGCTTCTGACCTCCCCTGAAGCAGTTCTGGATGGCCACAGAGATGAGACTGGGTTAGGTGAGAGGCAGGACCCATCTTGCTCAGGGTCTGGAAATGCAGCATAGCAGGAGCAACAAGCACTTGAGCACAGCAACTCTGCAGCTACTCAAAACAGGTCCAAGGTGACCCAGTCCCTGACTTGCCCTAGGCTGTGGGAGATGAGGTAGAGCTCTTCCTTAAATCCTACTCACCTGCAGTCAGAATATGGGTCTCAGTCTTTAATCTCACCTAATCTGTCATTCACTGATTAGATTATCAAAAATATAGAACTAATTTATGTCACCAAATGCTGATTTCTTCAGACCTGAAATGTCTTAAATTCTTTGGGAAGTCTGCTGTTTGTAGGAAGTGTTAAGAGGCCATTCCACAGACAGGATAAATTCAATGAATGGAAAACCCCACAACAACCTGTTATAAACATGAAATGATATCAACACAAACCTGGATGGGTGGTCCTCAGCTGAGTGAAATGTAGCCTGAGGAAGATGGTGTTGAGGACCTGAGCCAGAGGAGCTGAGGGATATGCTCCCATTTTCAAAGATGCTGAGTTTGACTCTGTTTTTAGCATTGGAGAGCTGATATATAATGCCTGCAATAAATTTGAAGCAGCAGTAATATAAGAATTTTTAAAAATTCCTGTTTGCACTATTAAAATATTTAATAAAATTATGTCTTGGGTTGCTGATTCAAGTTTAAGGGGCCAGTTTAGTTTACCAGGTTTAGTGCTACAAAGGAATTACTCTTTTAAACCCAGAGGCTCCATTGCCTGTGAGTTATTTATGCACATCTTTCATGTGTAATAAGCAAACTACTAGTGTTAGATATTAATATAGCCTACAAAACAAGCTCTCCCTTAGTTCTTTAAAGGATATATGCTACTTAAGGCTAAAGGTACTCCATAATGTGTCAATTTGGAGATTTCTTTGTGCATTTATTTGTCAGTTATTATCATGCTTTAATTTCATAATAATAAAAAAAGGGGAATGCGTATTTTTAAACTTAGGCATATGTTTATTGGGCAATCAATTAAGGATTGAAATAGTGCCCTCATATGCAGCACTATTTATTTTGGAGAAAAAGAAAAAAACCATTGGTATGTATTCTTTTTTTTTTTTCTTCTTTTTGAATGTTTCTTTTATTTTTTCCTGGTGTGAGTGAAAAAAAAACCCAACAACCCAGTTGCCTTCATTCCCTGGTAAACATATTTTCTTTCTACACTTTTCTACACTCAAATGTCACGTTCTTTCACATCCTTTCACCTTTTTTGGTCATTAATTCTGTTTCAAGGAAAAAGAAATGCACACTCTGTGGCAGAGCAAAGCAGGTCTGATGCTATCTTTCTCCTCTGACCTTTCTGTTGCAATATTCATTACCATGACTGTTTGGGGGATTAGGGAATTGCCTGGAAATAGTATACCAAGCTTTCCACCTCTAGCTGGTAAGCTTGGTACTGTTTAAAAATTACTGCAGCAGTTAAGATTATTAGGAAGTATGGTTATTTACTTGCAATAACTCATTTTTTCTCAGCAAGTTACAGAGAAGGAGCTCTATGCCAAATCACAATTGATTAACACTTTTCAGGTGAAACAGTGGTCAAAATGTGGTCATTTTTCATTCCTTTTTTTGCTGTCAAAACATTTCCCCATGTGCTTTGAAAACAGATGTTAGAAATACAAAAAAACCAGGCATTTTTATACTTTATTTTTTACTTTTTATTTTGGGCTTTATTAGCTCTTGCTCTACTAGTGGTTGGTGTAACTACATACTG
Source organism: Peucedramus taeniatus (assembly GCA_013400575.1). Taxonomy (NCBI): domain Eukaryota; kingdom Metazoa; phylum Chordata; class Aves; order Passeriformes; family Fringillidae; genus Peucedramus; species Peucedramus taeniatus. Next base: position 107,344 of record WBNO01000009.1, read on the forward strand.
AGCTCTTTTATAGAATCAAGAATTGTTGCTTGGAGAATTTGTTTCTGAATTCCAAAGCACAGGAACTTCTGGTTTAAAAGTAAAATTAAACACTTCAGAAAACTTTTCTTGGTAGCCATAAGACAGGCTATATTTAGCCACAGTTGGAGTGAAGAAAGGATAACTGCACATCATGTAAGATCAGAAATTCCTATCTATTCTAGACATCTGTCCCTGCTTTTCTACTTCTAACAGCTCTGTGCCCTCCTGGATGAAGAGATGGAGAGCACTGCTGTGGTTGTACAGAGGAGACACATTCAGCACGTGTGAGTTACTAAATGCAGCCAAAACCAAATCATCTTTCAGGACATGGTCTCTATAGAGCTCAAAAGTAAGGCAAGAGTGATCTTCTAAAGGGTAGATGGGGATGGCTGAGATAAAATGTTTCTCAAATAGGGATGGCTGCATTGCTGGCTTAAAAATATCTTTTACTCTTGCTCTCTCAGGAGAATGATGACTCCTGAGGCTTGATCCTCACTCCACTACCTAGCAGTGCTACAGACTTCAGATAAGGAACCATGATGGTGAGGTGTACACATGGATCAAGATACCAGTAATCAAATATTCTGCTTCTTGAGTGAGCCCTAAGGCACTTAGGATTAATCTCACTTACTTTGACAGTCATGAGGCTGAGATAACCTGACTTCTATGTTTTTCTCCACAAACTGTAACCAGCTTTCTCAATGGTTACCTGTGGGCAAGAGTAAGTGGTGCTGCCTTTAACAGCTGGCTTATGTAACCTTACCTCTCAAATATTCCTGAGAGACTTCAGAAAACATGGTGATACTCCTGACTGGGCTGGTCAAATCCCAGGAATAAATTATAAAAAGTTGGCTGTCAGAGCTGAAGCCTCCAATCCAAACCAGAAAAGTACAGAAGAATACTGAAAAAGAAACAAGGAAAAAGAAAGAAAGAAAAGCACTACATTTCCCCTTGATTCACTCAACCCAAATGCACTTTATGGGCTTCATGGGCCTGTTTTAATTTGCTGGTGTAGGCAGTAGGATGAGGCCCTGCAGCCAGAGGAGGAGTGGAGATGCAGCTGGAGCCTCCTTGGGTCGTGGGGCTGGTTCTGAGGCATCGCAAGGCACTCCTGCCAGCCCTTCCAGCTGGGACACCTGTGTGCCCTGCCAGGTGACAGGGATGCTTGTGGTCTGGCAGGTGGCTCTCCCAGCAAGAGAGCTGCAGGAAGGGCATTCTCACAACCAGCCAAGAATAAGGATATAATTCTAGAGAACAGCATACAGGATTTTATTCAACACAGTGTTTACATGCATAATGAAGCAAATCGTGTAGCTCAAGGGCTTGCAATTTAGGTGGCAACATCTTTTGGTTTTATTTTGGGAAAGCAGGGAAACCTGCTTGCACCAGGTTGTTTTTAGAAGCTGGTGCCTTAATTTGGCCTTTTTTCTCTTTGAAATCCAAGACAAAATTTAATGAAGAGCTGGGGTGAAATGACTGATCGTGCAAGATACAACTATCAAGAAAGATATGAGCTGAGCCTATCTGTCATTGCCCTAGTCAAGACAGAAGTCTGATATTGTTTAGAAATGTTTGGGAGATTTTGTCTCTGCTTGGACTCTAGTAGCTAAGCCAAAGTTCTGGGACTTTACCTTACACTGGTAGTACCTGCCTGAAGTGATATTAGGATTTACTGTCATGCTAGAGCTTCATGGGTCACTGGCTTGCTTTATAGTCTGAAAGAATGCCAAAAGTATGATAGTGGAATCAGGGAAAAAAAAACAAAACAAGGAAAAAAGCTCAAATTCAGAAAATGGAATGTAGCGAAATAATTATTAGGAAATATGAAAATGTTTAAGAAGATTTTAATATCTGTTTTTACAATTGATCTATTTGGCAGTAGTAAGGTAATTACTGTGTGCAGGGAGCCAATGATTTCAGAAGTCATTTAAGAAAAATTGTTTGATCTTGCACAGAAGCAGATGAGGAGTGCTATAATGTGTTCTCCCCGTAGGTTTGCTGTGGAGACAGTAAAAAAAGCCTGGTAAATAAAAGCCTGGTAAATATCTTAAAATACAATTAAGTATCTTCTCTCCCTACTATATGACTGATCCCACCTTCATTAATTTTAATACTGAGCTTTATAAACAGCAACAATCAGAACTATATGAGCATTTAAAAACAATGTTTCTCATTCAAAATTAATGTGATGTAATTAAGTTTATGACACATTACCTGGAAGCTGGAAGGTTTTGGTTGGGAATAAATAATAAGCAAAGTCAGCACTGGTACTTTGCAGGAACATCACCCAACAAAAACCAGTCTGAAAGTGAGCTACTTGGAGCCATCCAATGTCCTCAAACAGCAGATGCAGGATGCTCAGCAACAGTCAACATGAGAGTTTTTCCCTGTATTCTTAATTATTTGTGGATTTTGTTTAAAGCAAATGGCAAAAATCAATGTAAATGAATCTTCTAGCATGTCAAACTGTACCTCTACAGAAAAGGGAGCAGAACAAAGGTTTTTACTGTCTAGGTCAGAACAATCCAGTTGACCTCCACTACATTCACATCACACTCTGCAAAGCTGTATCAATATTTCAGAGAAAGGAAACAGACCAAAGAAGCAGTTAAGGACCTCTGCAGTTTATAGGAAAACCCATGTATCTTCAAAGCTTCCCAGGTTGGCAGGATCAGTCTTGAAATCTGCCACTGACTTATTTGGAGATAAATCCACTTGTGTGATTGAAATTGCATTTAGCCACACAAAAGTAAACCAATCACACACACTTGCAAACCCATACTTAAGAAACTCTTGAAAGAATTTTCTTTCAGGATGGAGAAATTTGGGATTCAAATAAAGAGAAGGGTAATTGTGTCCAATTGCAGGAGACCCTGTAGAGGTGCCATCACCAGAGGGGAGCAGAGAACACAAAGGTTAACATATTTATTAACAATCCAAGCACTAGAGATGGAACAAATGAGCAGAAATAAACCCAGGTCAAAGTCTTCCCAATGTCTGTGAGCTGGGAGCCTCCTCCGTGCCCCCACCCAGAACTATCGTGGCAGTTCCTATGGTAGCTTAGGATCTGAGATATCTCTATATCTCAGAAGGCTTTTTTCAGACCCCTTTTTTTTTTTTTTTTTTTTTTTTTTTGGAAGCTGATTAATTAACAAAATCATCATATGGGCTGTGAGATATTTACACATTGACTCTGCTCCTTTGGAAAGCCAAACGAGGCTTTCCTGCAAACTTGAGAGGACGGCTCTGTTGTGTCTCTTTCCTCTGCACCTGAGACAGCTAAATGCACCATGAGGACCTCACTGAGTTCCTGTTCCAAGCCTCATCCTGGTCAACACAGAGATTCCTTTTGACCTTCCTGGAAGTTGGATTAGGCCTTTAAAAGTCATACATTTTAAAACATTCCATGAAGGTTATGTTTGCTTTAAAACCACGGTGAAGTAAATGCAAAACTGTATTAATATTTGACATTGGCTTATAAAAACTAGGAACTTGTAGTCAGGACAGCTGGTAAAAGTTTAATCCACATCATCGTTTCAAAATGAAAATGCAGAGGAGGACAGAATATCACATTTTCACTTTCAGAATCTATTTGTTTTTCTATTATATCCAGTTTTGTTATTTCTATAGCCATATCTGTTAAATAGCCATAAAAAATATTTTTCATTTATGCAATTTTAAAATTTGCTTTTCGGATTTGGTGGTACTGATTATACATACAGAAATCAAAACAGGAAGAAAGGGTCAGAGGGAAAAAAATAGAATAGATTAGTTAAAAGAAAAAAACTACACAAATATAGTGCTTGTGGACTGTGTTTAGGAGTTGGCCAGAAGTCTAATGTCTTGATAGATGGTTCTGAGTGCACAGTTTTATTGCTGGTACACAGCACACTTTGTTCCTTTTGTTTGACTAAACTTGCCAACTTTGGAAATTAGTGACATGGGCATTCAAAATGTTGGACAAGTGGTCAGACTCTGATATACATATTCATACCCCAGCGGTAAATGATGTCAGGAAGTTTCAGATGCAGAAAAAATGCATTCTTTTGTCCAGCACAGCTTTAATATAAGTTTCATAAGTATTTTCACCGTTCGAGCAAGAGTGCCTCTAAGATAGCACACAGGGGAGACATCATTTAAAGAAATGTTTCTCTGCTTGAACCAGAAGTCCAAATCTGCTCAGTTCATTTAAAATGTTTTTTTTCCTCTAGAATAAATGAATAAGCAGTTCCTTTTGTGGTTTTTGCTTGGTGACTTGCTATTATTCTTCTAGCAGAAAAAGGACTGGATTCTTATATGAACAGATGTGTTCCTCCTCCCTAGCCCCACACCCATTCTCTCCCTTTGGAAAATAGAGGTGACGGGCCTGCTGTTTGACTAAGAGAGGCTATAAATCTTATGGGGATGTGCTGTTATATCTTTGCACATAAAAATTATTGAGGAAGTGAAACAGGTTAAAAAGCAAAAAGTCTTTGTAATAAATCATACGCTGTACTTGCTTTTTAACCCTTAGAAGCTCAGGGCTGCTTTAATAAATTGCCAGTGCAGAGACCCTTTGGCTTCGTGGCAGCCGGGAGTCAGGGGCACGATCGGGTGCGGGGGACGGGCGATGCCCGCACTCCCGCTCAGCCCTTTTCTCGCGGAGGCCGGGCACAGCCTGCCGAGAGGAAGAGCCCTCGGAAAGCAAACGCTGCTGTGGCCTCAGCCTCCCTCCCTCCCTCCCTCCGCGCCCGGCCCCGTCCGACCGACAGGTACAGAGCGGGACGGG
>WBNO01000009.1:113182-126803 GCA_013400575.1 Peucedramus taeniatus
GGTGCGCTCAGGCGGTGGCTGCGGAGCGGCCCCGCGCCCGGACAGACCGGGAGCCCGGGGGGAGCAGCTCCGCGCTCCCGAGGGCGCCGGCGGCAGGATCCCTCCTGACTGGAAGGCGCACTCGTGTTTAAACTTGGCATCGGCAAATTCTGCTGCGTCTGTCTAACTTTACTGCTCCCGGAGGTGTGAGTGGGCCCCGGTACTCTGCACGCACAGCCCCACAGTGCCCGTGGCCGTCAGTTTTCCAAACAAAAGAAATCCGGCAGCGCATACGGAGACCGGTTTCCCAAGTCACACGCTCTGCGCTTATCTTCCACCTTAGGAAAGGAAGCGATTTAATAGCATCTGCAGCATTTGAGCTTCACCTGCAGATTCCAGCTGTTACACTGGACAGTCCCGGCGATTTGGGGGAGGAGGGAGGGGGAGAGGAGTGAGATTCTTAACAAGAACCTAACAAGACACCTAACAAGAACCAGCGAAGGGGACACGATGTAGACAGCTTCTACCTTTGGTAACTATTAATACTGTAACAGAAAGAAATTTTTACTGGAACCTACAGGGTTTAAACTCTGATTTTGTTTCTATGATAATGGTGCTCTCTCTTCTGAGCAGATTGGTATGTTATTGGGACTTAAACTATGTGGGGCTTCGTAAACACTGTGGAGTTTATTTCTACACAGAGGACCTGTTACTTAAGTGGGCTAATTTGCATGGCTTTTTTTCTTCTTTCTTCTCCCAGAACCAATCTACGTTCCATTCCTCATTGTTGGATCAATATTTATTGCCTTCATCATCGTGGGCTCGCTGGTAGCAGTTTACTGCTGCACATGTTTAAGACCTAAACAACCATCGCAGCCAATACGATTTTCTCTGCGGAGCTATCAGACTGAGACTCTTCCCATGATCCTGGCCTCCACAAGCTTCAGGACGCCCTCCAGGCAGTCCAGTACCGCGACAAGTTCCAGTTCGACGAGCAGCTCGGTTCGCAGGTTCTCCTTCCCCCGGGCAGAGCCAGGGTGCCTCGTGGCATCCTCGCCTCCACCCTACACATCTGGCTGCTTCCAGACAGCCCACACAGTCCACCTGACCCAGCCATCAGGATTTCTGGTGTCTCCGCCATACTTTGGGTATCCTCTCCAGCCAGAGCCTGCCCTGGTTGGGAAGAGCTGCTCTGATTTTACTCAGAGCTGAAAGAAGTTGTGAAGATGCAATGCAGCCTTTGCTGTTGGGTGTCATGCTGATTTGCTCTGTGGCTGCAGAAGTCAGAACTGTTCCTGTGGGTGAGTTGCCCTTGAAAAGTGAGGGGTCTCACTTGAGATTGCATTTCCCAAACTTGGATCACGCTTACAAAGGAATTGTAAAACACTCCAAACAGTTACTCTAAAACTGGACTGTTCTGCCTAATTTGTGCAGAATGTGTTCAGAGACAAGTATAAGAACCATGTTGGGACGAAGGTACTCAGTGTTATAAATGACATTTTACCCTAATGCAGTTAACTTAGTTAACAAACAGTGGCTGCTTTCCACTGATAATAATCAGACTAGTTCTATAAAGCAGCAATAAGCCTGAGAGGTAAGAGAGGAGTAATACTTACTAATGAGGATCCTTGAAAACATCTGACTGCTTACCACTTCCATGAGCAATGAGAGTAAAAGGAAGAATTTTATTAGATATCAAAATGCAGAGGTTTTTTAAAAATACACATAATCTACCTGAACTTACACTGCATATTTGTATTAGTAAACTTCAATGATGGTAGATAAAACTAGTAGTAATTAGGCTAGTTGAAGATCAGACAGTTTCACAAGGCCAAATTATCTATGAGGAAAGCAGAATGTATTCAGCAATAACTTCTCCACATAAAATTTGAAAACAGTGTTCTACTAAAGCATTCTTCAGAAGGAAGTATTTATTGTCAGCTTTTTGCTCAGCAAGTGTAAGCTGCACAAACTGATCATGAAGTTCTGTTTGTAAAATTAGCCATGTATAAAATGTAAAAACAAGTTTGTAATTTAAAATGCATTTACACCATTGACATTACTAATTATTTAGTAATAAGACACAAAAAAATTACCAATAAACTGTGTGGTTGAAATGTTGTGTGATCAGTATGACTCTCTACTGGTAGTGTTTGTTGAATTTGGTTGGTGTAACTCTTTCATATTTTTTTCCTGTTAAAATAGTTTATTCTGCTTTTTAAAATGACTTACAACTTTAACTGCACCTGTTGTGCAGATTTAATATGATACAAAATTCTGACTATATAGTAAACTAATAGATTCATTTATGTCTTTTACATGCAGCTGTGGTGAAAAAGTGTTGAAAACGACACTGATTAGTTGGGTATTTTAGATTAAACATCCTGCACTAGGAATAAATTCTGTTTGCCCTTCTACATTCCTTCACCTAAGTAAACCAACAAACCAAATGGAAGAAGAAAAAAAAGCATCTAAACCAAATACATGCAGTAAGCAAATGGAAAACACACAAGTAAAAAAATGCAGTCATTAAAGGGCTTCTCTGTATACTTGTTTTTGTGAAAAACTGAAGTAATTCTGTGGGTCAGAATCTACAATATTAGAGGCTGAGCTTTTCTATTTTATCAGCCTCAAACTCCCTGTGTGCAGGATCTGTTGAAGTACATTACAGCTGACCTATTTAACAGGTAGTTTAGAAAAGCTTCATTGGTTCTTTCTCAAGAGTTGAATAATTTTTCCATAGCAAGCATCTAGTGATCAGTAGTTATGACAAAAAATATTTCAAAATAACCCTTTTAATAAGTTTTTTATCGCACAATTAACATTGTAATCCAGCCAAAACTACTGCTATAAATGCAGAAAGACAAGTTCTTCACAATGATGTTTGAAGTAATAGGCTCTAGCTTGAATGCTGTAATCGTTAATTACAACCCAAATCATGATACACGTGTATATGTTTTGCAAGATAGTAAAAATTAGATTTTAAGTACTCAGGAAATTAACTGAAAGTTAAGTGTTCTGGCCTGTAATTTTATTGTAGAAACAATCTTCAAGGAAGAAAATTTTTGCTTGCCTTTGATGAGGTTTCATAGGACTTTTCACTGCTATTTTGAATGGCTATGAGTGGGACTGTTCGTCAAGAAACTTAATTGAAAAATCCCTGAATATTTCAAGATGTACCAGCTATCTTGTTCAGAAGCATACTGTGAGATGTGCTGATCGCTCCTGTATACAGCAGAAACGGCAAACCAATTCAACTGTATTTTTTAACAAATTATAGTAAGTCTCCAATTAGAAGAAATCCTTATCTAGTAAACCAAGGCAACACAGACTCATTCTGGAAGCAGAAACTTGATCACTTTTAACTAAGAAGGGGCAATTTATGTACCTTTAAAGAGCAATTAGTCATCAGAGCCACTGACACAGGTGGTGAGTGGCTGAAATTCACCGTTTGCCTCCAAGAAAGAGTGTACACAGTGAAGTTGTGAATTTGGCTCGGTCACTGCCTGTTACCATTTGGTGCTGTACAGGCCAGGCTGCTTCAGTGTGGTGGTCTCAGAGGGCTCTGCAGTCAGTTATTAAAGTTTTAACACAGGGACAGATTCTTGCTACACGTTCATACAGCCTTAGGTTTTAATGATTATTCAGCCTAAGGAGAGCTGTGAAGTTTTCCTTGTAGCAAGAAACTCAGCCTAGCAGGGAAGAGCCCTCTGTGCCACCTCCTTTCTTCCCCTGATGCTGCATAATGGGTTTGCCCTCACAGAAAAGTTGAAGAACTTGACACACAGGAATAATTTCATTGAATCAGACTTTGATAAGTCTGTAAGTTTACAGAGTGCTAAGTACTTCACAGATCAGTAGCCAACTGCAGATGTGGTTCTTAGGATGGGAAGGATCAGGTGTAGTTGAAGTAGCTGTACTGCGCTACCTGTAAAACAGTTGAGGTGGGGATTATGCACCATCTGCAAAAAGACAGACAAAGAAGAAACTACAAATAAAAAAAACCAATCTATTATTTTTCATGTAGTTACAGTAGCAGTGACCCATATAGCTGAAGGGAGAGGAAAAGAGGTGGCCAGAATAAAACCCATGGATAGAAACACTTTTGTCCGTGCCAGCAGTTTCCAACACAGATGGATTTGGTGTGCAGGCGAGAATACTGAATTCCCTTCCTAATGGAAAGAGCCTTTTGGCTCTAGATACTCCTATGATTTATAGGAACAGGAAATTTTCCTATAACTTGCAGACAGAACAGAAATGACATTGTGATAGCCCTTTAATGACTAATGAAATGGTTTGAAGGGTGGGATGTATGCTTGAACTGAAAGCAATTGCTTACTATCAGAAGTAACATTTACAGGCAGTACTTGCTTTACTGCCATGTTAACAAAGTAGATTTAACTATTTCTTTTGGAATTCTGAACTCAGTTCATACTCCTTTTACTAGCACTACACCAATCTAAAATCAAAATGAAAGAATATTATTTTACACTCATTAAATTGATTACTGTCATTCACACATGATGCAACAAATGCTTTTAACTGGTAACAGTTTGGTTTTTTTTAACTGGTAACTGCTTTTAACTTTTAACAAATGCCATTAACTGGTAATGACTTAGATGAATCCCAAGCCTTCTGTGGATAATGAGCAATAGTGGCATGCCATTTGTTTTGTGTTTCCAAAATTTGGGATTCTGAAGTGTGTATCTCCAAAATGCATTAAGACTTTCCAGTGCTAGGAAAAACATTACCAGTACTTGCAAGAATGTCTGAAGGATTCTGTTTGAAACTAGGTAAGCAGTACAGTATGTGACAATGTAAACTCATGGATTATTTGTAATACTAATCCCACTGGAATAATAAAAAGGGTGACAATGTCAGAAGTATTTTGTCATTACCGCTCAGTTGCAGCTTGACATAAGGACATTAAGGAACACCAAGGAAAATAAAGGAACATTAAGGAGATGAAGTTGGTTTCCAGTGCTGTTTTGCTGCCTATTGCAATGTGCTGTCTGGACTTGAACTCCTGAACAATGAGCCACTGCCCCACAATATCACATAAAGTTTTTGACTCACAGTTACACCAAGGCTGTAATTCCATTCTATCCTGTTTTCATTAGCAAAGGCAGACAAGGAAATGCCTTTCTGTTTTTTTTATTCTTTTAATCTATGACTTGTGCAAATTCAGGAGGCTGTAGTGTAAATCAGGTTAGTGAAATGATTTTAGCTTAAAACTAATGTTTGCTGTAAGAAAGAAGGGAAGGGATTTGAGAGGGAGGCTGGATCATTATAAACTGCATTATAAACAGAATAATTTCAATGGCCTCATCACTGCCAGTATAATAAAGGTAGTAAAATACTATGAGATGGAACATCCTTAAACCAGCTCTGCTACTACAGGCTGGATCTTGTGATACTAGCACCATTTAAGATGCAAGTATTATTGAACCTGCTTGGACAGAGTACAAAATAAATTCATTGTCTAGTGTATATATAAAAATCAGTCACCCAGCTGCTACAAAAACTCAGTTAAGGTTTGGATATATTGGTTTTTTTCAGTGGTGGGCTCTGTTAGAGGAAAGAAATACCAGCTATTATCAAAGCTAAAGGATACAGTATTTACCACTGTTGTATGAAAAGGGAGGTGACATTCCTTATTCTTACTCTTATCATTCTTGTACCACATACTTCTCTTTCAAAACAGGGTATCACCACCACAGTATGTTAGGGCTTGGCTGGAAGTTACTAAATTGCAGACTCCTGTGCTTCTTCTTTTTTTTTTTCTTTTTCTTTTTTTTTTTTAACTTTTTTAGACTTTACATGAGAACTGAAAAAGACATCTCAAAATAGGTGTTAAAAAAACCAAACCTAAACAACAAACCCTAAGAAACTTTAAACCAATTTTCTACTTTTTCAGTTTACTGTAAAAAAATGTAAGAACTCTGATATTTGTGAAATATTATTTCTGGTATATCTCATTTTAAAGAATTCAAACCCAAGAATGAAGAGATATGTTTTTCTCTGAAAGTAATCCCTAGCATTTCCAATCAATCAAGTCAACAAAGCTTCTTAATTTAATGGTAAAGTTTATTCATTTTTTAACAATTAAATGACAAAACATTTAAAATTTGCAGTTCAAAACATGCACATTCACCAAATGCCAAATGACATTTAACACTGCATAGAACTGAATGTGTTACTAAAAGAACTATTTAAAAAACACAGTGCATTTAACATCCAGTTAAAACTAAACCTGAGAAACTACCATAAACACCGAGTCAAAAAATCTTCATTCATGCAGCTTCATAATTTCCACAACAGTTTCAGCAGTAATGGCTTAGTGGAGCTGTAAAACCTCACTTAATCTTGAATGCAAATTTTGCTGTTTCAGACTGACCGCTTTCTGCAGCGGTTAATACATACCAAACACTGAAAATCGTTATGAAAAAATATGTTGAAGTAGAAAAACAATATGAATGCATTTATGGCTTTTGTGCTACATTAAAGAAACACCATAAAATATGACTTTAAAAAAAACCCAAACTTGTTCTGGTCACAGCTTTGCAATTAAAAACCACACTCTACATGGAAATACTTTTATTTCAGTATCAACCTCAAAAGTGCCCAAATTCGCACATCATTGCTCAGATGAGTAGTCTTTATACTCACAAGCAGTCCAGTTGAACCCTATATGAGCAGTAGTTTGCATAAGCAGGAACCAGGTTTGGAATGCTAAAATATTCCTTTGTTTAATAAAGATCTATTGGTTAACAGCAAGGAAACTGGGGGAGCGAGGGCAGAGAGGGGGAAGGAGAAACTCATTTGCTGAGTTTTGTAACCAGTGAAAACATCCAGTACCAAGGAAGCTGAACTGACAAACTCATTTGCTTACACAGCACTTGCTTCTCAATATATTATGAGCAGACTTTTAACGAAGGCATTAAAAAACAGGGATCAACAACCACCATGCATCGCCTCAGAACACTTAGAAATAGTGCCTCATGCAGACAGAATGATAAATTCATCAGAATTACAACTGCTTGTACACAATACACAAGAAAAAAAGGGAAAAACTTTTCTCCTTAAATTTAACACATATTCCAAATTACTCATCATTCAAGATGGTTCAAATGTCATGATACACATCTTAAGACACTTAATGCTCATCTTTGTAAGAATGTGAATTTTATGGATGCATGTGGACATATAAGAATCTTCAGCTATCTCTTACTGTTTCAAAATATTTTATTTATCATTTTATACAAATAGAATGATGACTAAGTATAAATCTGTTGAAACTGCTTTGCAAAAATATGTGTAAAATTAGGAAATGGCAAGAAAAAATTCCAGATACAAACTGTCAATAGGTTTGTTAAAATTTGTTTGTAGTTACTCTTTTGAATAATTTATATATATATATATGTGTATGTATATATTTAAAAATAATCAAGCAAAAGTATTTATATAAGATACCCGATTTTTAGTGGCACAGGTTCATCTTTTAGATGGAAATTTTTAATACTAACTTGCAGTGCACATGAAACAGATGGAAAAGTCCACGTGAATTCTCTATTTAATACACTTTTGAATTTTAGAACAGTAAGAACAGAGGCATTGTTATGAGCATTTCTACCTCAACTGTTCTTTTTTCCTTTAAACAAACATCAGCAGAATCCCCTTATTTTAACAAAGGTATGACATACTAACAGGATGGAAATAGATTATCTTACTGTGTACTTAACATGAAAATAAAGTGCATATTGCATACTTGGCCTGATTTAAAAATGGGCACATATAGATGCGATAATCTCATATTTTAAAATGGAATTGTATGAGCAACCAAAACCCACCGTTTTTGCCACATTTGTCTATTTTGCTATTTTAAAGAAGTGGTATCTTTCAACCACTAATTACCAGCAGAAGTACAGAGACAGGAGAAAAATTCACATAAAGTAGTAAAAAAATGCACTTTGTGAAATACTACTTCAAATTCTGAAAAGATGTAAGCATGAAATGCTGTGATAAGATTATCTTTAAACTAGTCTAAATTTAGGATCTTAGAGCTGTTTCAGCCATTTTCTTCCTTTTTAAGGTCGTTAATTTGGGATGTACTGTGTGTTGTTTTATTCAAACTGTATTACAACGGTAAGACAGAATTTTATTTCATAGGAAGAATAAGAGATCATGTAAATATCTCACTGTATATATTTTACAGTGTATTCTCATCTGTATCTGCATAATTAGCAATTTAACCAATTAGAACAAAAAAAAATTGCCCATCAAGAGAGTATGTATAGATTAATTTTATACGAATTAAGTACACAGAAAGATTATAAAGGAGCAACAGTGTCATGGTTAATTTCAGAAATGTTCTGAAGTTGGTCATTGTCCCTTGGATGACAGAAAATAGGGATCCTCATTTTAGGAAAGGGGCATGCCCCCGAATTTTTTCTTGCCTTAGGTCAAGTGATTTGGCCCTCCCATATTGATCCATCTATTTATCTGTGCCTGCAATGGCTTTTCTGAAGGCAGTTCTTGTCTGCATGACTGACTGGCAGTACTGNATCTCTGTTTCAAAATATTTTATTTATCATTTTATACAAATAGAATGATGACTAAGTATAAATCTGTTGAAACTGCTTTGCAAAAATATGTGTAAAATTAGGAAATGGCAAGAAAAAATTCCAGATACAAACTGTCAATAGGTTTGTTAAAATTTGTTTGTAGTTACTCTTTTGAATAATTTATATATATATATATGTGTATGTNGGTCATTGTCCCTTGGATGACAGAAAATAGGGATCCTCATTTTAGGAAAGGGGCATGCCCCCGAATTTTTTCTTGCCTTAGGTCAAGTGATTTGGCCCTCCCATATTGATCCATCTATTTATCTGTGCCTGCAATGGCTTTTCTGAAGGCAGTTCTTGTCTGCATGACTGACTGGCAGTACTGTTTCTAGTTCCCTTTCTCCTTGTGCCTGCTGCTTAAAGACCACTCCAGGCTAGTGATAGGAAGACACTGCATAACACACATATGAAATGCAGACTGCCTTCCCACTGAACACCTTCCTAAATATGTACTTTCATATAGTGCCTTCTGTTGGGCTTCCTCTGTGTATTTTTAAGTTTCTCTTAGAATGGAGGATAAGAAACTTGGACAGTGAGATTAATTACGTGTTAAGCATTTAGCTAGATGAAAGGCAAGGAGGTAAAGTCACCTTTAGTATATGACAAATGAAGGAGGGCAGAGAAAAGATGGGACTGGATGACTTGTTATGATTTGGACAACAAAGAGGAAATACTTAATTTAACAGATCACCAAGGATATTGTTGTTCTGCTTTTCCACCTGGATGATCTCCACTGAAAGGAAAAAAGAGATCATTCCTATGCAATGCACAAAAATTTACTTAACAGTAAAACCAACTGCTACTACAGAAAAATGTATTTTTAATGTACTTATGGTGGGTTTTGAACCCAGAATTAACCATGGACTAAAGAGCTGCAAGAATTAACTAAATTTTAAAGTTCAAGTAGCCTTTTGTAGTTTGAAACCTGATGGTTGTTGGATGACAAGTTGAGAAATACCAAGTATAACTACTTAAAGAATGTATCACAATGTTCTCATTTAATACTGCCCTCTTTTTTTCCCCTCATACCAGGTGTGTATCTTTTTCTGCAGTCACTTCCTCTCAATTTAATTAAAGGAGAGAGTATATAAGTGTTCTGCATGACCAATAAGTTGTAAAGAGACTGCTGCAATGTATTTCACACCTTTATAGGAAGTGACTTTAGTGCAAACCAGTACATACCACAGACTTGCGAAGGGCATGCTTTGCTCTGTATTTCAATGTATGCATTTCAAATAATCTTAGTATAAAAATGTTGAAAATTTGATTAGTTTTAAAAAATAAGTTTAAACAAACTTTCTTTTGAACCTACAGTATAAGCAGATACAACTAAGCATCACAAAAATAATTAAGTTTGCTAAAGGGAAGTAAGGCAGAGCAATTCTTAAAAATTGAATAAAGTATTACATGTACTCCATTATACAAGTTGGCAGCCATATTCAACATATGCAATACTAAATGAAAATAAGGGGAAAGCTTGTATAAGGCCAAAGGTGCAAAGACTTGCAGTTTTGAAAGCAAATGCCAAAAAGGCCACTCAAATTAGACTCACTATACCTTCTCCTCAAGTGTGGAGACTCAAGCATGCAGTTCTGAGATCAGGACTGGAGATAGTTTCCTTTCAAATTGTTTCTAACAGAAAACATTTATGGAACTTCTTTGGCAAATGTTTTTAGATTAGTTTGACACAAACATCTATGAGCATCTTGACTCAGAATCTTTCTTAAAGAAGGTGAATTAACACCATTAAGATACTGGGTTTTTTTCAGCACTTGTTGAAATCAAAGGCTTGTTATCAAATGTATTTAAATATATTAACACTTAAAAACCTTCACAGATGCTAGTTGATCTGTCAATGTAAAGTACGTTTAGCAATCTGACCACTGTCCTTCTAGTATATGACCAGTATTGATCCAATTTCATTGTAAAATAAGCAAGCTGGCAAGGTACAAGGTAAATTCCAATCTGTTTACAAAGGCTAAGCAAATACTTGATAAAAATTTAGAGATGGTGTGTTACAGTATAGTTGCACAGTGCTTATGTCTACTGAATACACAAATCCAAACTTTATGGAACAAGACCATCATAGATCTTTCAATGTCTGATAACTGGACCATGTCGCAGCTCCCAGCAAAGATCTAGCAGCCTGTCTCACAAAAGTAACAACTAAGGCCTAAATGTCCAGCTGTGTTCCTTCACCATTCCTCAGGCCTTTGCTTTGTGGTATCGTAAGCTCTTATGACTTCAGACTGGGAAACAATTCCATTTTCATCTTGAGAGAAGGCGTAGCCATCTGCAGATATAAAGCAAAATGGAAACAAATTAAGTTTTGATAGTTTTTATTTTTTTAGAGCTTTAATAAAAGCAACTTAACAAAGGTGAATAGAGGGGAATAAACCTCTTTTCAACAATTAGTAAAATTCTGTGCCATTTCTTACAGAATTTTGTAGTTATAGAACAGCAGAAAGAACTCTGTGCAGTATCTTAGGTATGAAGGGCAACTTAACCACAGGCAAAGAACATGGTCTAATGGGTTTAGGATACTGCACTTTTACTATAAATAAATGCAGTGAAAGGCAGAATTTTACGCTATGTTATTAATGGATACTAATTTTTGTCAGTGAACACTTACGAAGCAAGTTTTGTTGCAAAGAGTCAGAGCGATACAAGTTCACATGATTCTTCTTAAAAACATTCTTCAGTAGTTGGGCTCTTTCAGTTAAGCTAGAGAGAAAGTAGACATGTGAAAAATATTTACTTACTAATTACCCTTCCTTTGAGTCTGTTCAATGGGAATTAATTGTAAAATAAGAAGTGTCCACCCTCCTTTTTCTTTTTAAATTGTGCCTGATGAATTATTAAGATGATGATTAAAAGCTTGCGTGAGGACAGATTATTAAGTTCTAACCCCTGGTAATGATTTTACTTGTCACAGTGCAGGCAAAATATCTGTTTGAAACACTGCTGTGTGCTGAGAACACAAATAAATGAATAATATTGTGAACCTTTGAGTGTGATTCCTTTAGAAAACCACAATGTAAAGGGAAGGCACTGTCTTCCTTGATGTAGCACAGCTTAAATAGTGCCAGGCTGAATTAGTCTTTTTTATCTTACACAGAAAGTGTTCCCAGCCTCTTGATACAATACCCCAAAGGGATGGGAAATGAGTGGAGGGAAAGCCACGTTCATGGTCATCAGCTGTGTGTACAGAAACATTATTTCCATGAAAAGTGTCCTAGAAAGGAGCATTCCCCAGGAAACTCTAGAAGGTGTTTTTCTGGAGATTATACCCAAATAACAGACTACTATTGCTGCTAAGGTTGGCCTCTTCAGCCCATCTCCTTCCTTCCCAGCACTACTGAGTTTGTTGTATTGTATGCTTATTGTGCTTTAGTGAGACCCAAGGTACTCCCCATTTCAGCCCAAGTAGAAAACAGCAGCATTAAACATTTTTTAAATTGAGACTCGAGCATCAGCCAAATGCTGCAAACTGTAGTGAAATGAGTAGCAAAGGTATTGGGTTTCCTTTCTGTCTATCTTACACTTAAGTTCTCTCTAATGGGAACATAGTTTACTAAATAAATACCAGGTAGATGAGCCATAGCTCAGAAAAATTGCAAAATCTGACAGCTTTAATAACATATTAAATATATGCAAGGGACTATATTAAAAAAACCCCAAACAAACTCTTCAGTGTCCTCCTGATTTGATATTCACTGTGAATTACAGCCTGTGTTTCAAGAAATACCAACCCATCACTTAAACACTTCAAATGCTGAAAAATCCAGCCCCCTCTCAATGTAAACTGGTCTGAAATTAGTTCAACTAAAAAAGAGGTGTATCTTATGTTTGAGTGCATAGTGATTTGATATTGCTACAGTTTTGCTAGATTAGCCAAGTTGTCTCTTGTGCAATGATGTAGTAAGAAAAACAGATTTCACACCCCTTATATTACTAAGTTTTGATTACTCAAATTACTTTTTAATATTATTGTCAATTAGCTCAACAGACTTACCTTCCCAGGCTATCAACCAGACTAAGTGGTACAAGGAAGGGAACTAGACTGCTTTCCTTACTAGATTACCATTCATTAGCCATTAAATTAGTAATGTTCATTCTTTCTTAAGTGATTCTATACTTATATATGAAGCTGAACCACTCTTTAGAGCTGGAGAGACTAATGGTTTAGCTCATTTTTCTGTTCCCCTCTAGTCTGGTGGTTAAAGCATGTGGTGAAAGCTTGGCTTTTCCAAGTTGGAAAAGGAAAATAAACCAACTATTTCTACACCCATAGAGGAATGCTAACTGGAAAATCTACAGGGTAAGGTGATGGGCAGGGGAAACTGCTTCTGTGGCCATGTTTAAAAATGAAAAGATGGAATGAGAATTCCTTGTAAGAAAAAAAAATAGGTACCAATTCCAGGAAGGTAGTTGGCATCTGCTGACAGAATCAAGAATGGAGAGGCTGAAGTACTGAAACACATCTTACTCTCAGTGCTTTCCTAACCTAACTCTCTGGGGATAGTTTTCATCCTGCTCGCTCCTCTACGCTGTGTAGGAGCCTTCTTTTTTAGTTCTGAGCTGTAAACTGTTTAAGTGACAACATTAACAAAAAATTAGGGACTGAAATCTAAACTGTAAGAATACAGAGAATGAATAAATAAATCAGTATCTTCATGTAAAATTGGAGGCCAAGGAGATGGAAGACCATGGGTACACTTAGATACAGTTAACAGCTGCATCTCCTTTGCAATACATCTGTGAAATCCTTATTAATGTGAGTTGAAATCAGAAAAATTCTATGAAATGTTTGACAGGTGTTATTTTCTAATAAAAAATATTTTATTTAAAACATGCTAATGTTTTATTATTATTTTTTATTATTTTAATAATTTATTAATAATATAATTTATAAATTATTTTATTTTACTATTATACCATTCTTGGTACCATCATTCCTTGCTTGTATGCCCGAACTGAATGTTCAGATTGAATCACAGAATCACTAGGTTGGA
>WBNO01000014.1:8911-39379 GCA_013400575.1 Peucedramus taeniatus
ATGAAACTAGATTAAATTTCTAATTGGATATCCTCTTCTAGTAGTAAAATGAGCTTTGAGCTTGTCCACGTAACCAGATCCTCTACTCTTTTTTCTTGTAAATCTTACAGACTTAATACAGCTAAGAGGAACTAAGCTGAATTTGACTGTGATTCATGTACAAATACAGTTTAATCTTTGGATATTTCTTGTGACCCTGCAGCTAATGAAAGACAATTTCTTCTTTCTTCTTCTTACAAACTCTGTATGCATTCTTATTTGGCATTTATTGGTGGAGTCATTCAGGCAAAAGTATGAAGGCCCATCCTTTACTTGGCTGTGGTTTGTCTGGTTAAAAGAAGAATAGAGAAGAAACATGTAAGAGCATAGAAAGGAAATTAAACAACTAAACTCAAAATAATGAAGGAAAAAGGACTGGCTTTTAAATTTCCATAGTTGGTGGACAATGTACAAAAGCTTAGCTGATTCTAATGCTATTATTTGATTCCAGATATTGTTGGAATAAGTGAATAAGTGATTAAGAGAAAAAGTGCTGGGAAATGCAATATTTCATTGGAGCAGTGAAACACTGAATGTATCTGACAACACATTATTAGAATGAAGAAAATTAGGAGAGGACAAATTGACAATAAATAAATTTTAAACTTCTTCCATAAACAACAGAAATCTTTCAGTGGAAATTCAGACAATCTATTCTCAAGAGCTGCAACAACCCATTTGAACAACACTTACTAAACATCACTAAGCCTTTAACAGGAAACCTTTTCAGCCCTGACTCAGGAACTGTTTGCATAAGGAATATGTGCTTTATCAGCTCATTTTACGATGATTATTTCTTCAATATTCCTGCTCAATTCACACAATTATTTTATATCAAATAATTTTCTGTAATTCAGCTGAAGAGTCTTCCAAAAAGGGCTGAATCAGTTCATTCACTTCAGGTGCTGTTCAGTTAATACTTTAAAGCAATATAAGCCAGTTCTTCTGTCAGAAGAATCAGTCCCACTCACAGTTACCCGTGACTGGCACCCACTCCCTTGTTCCATCACAGTTGTCTGAGTAACTACAAGGTTAGCTAAAAAATGAACATGTGCATATCAAAAATAACAATTTTACTCATTTCTTCCTGTCACCTAGCTCCACTATGGACTTCACTGCATGGCTGCACAAACACTTGTGCAGGAGGAATGAGTAGGACTCCTTCTCTTGGCGTTGCAAAACAGCTGTGGCCATTCAGGCTTTAACAGTTTGCTCCGATCACCCTACTGAAGGTTTCCCAGTGTACACATATTCAGAGTAGAGGTTGAAAAAACAGAAAAACAATGTGTTCCTGCTGTTCAGTATGAAGTCTGGACTTCTACCTAACTCACTATCATGACCAGTTTAAGACAATCCTCCATAGTTTCCACAGACACATATATTCTTCCCTCTATGGAAGGATTTAATTTCTAGTTAAGGGGTGGAGTAGTCATTGGACAGGTAGGATGGTTTTAGCTTCTATGTCTTTCTATCAGTGCTTTAGATGCAGGAAAACAGAAATAAGAATGGAAAGACCCTAGTGAAAACCTTGTTGAAAACAGCTATTATGCAACAGCTGTTCTGAGATTGTTTTGAACATAGATGTTGAATTGAACATGGTGAAAAAGACGAAACCCCAATGTGTTTAAGGAACAAAAGGGGATCCCAAAAAAGGAAAGGAGAAGAAAGACCTACTTAAACATAATGCAGGGATTTTGTACGCTGGGTTTGGAGCCACAAACAAGTGTATGTGAAATTTACAGCTGTAGTGAGGCAGGCTAAAAAAAAATTCATCCTGATTGACACTGGTAAAAAGAGAAGAATCTGTTGAGATCAGGAGTATTGTCAGGCTATTTTTTATGTTAAAGTGAAATTTAAAAGGATTCTATATGTTTAGACCCAAGCAAAATCTTCAAGTGTTCTCCAAGAGAGCACAATGAAAGGAAAAGACCAAACAAAGGGAAGTAAAGAATTGGGAAATCATATCCCCGGGATGACAAAACCTTACCACATGTTACTGATATTCTTGTTGAAGAAAATAACTCCTTTCAGTGTAAGCACCTCTGAATGACTTCATAACAACATGAAAACCATTACAGTACCACTGCCGCTAATAAAAAATATAATGTAGAAGAGATGAAAAATGAAAGAGACATCATCAGGGACAATAAAATTCTGGGTGCATTAGTCTTGTTCAAAACACAGGAATGTACAGTGAATTAGTTACTACCGGAACGTTTCTAATGAATTGCACAGGCAGTCTGTAGGAAAGCCATCTACATCATTAAGATCTGCAAGATTTTTGAGAGAATTATTTTGCTGACCAGGTTATTAGTTCAATATTAATAGCAAGCAGCAACTCCAACCTCAGAAAGAAAGAGGTGATCATACAGACAGAACCTTGCTATTTAAGGTTATCTTCACAAAGATTTTTCCTTCCCCTACTCCCACACCCAAATCTTAGTCAGCTCAGTGCTGAATTAAAGAGTTGCTGCAGGAGACAAAACATGTCAGGCATAAACATTGTAATACTCTATGGAAGTCCAGGTTTACAAAAAAGATGGTAGCATTTAACTATCTATAGTACTGCAATGAAAAAATGGTATAAAGCATTGTTTGAATACCTGGTGTTGTCCCAGAGAGGACATGGATGACAAAATTGCTATGATATACTGAAAAATTTTACAGTGAATACCAAGAAAGTAATGTAGCTAAACTCAAATTCAAATGCACAGTGGCTATCTATCATAGCACCAGAAAAGATGAAATTTTCAGAGCATGAAAACAGCAAGTGAGTGATCTCTATTTATTTGAGAGGGAAATTCTTAAACACTTTAGTTGTTAAGATGGAATTAATATTTGTGGGATTTCTTTCAGTACTACCAAGTCTTCAGAAAAGTTTATTCTACTCAAGGCCCACAATGTAATAGCACTTAAAACCCAGTTCCAAAACTTTTAGTGGTAAAGGAAAAGCATTTTTAGAAGGCTACAGAATCAATGGTTTATATAAATAAAAATATATATGTATATTCTTTAAGAAGGATCAGTACAAAACATACAGAGCCAACTCTGCTACCTCCAAGTTGCTACCACAGAATAAGAATCTGGTGAAAGAAGGTTGTGTATTACAGAAAGGAATCCAGAAGTTTAATTTTTCAGAACATCAGGTTGCCTTGGGACTGGGTAACCAAGGGGCATAACAGCTGGTTAAGCTGGTTAAGTTATGTAGTGACATATTACAATGTTTGTTAGGGTAAGAAACAACCTTCAACACACTGTGGAAATGTGTTGCTACATTTTCCATATTGTCTTTGGCAGTGGTAAATTCATATGCAGAGCAAGGGATCATTTCACCCCATTCAGCAAAAGGTCCAGCACAGAGGAAGTGTTCACGTTCTAAGGAAAAATCAAAGAAAACAAACTCCAACACAATAGAACTGAGGAAAAGTTCTCAAAAGAGTTTGTTAATGCAAAATTTTCTGTAAAAGGGTATTTAGGTATGCACAGGATAAATTATATATATGTTCAAATTTCAGTTGATTTATTCCTATTCCCCCTGAGAACTGACTATTTCTTTCTGAAGACTTATGACAGATTCTTTTCTTCCACCCCAAGAGTCTGGATCAAGAGTCATGTTGTAAATTTGTCACTGCATTATAACTAATTGTCTTGAAATAAAACCTTACACAGTATCCATGTGCAATTTATTTATTTGTTTGTTTATTCATTTATTTATTTCAGCTGGGAAAATGAGGAGTGCAGTCCATGTAAACGTAATACTCAACTGAATTTATTAATTCTTTACTTATTTTTTTTTTTTTTTTAATCCCAGGGTTGAGAAGAAAAACTGCATCCAGATGTCTGTTGCCCAAGAAACTTCCTTCATATAGCCCTTATTTAAAGGCAGCATTTTCAATTTGTGAGGTAATGCAGAAAACACACTGGAGGCACATAAAAATACAGAATCACACCAGGAAGGTCATTCCATCATACAGGGGGTGTATGATTGAATGCTCCTCATACAGGGAGCACGGTAAGGACAGAGGAAGGAATGTGTGACCATACAATTCACATGGTAGCATATGATGGTACCTTCAGGATTATCATATCCCAAAAATTTTTTTCAGTCAATGACCAGGAGGAGGAACTGTAGATGTGAGTCTCACACACCACCGGAGCTTCCTGTTCACCTCCATATGGCAATGAGCCAAAGAGTAAATACTGTCTGTGGATAGGGAACCATTATTCATCACTTTAGCCTTGCCTGGAAACCTCTCGCTGCTCTTTTCTCTGTAATTTCCAAGCTTTGTTTTCCTAGTGAAAAGTAACAGTGGGTTGAAATGGTTCAGATTTTCTTCCTAAAAATTCTAAGAAATAAAAAACCAGAATACTTCTTCTATTGAAGTTTTGTAAATCCTAATGAAGCATCGCGGAGAATAAATAGACTCCACAACTAAGTTTAGTTATGCAGTGGGTATGTATTGGAGCTCCGGCACAAGTGAGATAGCTCTCATAAGGACTTGTGCCCCGAGCCTGGGGCTGTCCCACAGCTTTATTCACAAAGGTGTTCCATATGTAAGAGATTGCACAACTTTCCCATGCATATTCAACCCCTGGCCCCGCCTGTCCTCGCNTCTCCTGATCTCCTCTTGGTATTGTTTTCTATGCAAGAATCCTTAGAAATTTGTATTTTCCTATGCCCTTTGTACCATGGCAGGGGTTTCTTAAGTAAAAAGGTTAAACTTCAACCCAGAGTTCCACAGACTATACCTTAAATGCTCAATTCATAATGTTATTTTAAGTAAACTCCAAAATCTCTATTTCACTAATGCAACAATGTTAATGTTTTTAATTTTCTATAGCAAAACACATACTATCATTTGAAGTCTGGGTATCTATTTTTAGAAACCTGATGTGGGATATCAGTGTTTCTAGTGGGTGCACATGCAGGATAGAGCAACATAAAATAGGATAAGACATCTTATGAAACATGCTCAGCTTACAGCCTGTTCTAATTTTTTGAGAATGCAGTAACCATAACCCTTTTATTTTCATTCTAAGAAGTGGGCACATACAGAAGAGGTGCAAGGTACCAAGGATGTGCCTGAAGAAGACTGAAGCAGCATAGCCTGAGCTGGTTGTAAAAGTGTAATTCAGGATGAGTATTAAAGACCATGATGATACATAGCACATCCCCATCTGATGAATTCATCCATTCTTAACAGATTTAGAAGAGTATGCTTAGTTGCGTATAATGTGCATATAATGTTTCCAAAATAGAAACTCAGATGTTTCAGGGGTTTTCCAGACACTTATTAAGGAGACTTCTCAACCTGACCATTCATGAGACTCTGGCAGTCGCGCTCCCACCACCGGAGGTTCACTGCTGGGACCGAAGCCCATTCACAGCAGGTGGCTCCAGTGACACACTGGGAGCCCTGCTTGAGTCCCTGCTCACCCTACTCTCTCAGTCAGAGGAGGCTTCCCAGGGCAGACTCTCAGATGTCCCATTTCACGGAACAATTTATTCGCAGCACAGTAACACAGAAGCAGCCCCAGCTGGTGCCTCCGAGGAGGATCCTTGGAGCAAAGGAACAAAGCAAAGGAACCTCTGGGCTTTTATACTCTCACAGTCCAAGTCAGCTCAAGTCTCACTCTTTCTCCTGAGTCATCAGCTCCTGCTGTGTCTCCCAGTGTCCATTCACCTGGTTGGCAGCACTGGTACCTGGTGACTGCCCTCTGTTATCCAAAAGGCTGGCACTTCTCAGCTCCCCTTTCCCCTGGCTGGCCAACAGCAGACTTCGTGCCCTTTGTTGTGCAAAGGGCCAGCAGTTCACGGCTCCTTGTCTGAGTTCCCACCTAGAGCTCAATCTGCATCTCAGTCTGCATCTTGCAAACCAAGCTATCTTGCACCAGATATATTCCTCAACACATCTTTCCAAAGTTCTTTTGCTCTGTGGTTCCAGACATCTCAGAGTCTCCTGACACCACATCAACCCAGACTGCAAGGATTAACTTCTAAAGCCATGGCCCATACTGGGAGTTTGGATGCAGAGAGAAGTCTGTCAAATAAAGTAAATTCCACAAGGCAGAAAAAGTAAGTAAATTTTGACAGGCAAAAGCCTCCACGGATTAAATTGTCTGGAGAGGCCATACCTTCAGGAGCAAAGAAGATGCTTGGATGTCAGGAAATCATCTTTGGACAGAATGAAGCACATTCTTCCACTTGTAGCTGCTAGCACTGTTTAGCAAAAGTTGTGATGCAGTATAGCACATGGCACCCGAGCTCAGTTCCTCAGTCTGAGGAACCTTCCTTCTATTAAAGGAGCAATTGCATTATTTTCCCCCATGATATAAATCTCCTTGAGATGAGTCAGGCCCAATCCTTCTTTTGTCAGGACTTCTAGGGAATTCTTTCAGCACTTCTTCAATCTCTGTCACAGCAGCTGTGACTAGAACTGTCCAGATTTGCCTGTGTAGAAAAAAAAATTGTTTTGCCTGTGTGGAAAAACATTAGTAAACACAGCTTGAGCTACCACAGAAGAGGAGAAATAATTTAATTACTATAAGCTTCTGCTAATCTCTACTATGGTATGTCAATATCAATCCAAATTTTCTCATCTAGAACCACTGTTTAGATAATCCATTTTTACCTTTTGGTGACAAGTGGAGGCAGGTTTGACTGCTGCTCTCACCTGTGTTGGTCATTATTCCACAATAGCCACTCACCTCAGAACCTGTACCATATTCAAATCAATAACTTTGAAGTTTTTTCAGCCCATCTCACTGCATAGGCACTTTACTTTCTCTGTTCCCAAAACAGATTTATTGTAACATGAGTTTTTCTCATTTATTCCCTTTTACAGCTTTTGTTACTAAATTCCAGTGTCTCAAGTAGAACAGGCATCTACTAATGGTCCTGGAGGCAGGGTTGCAACTCTGTTCAAGTTCAAACTTGAGTTATCTGCAATCTTCCCTAGAGGGGATGACTCTTCATTTGAATTGCTAATAGCAATAAAACAATGTACTCATTCTGCTAAAACCTCATAGAGGATTTTTTAGTAATTTCAAGCCATGCAGGATGAATTAATTTCTTTACTGAGCAATGATTTTATTTAGTATTTGAATGCCTATTATGTATTTTACTAAGTAAGTTAAGTACTTGGTAGTTTACCTGTTCATTACTCTTGTTATTGGATAATCTGGAAAATCTCCCCAAGCAAGCAACTGAAGAAACATTTCCCATTGAAACTGATCCCTCTGGCAAATAATTTATATAGTGATTGTACTGTAGCAAAAGTTTTGAAGTTATATTCCCAGAAGACCTCATGCAGGTTGTACACTAAGCCTGCAAACACAAATTTTCTTGAGATACCATAAAAATATATGATATTGACCTAAATGGTTTTTACTAAATAAGGAGTTTATAAGTACACAATTTGAAAGTTGTTGCTGAAATTTCCATGTATTTGACAGTAGTGATGGAAAAATGCCACGTGCTCCATTTTTGCTGTCCTTTGCTCTCCAGTTAAAAAAGCCCTTCTGAAGCTGAGTGAATGCTTTGTAGAGCTGGCATCTTAACCAGCAAAACACGAAACTTGTCTTAAAGACAAGTAATCTAAATGCCACCCTTTTTTCATGTGGAATGGAGACTACCCATGTTTTACCCCAGTCAAAAGCATATATTGGCACTGTTGGGAAAGCCTGTGTCTAAGAAGGATCAAAATGTGTCTATTCCATACTTTGTAAACAAGTTTATGCTAAAACAGAGTCCTAGCTCAATGTTGGGTTGAGTCTAAGCGCATTTGCTATCTTGGAATGGGCCCTCCTTTTCTTGTTACTGGTTCTGGTTTAATCAAGTACTGATGGATCTCTCCAGCACACAGATTCAGACGTAGGTATGGAAATGTTTCGAGTAGCAACACTGGAGTTTTTTCCAGCTTGCTAAAGTCATTCACTTTAGAGTGATGTCAGAGATGTTTACAGAGGCACTTCTATATTTAATATTACCAATTTTGACATGTGGCACTTTCTGGGACAAACAGAATATTCTCTCCCTTTGCAACATTAACCCTTCTTTGTGGATCACAGATGCTTATCTGTGGGGCTTCCTGCTTCTCGTTCAGCTCTGACTGGCTCATTGTGCAGTCTGAGAAGAGAGGAGTGGAGGGCTGGCGTCTTGGCCACAGAGCTTTGCCAGCCTCAGGTCTGCCTAGCAGACATCTATCTGTCTGGAGCAAATAACAGATAATTAACTGTCTCTGAGTCACCTCTGCAGCTGCTGCTGAACAGTGTAGGTGGGCGTCAGCCACTAATAGTTCAAGCCCTCTGGAAGTCAAATTGCCAGAGGCTAGGGAAGCAGAAAAGGAGCAGCCACTACTGCAGGATGGCTCTGGTTCTCAATAAATATATTGTAAAGAAGAATCACCCTTCCCTCCTGTCCTCTCTGAGTGGCATGCAAGTTCTGAGGCAGAAGTGTTTCTCCTGTAATTATTTCTCTCTCAGGCAGAGATATCTCTATAAAACATGCACTTAAAAACAAAAAGTAAAACCCAGCTCTGAAAATATAAACAAATAGGAAAGT
Organism: Peucedramus taeniatus; assembly: GCA_013400575.1. NCBI lineage: Eukaryota > Metazoa > Chordata > Aves > Passeriformes > Fringillidae > Peucedramus > Peucedramus taeniatus. The sequence continues at coordinate 17,514 of WBNO01000014.1, forward strand.
GTATCTGTAGGGAGGCTATTTTGCATTTGGCCAGAGACATAAGATACAAATCATGCCCAGTGGATTCAGGACATCTGTCTTTCTTCCTTGCAATAGATCTGAGGGTTAATGTCATAGAGAATGAAATAGATGCAATACTTCATTCTTCCAGCTTTACTTTCAGGTAAACATGCACTTCCTCAAAGAATCTAACAAACGGCTGCTAAGAGAAAGAGATGGAGAATCTAGCTTTGCTGATAAGGAACTGGGATGCTTATTGTACTGCAGGTAGGTGTCCATTCTGTGTGTGTTGTGACTCTGTTAATTTGTAGTTTTGTTTGGGGATTTTAGAAGGAGTAAATTTCCTCAAACACATACACACTCACACACTCTCTCTGCGACTGGACAGATTTCAAAGAACAAGAAAATTGTCTGTAGGAAATGAACATTGATTTATCTTCATTTCATCTGGAAATCTAGTGTAGTGAATGGAAGCCCAACTGTTCATATCAACAGAATTATTTGCTATATGCGGATAAAAGTGAATAAAGCCATTAGGTAGCACAGATGCTTGTCTACAGGACTTCAGCCTGCTTGTTTTCAACAAATTAGCAATTTGAGAACCTGAACACACAGCATTACATTCTATTTTCTTTCTTATTACACCAAATTCAGTGTCCCTGATTTGTGTTTTATATCATCATTGTGTCCTTAATTACTAATACCAGTAGATGTTATTATCAAACCCTGTTTATCTCACCTAACTACTCACATCGAATCAGAAGGGGCTATATCCAGGAAAGCAACATTTATTAATGATATTTTAAGTTCCCAAGTGTTACAGGTAATGAATGATAAAGCCGAATTAATAATCACAAACATAGGTTTTTATTTCGTGACCGAGATACGGTCTCCGACGGCCACAATCAAAGGGGCAGCGTCCAGCCCGGGATCGGCGCTGTGTGAGCACTGATCCGAACTCTGTCGCTTTCCGATCCCCTCTGTTCACAAGTGTTGTCTCCGTGGGGTTGCTTTTATAGTTTTTTTCCGCCTGGGACAGAGGTTCTCCTATTCTTTTCGCCGCTTCACATATTCTTGTAGTCTCCTTTTCTCTGTGCTGGGCTGGACAAAGCCGTTTCTGGGAAGCGATGAACGCTGATGTCGAGTCATGGGAACCTGGCATTGGGATGCTCGTGCTTGAGGACTCTGGCCATCTTGATCGCAGATACTTATCGAATATTCATTGCTTGGGTGTTTCCCGGACTGTCCGGGAAAGGGCCCATCTCCACACGGAGCTGCATCTTTTAGTTTGCTAGTTAGGTCTTCCTCTCCGCAGGTCTTCCTCTCCGCTGCCATTTGAGATTTCGCAATTTTGTGAAGCAATCTTTTCCCTGGCTGCTGCTTGTGGTTTAAGACTTTTAAGAATTTTTCGTACAGGCACAAGTTATTTCACATATATTTTACATAAGCACGAATTATTCCATAACATATATTACAACCCTAAGCTGCACTTAGCTATCCTTGTAGTTTTTGCTAGATTTCGTACCTGGTTTCTCAAGGTGGAAATGGAATAAAGCAAAACTTTGCTTACAACGTGCTAGAGTCTGACAGGAAAAGCAAAAGGTGGCACAAAGAGTGCAAATTTTGCAAATTAATCTTCAGATGTAAGTAACAATTTTCGTGGAAAGGTGAATACATTAATAATAATGGAGGAGAGGAAGTCTGCCCTAACAGTGGAGAAAAAAAAATGACAAGTTTTAGCCTTGACTAATACTGTGTTCACAGAATCAGTTAGGATTTCATTAACAACTTAATGTCTGACACTAGAAATTATATCATTTGTTTATGATTTTTTTTCTGTCAGTCCTTTTAATAAAATCAAATTTTACTGCAAAGTTAATTTCTCAACACTGATACATAAGCAACTTGCTGACATAAACATATCCAATACAGAATAAAATCACATGGCAAGTAGTCTTATTGTTTGAGAAAAATTGTCCCTTCAGCTGGAAAAGGGACTGTGAAGTTGAAACTTCCTTGTTGTCTATACTTCTGAATGTAACTTATTTGATAAAGCTGGACTTTTCATCTTGCTTTTGATGTCACACATTTCTCGGTAACCCCAAAATATGTCAAACTTTGCTCATCTGTCAACAGTATTTATGCACTATTCAAAACACATAATTTCTCAAATATACTACACAAAATTCTATACATTGAATGAAAATACATATTTCAAACCAAACTTGGTCTACATAGACACTTAAAATATAGGACAGAAGAGAAAGGAAGAGTATGTATGTACAATGGCTGAGTGGAGCTGCTTTTCTCAGAACACTCATCATGCTAAGCTTTGCATCATCTGTGGTTAAAATAGTATTGAAAACACACCAGTGTTTGGTCTACAGCATCAAGGTTGTCTCTCCAAGAGCCTTCAACTACCAAAGAAGGGTAGGCTGCAGCTGGGCAAGAATTTCAAGGGACAACAGGCTCCAACTGATTTAAGAGATACCCTGAATGGTGTGAAATTCTACTCAGCAAAAAAACTGTGGAAAAGGAGAGATGGTGCTGGCTTTCAAAGCAGCCCTACCTGGTTTCAAAGCAACCAATTTACAAAATAGTAAGTTGAGACTAAGCTTCCAAGGCAATGGACATACATCTGCCTGGCAATGGGAAGTAGTGAATAATTCCTCTTTTTTTTTTTTTTTTTTTTTTTTTTTTTTTTCCTTTTGCAATTTTTTTTTGCTTTGTTTCCATGTGCAACTTTTTCTTTTCTGGTTAAACTGCTTTTATCTCAGACAATGAACTTTTCCATCTTATTCCCTCCTGCTGTCTTGAGGAGGAGTGAGAGAGCAGCAGAGAGGGCCCCTGGCAGTCATACAAGACAAAGTACAATGTATTACCACTTGATCCCATTTATCCTTTTTCTGCAGTACTTGGAAAAGATATTGTATTTGTAACTCTTAGTACTAATGGTGTACCAAAAAAAAATTGTATCATGCTGAATACAGCACAGTGCCATTGGGATAAAGGAACAAGAGATTTGATACTTTGCTTATCACATCACCTGAACTGGTATTTATTTTCTGGGTCATTAAAGTAATTACACACCAGAAGCAGTTCTGACAGGTTTCAATGTAGGATGGTGGTAATTCAATATAATTGAATTCATTTTCAAGTTTTTGAATCATTCACTTTTAGCACTAGTAAATTTGTGCAAAGTATAAACATGAGTTCTGCAGTAAATGAAAATCCTACTATCTTGATAGATTTCTGGTGTGGTTATAAAATCTATTCCTAGGTATGGTAAATAGAATTGTACAGTGTTGCTTTAAGACAGCGAAGAATTGAGGAGGCTGGTTGAGGAAAACATGAGCTGGGCCTTTTGCTTATCTTGCATCTGGCTCAAGCAAGGCTTAACAACAGAATGATGTCTGGAGTGGAGACTCCTACCCGATGTTGTTTCAGTGAGGCATAGAAAAAATACATCACCGCTGTACCAGCCCATTGCCACACTCCTTTCACCAGGAAGAAAAGCCCCCATGTTCATTATGGAGACAAGGATGAGCACAAAGACCCTCTGAAGAAGGTCAGGCAGCCTTTACTGCAATCTCAGTATGTGAAGGAGGACCAAAGTGTTTATTCTACCTCTTTTGCCAGCTATAAATCCTGACTAAAAGTAACTGAGACTCTTATTCAGCCCCATTAACAGATTAATTTTAGCATCCTTTGGGATGGAAATGAAGTGTTGTGCAATGCATGTATGACCAAAGCCATCAAACCCCACCCCAACACGTGATTGTGATTGTTCCATCCAATATGGACGGGCCGAAATTTGTAGTATTAAAGGTGGGCTTCAGGGCAGAAAAGGCTGGGCTAGGGAAAACGTGTGTGGAGAGGGGAAAAAAACTCTGGAGGAGGAAAACATCGCTGGAGGGGAATAATATCTCTATCTGCTCAGCATTGACTGATAGACAGTGTCTCTCCTCTTTCTCCTCTCCTGAAGGGATGGCCTTAGGTGAGGTTTATACCTCCAACTGCATTGTAGCACACATGAGAATGTTAATTTTCATATATATACATAATTATATATACACCACTATTAGAATATCTCTTACAAAACTTTCCCATGTGACACGTTAACACTCTATATTTTTAGTGCATTTATCACTGGCAATCCTGAACGTGCTCTTCTGTTGCTTCAATAAACCTCATTATTGTGAATCTGGATTGTGAACATTGTTTTTTTGAGTGCAACCAGACCTATAGTGCTGGACTAGTGAACTGCACCTATGCTTCACATTCTTGCTTTGAAATCTAACAGACTTACAGTGCTAAATTGGTTATAATCAGGCCACACCCAAGCCCTCTCATCTCTGAAGGCCACCTGGAACTCAAGGGGTCTCATTTTCTGCTGAATTCCCATACTCTTAATGTGAAACCTGGCAATTTGGCATGTGGGGTCTTAATTTACTGTTTCTGGAATATGTGCATGTTGAAATAAGTATAATGACAAAATTGTAATTGTATTTAGATTAGATTAGACCATGCTGGAGTGATGTGCTAGTTAAGTTAAATAGCCAAGTAAATAAATATTTTAAATATGTGTACTTTTCCTTTATATTTTGTTTTTCCAAGTGCAACAGGTGAAAATATAAAAACCAGATATTTTTGTATTCAGAAACATGTAATTCTTTAGAATCTTGTCTGAAGCAACTATATTTTAGACATACTTTTCGATCTTATTACATATGACATTGGAAAGCACTAGTGTCCATTATTTCCAAAATAGATGTAATTGCACCTAAGTGGAGATGACTATGTCTTGGAGCAAATATTTGCAAATTGTGCAAATCAGTCTTCAAAATTAGGTTAAATGTCTAAGAGCTAATTAAAAGTTCTTTGCAGATAAACAAGGCTAATCCAATCCAAGAAAAACATATGTCTCATTTTTCACCATCTTGATTCATCTCTTAGGCTTCTTACCCTGAGTGGACCGATCATAATTAGGTCAAGTTACTTGCATGGTTTTTTGCAGCACTATATGCTGTTCCAAATATTTGCCCTGGGATACAAGTATTTTTTCTTTCCTTTAAATTCAGCATACTGTAATAAAAGACACATTGGTAAATGTGTATTTATTCAAAATATTGACTGAAAATATATGTTTTTCCTTCTTCTCTTCATGCAGTTTTGGAGTTAAATGAACCAGATACACAGCTGCTGTCAAAAGGAGCAGTCCAACCATTTTTCTTCTTATCTCCTCCCCACCCTTCCCAGTATGATGATCCAAATAAAAAGTCCAATTTTGTATTTTGTACTGATATGTTTTCAGTAAAAAGGCAGCTCCCACTCACCACACAACTTCACTGTCACTAGATCCAACACAGGCTAATCAGTAGGAGTGCATATCAAAAGGGTAAAAAATGCAGGACCAGTTGGCAACTTCTTCAGCTTAATTTGAACCAGTCCAAGCATCCTCTGAGAATGAAAGATGTGAATAGGATATTTCCCACTCATTTTTTTAATTTTCTTTTAAGTTCAGAATAATTTTTGACTGCCTAGCAAAGTGACAGCCTGTAGACTTGTCAGATTTTTTGAGTTTACTGATAGTCTGCGGACATCCTGAGTGCAGAAGTTGTGCAATTTCACTGGTCATAAACTTTTGTTGTTGTGCAAGCACTTTCCAGGCTTTTAGGTCCCTCCTGAGAAAATGGAGTATGAGTAGAATCCAAACACCTCTCCAGTCCTTCTCACTGCATATTTACTGAATAATTTTCTGAAACTGTAACTGTCCTTTATCATGTTATCATCAAACAACTGCCAAATACAAAAATGGAATCAAGTAGCAGTATTGAGACCTTGTTTTTCAAATAAATTAAACTTCTCAGATCTTTCCATATTATAGATAGGTTATTCCTTACTTGAGTCTTGATGATTAATTCAAGCAATTAACTCTCTATAATTCAGTAACACTGCAAGACTACAATTATCTCTACAGTTATTTTACTTTTTAAAAAAAGACACAAAAATTAACTGTGATCTGACACAATTGTTTCTCATTAATACAATTATAAGAGTAGTTCTCTATTCTAGGGGAAAGAAGATTACTTTCCTGTAACATATGAATTTGTTGGCCACATTACTCAGCTTGTAGATCGAAAATTATTAATTATTAAAAGACACATTGATGCAAAACTTACATTAGTTTGAAAAGGGGGTAGAGGTTTAGTATGTCAGCCGTGGAAATAGTACATCTTCTTACTACTGGAGTGAAAATCCAATACACCTGTCCAGACACTTCTGTATCAATTCGACCTGGGAAACAATGAGATGATGAGGATGCGTTTGCAGTGAGTACTCTTACACAAGACAAATAATGATGCTGTCTCATGCCAACACCTACTTAAAAAAAAAAAAATTGCAAGATGAAGCTTTGATCTCCTACTAATGGAAGGGATTGGATATTATTGTTAACTCATAGAGTATCCTATTTACTACATAGTATAGATTACAAACGATATGTAAATGAAGGTAGGTTTAGGAGATAGAGGCGTATTTGAAGATTTTGTTTTTAAAGCTGTTGCCAAAGATACGCTCTCTCATCTATAATTTAGAATCATAGAATCATTTAGGTCAAAAAACATCTTTAAGATCATTGAGTTCAACCATCATTGTGACACTAACAAGTCCATCACAAAAGCACGTCCTTAACTGCCACATCTACATGTCTTTTAAATACCTCCAGAGATGGTGACTCAACCATTTTCCTGGGCAGACTGTACCAGTGCTTGATTTTTCAATGAAGAAATTTTTCTTAATATCCAATCTAAATATCCCCTGGCACAACTTGAAGCCATTTTCTCCTGTTTTGTTAGTTGTTATGTGGAGAAGAGACCAACCCCCACTTAATTACAACCTCCCTTCAGAGAGCAGAAAGATGATCCTTGAGTCTCCTTTCCTCCAGCATAAACAACCCCAGCTCCTTCAGCTGCCCTCTGAGGACTTGTGCTCCAGACCCTTCACCAGGTCCACTGCCCTTCTCTGGACACACTCCAGCATCTCAGTGTCTTTCCTGGACTGAGGGGCCCAGAACTGAACACAAGATTCCAGGTGTGGCCTCACCAGTGCCAAGACCAGAGGAACAATCACTGCCCTGGTCCTGCTGGCCACAGGACCACTGGATGCCATTGGCCTTCTTGCCCACCTGGGAACAGCTGGCTAATGTTCAGCCACTGTCAATCAGCACCCCCAAGTCCTTTTCTACTGAGCTGCTTTCCAGACACTCTGACCCCAGCCAGTAGTACTGCCTGGGGCTGTTGTGACCCAAGGGCAGGACCCATCACTCCACCTTGTTGAACCTCTCCTGCTATAACTGTAACTTCTAGAATGCATAAACTACCTACTAAGTCACCTGAGCTTATTACACAGGTATTAGTATATCAGTTATGTACATGTAAATTACATAGCTATGATACAAATGTTATATACTAATAAATGTATCAGTTCATGCTAGATAATATATCTATTTCCAATGTGCTGAGAAGTTCAACAAAGCTTTATATTGTATAGCCATAGTTTGTCTTTTCTAGGCTAACAGGAAGTAAGAGGACCAGAAGACATTGGGAGAGTATCTGAGAAATAAGCTAAGGATTCTGAAAGCAGGAGCCAGAAGTTAGCTTAAAGTATAGAAGAAAAAAAAAAAAAGTTTTGCCTCACACAGATTATTAATTCACTATTAATAATGTCCATCTACATATTAAAGGTTAGGTACTCGCAGATAATATGCAGACAAAAGGTACTGGGATGATGCTTCTCTGTCACTAAACTCTGTTCTTCAGAGGTATTCATCTGCAAGTGGCCCAAGTTTTCTCTAGAATTTATTATTGCAATTTAAGTATACCCAATGAAATTACCTCCCCAATAGGCTGACTCACTGTCAAAGAATCACAGATTAATTCAGACTGGAAGAGATTCCAAGGTAAATTCCCCCCCTTGACAGTACAATTTTCAGTATTGAATTCACGTATTTATTTCACATTGTATGCAGTAAGAGACTGTCTATTGCTGTTATATGTGATTTTAATATGTTTTCTTGGCTGTTAATGAATCTTTATTTAGCTGCTGTTCCTCAGAAGTCTCAGAAAAAAAAAACTGTTTCTGGTAAAATCTTGTTGATGTAGAGCAGCTTTCTTAAACCGCTATAGGTCTCATTCTGTGTCCAAGAATCAGTAAGAAACGGCTAAAATGTTTTTTTAAGTTAGCTTAAGATATTATAAAGAAAGAAACATGAATTTTTAATTTTACTTGTGATGGAAAAACATATGACACTCATAATGTGACTCTAACTGGGAAATGAACAATCAACATATTTAATAGAATCTCACAATTAGATTAATGGCAGTGAACCCATCTTTGATCATCAGATAATACGAATTTGAATTTAACAGAGACAATATTTTTGATATTTTTTTACCTGAAATTACTTTAAGAATGATTTAAACCAGTCCATTATCCACACTTAAAACAAATCTTGAATTAATATTTGCCAAATAACTTCAGCTTCTTACACTATGGACAAATCCACTTATTGCAAGTCACAATGTACTTCCTTTTTATTTTCCTAAGAGTAATCTGGTAATAGCAGGAAAAGAAAACAACACATAAATAAACAAAGCTTCAACTCCACCCACCACCCCCACCAACCTGGAAGTTTAATCAGAAATAATGATCTCCATAGAGTGCATGCATCCACCAATCATCTGATTCACTTGGTTAAAGAAGAGTCAAAAGAAAATTATTTTTGCCTCAGATTTTCAAAATGGGTTGCTTCACCACGATAAAAGCACCTTAAAAAAATTTAAACTTTTCTGCATTGATGGCAACAGGTACATAACAAAAGTCTGAAATTATTCAGGCCTGCATGAGAATTGTCTGACTTTGAGCATTTACTAAAAACCTGTTTATCACAGGATTACAATGCTTTTCAAGTCAAGGATTTGAGAAAAATATAATTCCTTATATTCTGTATGTGTTAATAACAGGTTCTGGATGAAATTCACAAATAATTACAAACTCTAAGTTAGGTATTGTGTCTTCAATGAGCTTGTGTAGCAACTTGAAATTATATGCTACCAGTAACAAAATACTTACCTAACATATGCAAATTAACTGCATTAGCACTGTATCTTTAAAAATGTCTATATAATTAACTGAATTAGTTCTTATTTTCCTCAGTTTCTCATGCTCCTTGATCAGATTAGCTGAACCCAAGCCCTTGGTTTCAGGCAGCTCAGAGCAGAAGGATGAAATTGGTTCCCATACTTATAATTAAAGCGTTGGTACAGAAGAGAAGACATCTTTTCTCTCCAGCTAATGTGGTTGCCTACAGTTTAATGCCTCCTCCTGCTTGCTCTGAGAGTCTGCTGCTGTGAACATTATCCTAGAAGGATGCAGAAGAAAGGAACAGCTGTCTACAGAGCAAAAGTTACATCTTATTTGAATTTATGGGAGACTCCAGTTTAATGATCTGAGATATTTCTGAACAATATTTGTTTTCTTGTCTTTTTACACATTTTTAAAATACTAGTACTGTTTTGATTTTATTAGAAAACTGTAGGGTGACACTTCCCTGATATTTCTTATTTATAGGAAAATAATGTTTCTGTGTCAAGCATTTATATGAGCAGTTCTCAGAAGCTGTTTAAGAAAGCACAGAATTGCCTCCACAGAGAAGGATGCTTGACCCTGGACAAGAATGAAGACATTAAATATCTATAATTTTCTTAACAGGATCATGGAGAAAATCTTAACATGTTCATAGAGAAAATTATGTGGGAGGGGACCTCTGAAGTACTCAAAGCAGAGCTAACTTCAGAGTTACACAGAGCTGCTCAGGAACTTGTCAAGTTTTGAAAATCTCTGAAGATGGAAATTCCAGTTTCTGGGCAGCTCATTCCAGGGTCTGATCCCTTTACCAAAAACAAGCTGTTGTTTATAATGAGTCAGAATTTTCACTGCTTTAATTTATGACTGCTTCCTCTTGTCCTTTCACTGTGTACCTCTGAGGTACAAGGTGTTTGGGTGGTTAAAACTACAACACACCAAATCACCTTGAAGAAACTGCTTACAAGCACAAGTTTAGATATCACATAATTAAAACAAAGCACATACATACGGCAAAAAAAGACCCCAGTTGTGAAGGAAAACAACAGGTTCCCAGTAAATCATGTTGAATTTACCTCACTTGCCAAAGGTGACTCTTCCATATATAATTGTTCCTCCATTTTTCCATTTCCATTATGAACAGCCAAAGCAAATTTTCAAGAAGGTGGTTACAGTGCAATAGGTATAAATAGCATAAATAATCTGACAAGTCATCACAGGCCTTATCTAAGTAAATCGGTATCTTGGAGATAGATTATGGGATCTGCCTTGGGTGAAATGAGGGGCTATAAGCTCAACATCCCTTTTGTGTTCATTCAGCACCCCCATTTTACACAACACCACTGTTGGTTAGACAAGTTTAATTAATTACCACGCTAGAACATGCATTTGTGTTTCAACTACACTTTCACTGCAATTCAGACTTAATGGAGGAGCCTTAAGGGAGCTGTGTTCCAGTCAAGTGAACTAACAGCCATAAGAGGCCTCAGTTTATCTGCAGTCTAATTTCCTCTTATATTCTTTCCCTTTTCCAACATTCCCTTTCCTACATAAATCTCCGTATTTGAAATAGTATTGCAACCCTTGCTGCAAAGCTCAAGACAAGACCTTACAAGAAGAAAAGGTTTATTTATTTTACAGTAAAATCAATTTCACCCACACTGTCACATTCACACACTCACGAGCAGACTCAAGAAGTGTGTGTCCATGAGCTGTGTCACCTGTTAAGCATCATGTGCCACTTAGTGTGCTGCAAGGTGTCTTTACAGGATTCAGAAGATGATGCAAAGGGCAAGGTACGTAGAGGGCAAGGTACATGGACTATCAAGCCTCCTTTGCCACAAAAGCCACTATATTGCTCATGATCTGTTTATCCACTGGTTCCAGCTGTGTTTAGCATCTGTGTGTCTACTTTTAAATTTCTTTATCTATTTAGCCAGTTAATCTTTAAGCTCTCTTTAGCAGCTGCAAGGGGAACAGAAAATTTATATTCTTTGTACTGTCTGTGCTGTCTGTCAGTGAGTATGAAGACAGAGGAAGCAATTGCTTCAGCCCCACTACTGACACATATGTAATTGCAATCTAAATCCCCAGCTGGCATCCCCACGTCCCAAACAGGATGCATGTTGATGCTGCTATTGGACAATCCATGTTACTTGTTTTCTATGATTCATAAGCTATCTAAACAAGTAACAAAGATTTATTTTCTCCCTAAGTGAACAAAAATGGTGTCTTTGGATTCTCTGGAACCGCAGGTAAACAAACTTCAAGGATCACCTTCCTCAATCCTACTACAATGCAGAAAAATCATGTCTTAAATTCCAAGATATTCAGATACTATTCTGTCGCAAAGATTGATGATTTCTGCAAGCAGTTAAGACTTCATTGAATTATAAGCTTTTTTGGGAGTTAACTCTGAACATCTCCTAAGAGCAGGAGCTTATAAATTATTTTTCTTTCTTAATGAAAGCAAATCCCCTCCAGATCAAAACCAGGAAAACTTTACCTCAGTATTTTTGAACAATTTTCTTTCTTAAGTATCCTTGCTGGTAATCTGACTAGCTTATTTCAGATCCATTTGATTCATTAACACCTCAAGCCAGAACAGTTTGAAGCAACTTTCTTGTATTTTTCAATATCGATTTAATTTCTGTGGCATTTGATTGCATGATTTCATATTGTATATTTTTTTATCACTGTGGATGAGAGCTAAAGCAGAAACTTAAAAAAAAAAAAAAAAGAGGTGAAAATCTAACTATGCTTAGACAGGAATATGTTTTCCACAATTAAATATCTGAATGACAATCCTTTGTGTTTGTTTAAAACATGACGGATTGCTTCGTAACCATCTGTATTATAGATTCTGTAGGGTGTAGAAAACAGTAGAAAGAGTAAACTAATAAACTCTGATATCAAGAGATATGTTCCCAGATCACAAATTCATATGTTGGATCTGAAACAACAGAGTGAAATCTTGTCAATCATTGTTCAGCATATTCCAAAAACGCATATTCATGGAAGGCTGCAAGAAAATGCATTTTAGAGAGATCTACTCACCTATGAGATGTTCATGTGAATTTCAATTTTTAATGTATGCAGTATCTGTCTCTGGATTCCCCTGATTAGGATGTTCCCAAGAGTCCCTTTCCACAGCCAGATGATTGAAGAAAGAGTCAGAGTTCCTTGGCTTTTGTTCTCAAGGTTGTTTATTTTTTCTTATCTATAACATGTTCTCCCTGCCCAGCCACGATGCGTTCAGCAGGTCGGTCCAAGGCACACTGCCCGCCCCCAGGGCTGTGTTGTCTTTTTATACTATAAACTACATAGACATTATTTGCAGTTAATTCCCAGTACCTATCACCTATGTTAGACAGTCAGTTTCTACTCTAAACCAATCCCAAAGTGCCAACATCATCAAGAAGATGGAGGCCATGAAGAAGAAGGAAGTAGGACAGTACATGCCCAGATTCCTTCATCTTGACCCCTCTGTACACTTCTTGACCCACCTGTACACTTATCATAAAAATCCTAACATTCTATTTTTCCACCCTGTGATAAGTTAGTCATTCTACTCTACTTTCCCTGGTTTGTAACTCTTCACATAAAGTTGGTAATTTTTTCCATGGCTCGAGATCAAAGGCAAAAGGGTCTTGGGCTCTATGCCAAGCTCTCTGAGCCCCCTGCCCAGGGCTCAGCCCATCCAAAGCAACAAGAGAGATGTCCTGGTTTCTCACACTCTCCAGAAGAAAAATATTAAGACACAAAGGACAGTTATTTTGTGAAAATACTAGTACTACTAAATGGATGTCTCCATCCTTTATCAACTGGTTCAATGCTGAAAAGTAGTGTTTGTTCAGCACAACAGCACATTGTTTCCATGAAGACACCTGATGGATGCAATGGAGTGGATCACATTCTGCTCAAAACATATACAGAATTATTATATTTTGATATTCCTGTGCTGGGAGGTACCTACTGAAATAGCAGTGAAGTTCTGCAGGTATGCCTTCTGTCCATTGTTCTGGGGCGATTTGGTTCCATTTGCTGCATGGTCTCCAGGAAGCTTGACCTCAATGAGTCTCACAGGGCTGTGGGGAAATGAAGTTCCTGCTTTAAATGTATTTTATGAATTTTTATAGAATTTTCAAAACAGAGTGGTATAAAACAACTGTATGAGGTATCACTTCATATTGTACTAATTCTACATAGGTTTTCCTTAAATTCTTCTTTCCATGCTGAGCCTTGCAAACTACTTTTTCCTTGTATTACTCTTTGTTAATTTCTTTCAGGTTCTGTTGCAAGTACAGCTGAGTATAAAGTAATTGAGGCTTTAATGGAAGCATATGTTTTAGATGGTTGCAGGTTTTATGAAGGTGGATGTGTTAAGTCTGAGTTTAAGCGCATCTAGTAGTCCACAGGTTGTTATTTCTTTTCATGTTCATCATCCTACTCAGAGCTTACTGGATAAGTATCACTATGAAAACAGACTAATTTGTATCCCTAGACTATCACAGCTGAGACCACCAAAATGTTCATCCTACCAAGTTTTATACAGACTCCATCTTCAGTATCAACACAAAACAGAGTAAAGCCTACTTTCCTTTTTATACTACCCATGCGTAAGAATTAGCAAACACATCTGAACTGGAAATGACATGACTGCAATTAAAGCAAAAAAAAATAAAGTAATGAAAATAGTATACATAAAAAGTGAATGAACAAATTAAAATAAATACAAAGTACAAGTTATGTAAATACTCTGAAAAATTGAAACAGAATGAGATATGCTAATAATGCAACTGGAAAATACCTTTTAAGTCCTAATTAATCCAACGCTACCTGGAGGAAAATCACACAAGACTATCTACATAGTATTTTCTATCTTGCATAGAAAAAAATTTGCCTTTCTTAAAAATATATCAGTATTTTAAAATTTTTCTTCTCCTTTCAGTACTAAATCTTTGAAAGAACAGTTTTCCTATATTCCTTGAAAGCTATTAATAAGTTGAGGTGTCATGCCTTTTTTCCCAAGATTGGTCACAGTGGTTTTCTTTCTTTTTCTTCCTGCTGTGTATATTTTTAATATTATTGTTTGGTTCTCCTGGAAAGCTTTAAAGAACATTACACAGAGACCACATGCATCTCAAGCGCTTGTGTACCTCCTTTAAAATAAAAATTATCAGAATGGAAATGATTGTTATATATTTGCAAAATAAGCTGTTCATCAAACTTCTCATGTTTCAAAGCCCATATAATGGAAATCATGAAGAAAAAAGTGTATTTTGGAGTAAGTACCTTCCTCTTCTGTCACAGAGATTAATTTCTTCTACATATATGGAAATTAGAGGAAAAAAATGCTATACTTTGTCCTGCAAAAGGCTGACAATTACTTATTTTGGATATATGTGTGTGAAAGTGAGGAGGGAAGATACAAAAGTGCAGAAGAAAGGTTTAAATTTCTGCAATAGTAGTATGATCCATTTGGCATTCTCTCTTGCTGTGACCAAAGTAAGTCTGTGAAGCAGGGTCTCATCTCATGTGACAGAAATATGTATCTGTTGTAAAAGAATGTCGGGTTAATATCTGTGATTCTTCTCCCCAAGCACACTTATTAGACTCTTTCCCCTTCAGTAGTTTATCATTCCTTGACACTTAGTAATAGATCATTCACTTATAAAAGGAATGTAACTACACCAATAAAAATGGAGGCTTTTGTTAATAGTAAGAAAAATGTAATCATGAATTGAGACTGAGTTATAAGAAAAAAAATAATTTAGCTGAAAAAGCTTCCCTATCAAACCTCTAAAATTTCAGTTAGTTTTTGGATTTTGCTTCAAACTGAAGTTCTAATTTAGTTTATTTTGAACATTTATCTTTATTTTTTACTTTTTATATGTTTCAATTCTAAGCAGATTCATCGTAAGCCAGTCCTAGAAATTAAACACATTGATCAGAAGTCACTCTCTCTGTTAGCACATGATAGACATCTCTGATAGATCCTGAGCTTCAGTTCTGTAGTTGGAGAATCTCTTTAGGCTGAGCTTTATTCACTATGTTCTGATGCATACACAGATTAATCTAAAAAAAGACAAGTTTTAATATAAATCACCAATATTTGAACCTTATTGTTGTTTTACTTACATTGTTAGAAGACGGGTATTTGGTTCCTGTAGACATGATAATACACAAATGTTGCAACTATGTCATTCAGTAAACACACTAGGAGGCCTGTGTTTTCTTTAATTTTAAATAACTTCTGTATCAGCTTTATAACAACTAGCTTGGAACAGACAAATTTACCTGAGAGTCAATTAAAGCTACCCTTTAATACGGCAATTAAGTCCCCTTAGTCCCTTAAAGAAAATTAAAACAGGCTGACTGATCCCAGTATTTAAAGATGTGAATTGAAAATCAGGCTTAGAGGCAAGATGGCATTTCCCCTTCAAATTCACAACAAGCAACTTGGATTCCAAGAGTTCTTGATTCTACCATCAAGTCAATAATCGATTTCTTTCTTCAGGACTTAAGGCTGATCCTTCCTAGGCTAGGAGGATATTGGAAAAGAAAATGTTTCTGGAACTGGAGGGAACCTGGTTCCTACCCAGAGCATCCCAACAGCATTCAAAGCTTGTGAGAGATTTCAGCCATCCTGCTCCCAGAGAAACTAGGCAGCATTTAGAGCATTAAAAATTCCAAGTAGTTTTCATACAACACTTTGTAAAAAACCAGGATACTAATAACTGGATTAAGTTGCTTTTTTGAGTTCACAATGTGATGGCATCAAATTGAACTCTTCATGACACTTAAGGAACTCCTAAGGAAGCCAGATGAAGAGTGTTATATGGGTCTTCAGGAATTAAAGTTTCTTTGTCTTATGTTGTAATACAAAAAGTCACATTATGCCATGTTATACTCGCCAAGCTCCAGTGGAAGGCTTTCCAGCCTAATGGAACCAAAAAGTTAGGATCACAAACAACAGTTCACCAAGGCCATCAGGGCTATGTAAAGAACTTGCAACCTATGCTTTTTTTAGCAGGGAATTTTGAAATGCTCCCCCACCCTCTTTTGTTTCCCTGGTTCACAGATGACAAGAAGGAGACAATTTTAAAGGAATACTTCTGAAGGAACTACTGCTCCTGCAGTTGAAGAAATACTGCTGAGTCTCTTCCATAAGGAAGACTATTTAGTACAAAATATAGTATCTGGGTTTGTTTTTGTCTGCATCTGAGGGCCTGTATCGGTCACAAACACTTTGCCTAGCCTAAGTAGTTGTCATGTACCTGCACAATCTTGGGTTTCTCTGTTCAGACACGACCTCCAACATTTCCTCAGAAAACATGAATGGACATGAGAGCTCCAAGCTTGTGCCAAGGAACCCACAGATTCACAGTCTGGCTGAAGCAGAAGACCAGATCCAAAGCTGCAAGGGTTACATAGTTCAATTTGCTCTGCCCTACCAACATCAGGCAGGAGCTCTTAGCAATTCAGAAGGAAGAATAAATGGCCTTGATAGGCAGTTAGTAAAGAGCTTCTCAATCAAGTGATCTCCTATGCCTCAGGGATCATCACACCTTGGATCCTGGAGCAAGAAATGGGTTGATAGCACTGAGGATCCTTTTCTATGAGGGTTTTCCAAGATAATGGTTCTTCCATTGTTCCCAAGAGAAGAAAACAACTACAACCCTGACACAGCTCAGTATTATCAGTAGTTACAGTTTTCCTTTTAAATTGCTCCTCCCCCACTCCAACAGCATAACAAAACTACAATGACAGCAGTGTGTGCAGGACTGAATTCAGTTCTTGCTCCTGAGACCACAGAAATTAATTTATTGATTTCATATGTGGTCTGATGATTTCAGGAACAAGACCTCGTTGGACTCAAACACTATTTCATTCAAAAAGCAGCTACATCCCATTTATGTTTTGTGACCCATAAACTGAAGAACAAGCCCTGTGGTACAATGTGACGGCTTCTGGGTGTGCATGGTAACTGGAGTTACTAGCAATGCACATTTTCTTCTGGCTTCTTGGGTACAGAAACATCTGAACTGACAAAGTGTAGGTAGTCTGAAATTGGTTCCTATACGTGTGGTCTGAATGGAAGCTTCAGACCAAGTTTAATAGAAAAACCTTCCTATTGTGACAGAGGGTCAGAAAAGACCCGCTTGGTTTTTGAACTCCTTCTCAGAGAGAAGCCTAGGTGCAGCTGGATCCAATCCTAGTCACAGACTTAATCAATGATTATGCCTAAAGGACTGCATAGGTGTGATTGAACCTTTATATGACTTTGTTCTGCAAAGGATGCCTGCCATTGAAGATGGCAAACCAAATATATCTATATGCTGAAAGTAAATCAGTTATTTTAATTGATGATAGTGAATAGACTAAAAGACTTCAGTCAGAACTGTAACGACTAGCAGATGCACTATTTGTTAAATCAATAATTTTGAAGCTAGCTTAATAATTATTAAATGGAGACTGATGTTACTTATCCAAACCAATGACCATGAGCAAAGTAACCCTGAGGGGCATCAAGGGCGGAATCTCCACATGCACTCCTAGGAGTGTGTTGCAAGTCCCTCCTGGAAGAAGAGGGACTGGGCTTTCATAGTATAAAGCCATTGACTGTAAAACACATGTTTCTAGGCCAGCTATGTCAGCTCTGCAGCCTTTAGCTCAGCACCTTTAAACTGGTTACAGTATAATCACTTGCTGGTTTATTTATCAGGATCTTTGTCTGTAGCCTCCTCAGCAATGTCAGTTGCTGTCAGAACAGTTTTTCACATCCTCAGAATGTTTAGTTTTGGGATGAAAGACTCAGGCTGGCTTCAGCATTCTTCAAAACCAAAAGCAGCTTGAACACCTTCTCTAGCTATCACTGATAACTTTTACAAATAGAGAAAGGTTTGAGCTGTTTACCCTCAGTTAGGCAGAGCATCCTGCTACAGTCAATGACAGCTCAAAAGAACAAATACATCCTAGTACCATTAAACCATTTCAGAAAAATAGCACCACAGCCACTACTGAGAAGCTGTTACTATCCTTCTGTTATTAACTAGTTAGGATATTAACTAGCTGTTAATATCTTTCCATGATGGAGTATGTCCCATACCATATATTCAGATCTAGGTATTCTCTCTGTCTGAACATGCATGATTTGTTGGGTGGACTGTTCAGTAGATGAGGAATTGGTAGGATGCTTGCATCCACAGAATAGTGCTCAGCAGCTCAGTGTCCAGATGGAGGCTGGTGACAAGTGGTGTCCCTCAAGGATCTGTAGTGGACGAGTACTGTTTAATGTCCTCATCAGTGTCACAGACAGTGAGATCAAGTGCATCCTCAGCATATCTGCAGATGACACCAAGGTGAGCAGTGCAACTGACACAACTAAGGGATAAGATACCATTCTTAAGGACCTGGAGAAGCTCAACAAGCAGGCCCATGTGAATATTATGAGGTTTAACAAGATCAAGTTCCAAGCACTGCACCTCGGTCAGGGCAACCTGCAGTATCAATCCAGGCAGGGGATGAACAGGTGGAGAGCAGCCCTGTGAGAAGGCCTTGGGGCTGCTGGTGGGTGAGAGGCTGCACATGATCCAGCCATGGGCACTCCCAGCCCAGAAAGCCAAACGTGTCCTGGGCTGCATCCAAAGCAGTGTGGGCAGCAGGGGAGGGAGGGGATTCTGTCCCTCTGCTCTGCTCTGCTGAGAGCCCACCTGGAACCCTGCATCCAGCTCTGGGGTCCCAGCACAGGGAGGAGATGGAACTGTTGGAGTGATTCCAGAGGAGGGATCCAGAAATTATCAAAGGAATGAAACACCTCTGCTACGAAGGAAGGTTGAAAGATTTGGGATGGTTCAGCTTGAGGAAGAGAAGGCACTAGGGAGGCCCTACAGTGACCTTTCAGTACTTAAGCAAAGGTTGTAAGAAAGATGGGGACAGACCTTTTAGCAGTAGCTGTAACAGCTGAACAAGGGGCAATGATTTTACTAAGTGAGTGGGGATTTAGAGATGGTAGGAAGCAATTTTTTACAATAAGGGTGCTGAAACACTGGCACAGGTTGCCCAGAGAGGTGATAGATTCCTGATCCCTGGAAACACTCAAGGTCAGACTGGATGGGGCTCTAAGCAACCTGTGTTGAAGCAACCTCTAGTTGAAGATGTCCCTGCTCATTGCAGGGGCATTGGACTACATGACTTTTGAAGGTCCCTTCCAAGCCAAACAATTCTATGACTCTATGTCTATTTTAATTTCAGGAAAATTTAACCAATGATTGCTTATCTCAATGATATGCAAAGCTGGTTATGGATTTTACAATCCTACTTGGATGGTACAACATTATTAACTTGTACCCTCATCTTTACCAATCTTTGTCCCCTACTTCATTGTTTCTCCCTCTCTTTCTCTCTCTCTCAGAAATTTCTTCCTTTAAATTGCAAATTAATAATCTCTCAGAATCTCAGGACTCTTCTATCATAGGAACTAGTGGGGACAGAGTTCCTCTAATGAAATTAAGAGATGTGAAAACAACAAAGGAGAAACTAAAAATGTGATTCTTCTCCTGTTCTCCCAATAAGAATTTTAAGCAAAGTTATGGATGTCTGTACCTTCACATAGCCCTATTTTATTTTCTGTCACAGGCATGGAATTCATGAATGATGTAGCATGACTTAGGAATTTGGATACTACCCTATGCATTTGCTACTGTCGAACTACGAAATCCCAAATGTCCATTCTTTGAACCAAATCTTCCCTTCCCCAAACTGACTTAATCTCTTGCCAAGCCTTGCTTCAGAAAAAGGTACCAGTATGATTTGTTTCAGCAGATCAGCTATCCACCTGCTTTCATTATTAAACAAATTTATCAGAACGTAACAGTCTTACTGATGTCCCCCATTTTGCTGTCAGCACAACAGTATGAATGTATCTTAGAGGTCTGTGCTTTAATGATTTACCAAAGTGACAGACTAGGATTTGATGACACTGTATCGTATTTTCATCAATACATTTCCAGATGATTTTACTTTTATCCCCCCTCTAATTAATGCCTCAGACAGTTTAATCTGAGAATTTCTGGTATGGCTCACCAAATTTCTTCGTGTCCCACCCCATCTAGATCATGCACGGTTCATGAATAAGAAAATACTCCCCATTAGGATTAAGAAACATACTACTTTTCTCCTAGATGTCCTGGCATCTAATGCTAACAGTTGAAAAGATGACACTTACCTATGGTCTGTCAATTGCTGAACAAGTCTTGATCACTTGCAGGTTTTCCATTACTGATCCCTCAAGTACTCTCTGAGCCTGCCAGGGGCATACAGAACAGCCCTTCAAGAGGGGCAAGAATTTGCAACTACTGCTTTTTTTCAGCACAGATTTTTGAAGGCTTCCCCACTTTTTTTCATGTCCTTATTGCATATATGTGATAAATAGATATGATTCATGTTAACTAAATTGTAACTATATCAGTATTTTAGAAAATAATTTATAAAATAAAAAGGGAAAGTATATGTGATTAGTGTTACAAAGCAGATGGGTCCCTTTGCAGATGTTACATGTGAAAAACAGGATATAGGATGTAGTACTGAGATAAGAAAGATCCCAAAACAAAATCGGCCTTGGGATGAACAAAGTTGAGACGATTCCAGGAAACAGAACAGGCCTCGGGATGAGCAAAATTGGGATGATTCCAGGTATGGAATCTAAGTTGCGGTTTTATCTATGAAATAGTAAAGCTTATTTGGAACATAATGCTTATTTACATAACATAAAGCTTAGTGCACATGTGCAACCTGCCGGGTTACTCAGAGAGTAACAGCGAGGAAGACGGTGAGCCTTCCTCTGAAAAGATCCCCAAAAAAGCCAGGGCACCCCTTAGCAGGAAGCGGAGCATGTGCTATGCAGTATAGTGACGTAGATTTCAAGAATTGAAAACAGGAGGAGATTTATGGAAAAATATTGATGAATATGTATTAGCATACGGTATATAAGTCTAGTTCGGATTACTTTGCTTCGTACAAGAGGCAGGGTGAGAAGCCCTCCCCGTACCCCGTTGATTTTGCTTATGCTTTATATGAACCTTAATTATACTTAATTAATCACTGCCAAATTTTTGTATATGCATGATTATATTTAATATACTTGATTGTATTCATTTATATAAAATTAGTTTAATTAAAAGTGCTGCTAAATTCAATTTTGTTATTATTTAGACATATAGGACTTCATTCATAACAATGTATCACCATGTTTTCAGGGAAACCTTTAAGTTTTACAGGAACTATACCTTCTTTCTCCCAGTAATGTTGCCTCTCTTGAAATGAGAAGACCATTTCATACAAAATGAGTTGTTTGCTTGTATTATTTACAAATACTTTCCCTGNNNATACTTTCCCTGCTCAGGTGAAGTGCAAGTCTGCCTCCTGGCAGCTGCACTACACTCTTGACCTTCTCTAGCACCAAGCCTGACAGAATTCAAGAAGTGTTTGGACAATGTTCTCAGGCACACTGTGTGAACCTGGGGACGTCCCGTGCAGGGCTGAGAGTTGGACTCGATGATCCTTGTGAGTGCTTCCCAGCACAGCACATTCAGAGACGGCTCGGTGATTCTCCGTGCACACAGAGGGCTGGAGGGTGCCCTGGGGCACGTCCGGGACTCGCCGTGCGCCACCCGCACCCAGCAGGCCGCGCCGCCGGCCATGGCGGGCCGGGTGGGGCT
>WBNO01000014.1:39803-63622 GCA_013400575.1 Peucedramus taeniatus
CGGCCCCGCGCCGCATCCACCCGTAGGGGAGCGGTGCCCTCCCCCTTTCCCCGCTGCGGAGCTATTGTGTGCGGGCTGGGGCCCGCCGAGGGGCTGCTGGCGGATAAGCCTTTCCCGGGGGAGGTGGAGGCGGGAAAGCGGGACGAGGGGGGCGTGAGGGCGGCGGGGGAGCCGGGGCCGCGGGAGACAGCGCCGGCGCGGTGTGTGCGCGCCCCGCTCGCTCTGCGCTGCTGCGATCCTTTGTCTGCTGTGCCGCTTTCCCCTCCTCCCTCGCTCCTTTCCTCCCTCCTCCCTTCCCTCTCCCTCCCTGCGTTCCTCTCTCTCTCCCAGGCTCCAAGCGCTGCTGCAGCTGCAGGTTTGTAAATACTGGACCAACACACACACACACACACAACATGGCTGACGCTCGCCCTGCTCCTCCACCAGGGTCTCCGCCTTCTCCCTCAGTCTCCGCTGCTTAGCCGCTCTTCCGTGTAGGCTTTTGTTTCTTCCCCCCTCCCCCTTCATCGCCCATCCAAAAAAAAAAAAAAAAAANAAACAGTTCACCCTCCTTATTTGCGCGCATGGCGGGATTTCAAGGGTAAGGATCCTCGCTTTGGAAGCTTTCTCCTTTCGTTTTGCTCTTTACAACAAAATGAAACCTAAAATCAGAGGTGATTTGGGAACCTGGCAAGGCCTGGGGCGAGGGAGGAAGGGAGGGAAGGAGGGGGGAACTGGGTGAGCCCCGCTGAGAGAGGCTTGATTGGAATGTGCGTATTTTTTTCTCGTGTTGGGTGGGGGGAGGTTGATGCGCCAAAGTGTGGCAGAGATGAAAATACTGTGTTACACTTGGCAGAACGAACCAGGGCCTTTTCTTTCGTTTCAGGACAATTCCGTATAAGGGGTCAACTCTGGACAATCACATTAAAAAGATCTGAACTAGTTGTGTCAGAATAGGCATTGTGTAAGGTAAAACCCGTAACATAGGCGTTTTGGTTTTTTTACATTTCCTGTATCTCCTTGTTAGTATCTTAAACAGTTGCAAAACATGGACTACAGAACCGGAATTTACACTTGTCAGGTCTTCGTGTTGCTAGCTTTCTGTCACAGATTATTTTGCCCTTGTGATGACAATAATACAAACCGAAGCATTTCCTTTTTCCTAAAAGGAGTGCTTTCAGATTTTTTTATTTTGGGTTTTTTTGTTGTTGCTGTTATTGCTTGTTTATTTGTTTGGTTTTTTGTAAAAAAGGCATGGCAACGTGGAGTTAAGTGAGCTCCCAAATGAAAACAAGACAGCATGCTTTTGACCTCTTTACTAGTGCAAGGCAAATGCTTAGTTCAGTACCCTCCACCTCATTTATTCAGAGCACCCCCTTCTGGCTTTGATAAATATGGCTTATTATTTTGCTGTTTGTGACGTAAAACCAAGACACTTAAAGCTAGTTCGAGTGTATCTCAAGTGATCTGCCATGAAATGGTTTTATTCTAGTTAGTAAATTAAGGGTGAATGCTGAAGGTGTGAAGACATGATGCTTTATATTTACTTTCTAGACTTGTTACTGTAATTCCAA
Organism: Peucedramus taeniatus; assembly: GCA_013400575.1. Classification (NCBI taxonomy): domain Eukaryota; kingdom Metazoa; phylum Chordata; class Aves; order Passeriformes; family Fringillidae; genus Peucedramus; species Peucedramus taeniatus. Next base: position 41,357 of record WBNO01000014.1, read on the forward strand.
GCGTTTAATTTTTTAAGAATCATACTTGAAGATATGGTCTTTATTTATACCCATGGATAGCCATAGTTTCTGAGCACTGCTCTTAAGTAACGAATGCCCTAGCTATGTCGTCTTTTGTCTGCTTTGCTTTAGAAGCTTCTAGTGGAGAAGCATTGGAATGGCACAATCTTGCAGCTTTTATTGAGAGAGAAATATGCGAATTAAATATTGTATATGAATACTTCCTTCTGCTGCTTTTTCCATCCCCATTAATAAGCATTGATTAGCAAACATTGATTATAGAGAAAATAATATATAGAAACATAAAACTTAAAATAAGTCATCCAAGTTACAGTATCATTTTGGAATGTAAATCTACGTCATGGCTTCTGAGGCAGCTGTTTTAATTCTAGATGGAAAAGTCGGAGTAAAAGTCTATAGCCTGATACATCAAATTCCTGCAACAGGCAGTTACTTTTTTTTTTTAAACTTTTTCAGTCTGGAGGCAATATTGCCTAAACTAGAGTAGTTTTCTAGTCAATTCGTCATTTATTGTGATAACTACTGCATTTTGAAATTGCGCTCACCTACTAAAAATGTGAAATGCACTGAAGTATGCAGCTCCTACCTCAGTATAGGCCTTCAGATACTTAAGCCAATTCTTAAGCTGAAGAGCAAAATAGAATAAAAATAAGCCATCCACAACACAGTTTAACTCTGTTACATTGCAGTTTTGTTGCTAGAGCTAAATTTTATTCTGTAAATTTTGTCTCTATTTCTTCATCTTTATGCAGTTTCTTGTCTATAGCATCTTTATTTCACCTTGCATTGTATTCTTTTCTGTGATACTTAGAAGATTTTTTTCTGTCTTGGTTGTGTTGATTTAGTAAAAAAATTCAGTATTGTGAACCTTCAAATCCCAAAAGGAGCAAATGTAGTTGAACTTGCCAAATCTCTGCATCTTCACTTAGTGAAGACCCTCCAGTGTTTTTGCCATTGTGAGTTACACTAGGCTGTATTCAACCAAATTAAAAACCTGAGACTAGTAAAACCTTCTTTTCAAAAACTGTTTGGCAAATGAGACTGAGGAAAAGGAAGACTGCAAGAAATGCAGTCTCAGTGATCACCTTGCTGGAAGAAGTTAGAAATTAACTATTTTTTTTAAGTAAGCATGCTTTTCAGTAGATCTTTAATCAAGTAAATCATGACTTGCTGTAGTTCTAAATATTTATGAAATTACCAAGTAACGTACAGTCCTAAAGGTAATAAACATTTAGTACATCCTTATTCAGTATTTTATATTTTTTCAGTCCAAGTATTCTTTCATCCTCTTCTTATCCAGTATCTTTCCTTGCTATCTGTTGCCAGACTGCACTCTTTGACATGTTCAGATCCGTAAACCAATAGCTGATGCAAGAGCTGTGTGTTAATGTAATGCATGATTTGCTTAATGTTTGACAAATATTTTTAGAAGGATTCTATTTGCTGAAGCAAAATACCATTTTTAACCTTTTTTTTCCTTTTCTGAAGAATGAAGCCTTTTGCTGCAAACTTCTCATCATTCCATTTTGCTTTTCCTGTCTCCTTTCTTTTTTCGACCTGGTAATAGAAAGATAAAACTTGATTTCTTGATGGTATGGCATGGCAGTATGTTTTCATAGATGACTAAAACCAGTTCACCAAACTGGTTTAGAAGACCATCTTCGAAAGCTGTTCATTGAAGTTGAACCAAAAGAGAACGCTCTTACAGAAGGCTGTTTCCTGTTGTGTGGTTAGATAGCTTGTTTCTCATGACAGGTGTGAGAGAATTTTTTGGTTTGTTGGGTTTTTTTGTATTCCTTCTCTTACTGATCTACAGAGGTTAGTGATATTATGATGGAAGGGTGAATGCTGATCTTTCTTGACACTGGTTCTCGTTATGAGTATCTCCTGTATATCAAGATGTGTCCCACTTGCTGTCCAGATGCTATCTAGATGTGATTGTGCCACCTACCTTAAAAGAATGGAGAATCTGAATTTGCTTTGTGAATGCATAGACTTGCTTCCATCCGATGTGAATATATATTGAGATCCTTGAAACAGTTCAGTTAGCTGGTTTGTATTTAGCTATGAACAGTTGATTCCAGAGACAAGGGGGCCTCATCACTGATCCATTCCTAACAACGGTGAAATAATTTAATTTGAGCTAACTGCTTTCACCATGTGGTGGCTGAAGTTAACTTCCTGTTAAAGAGTGAAATGTGAATTTGCTAATGACATACAGAATTCAGGAGGTGAATGGATTTGGCTTTCAGTTTGCGGAGGATGGTTCTACAAATCCAGGTTATATTTTTAAATTTATTATCTGTAATGTATGTTATACATTGTTATGTATGTATACATATGTTATGCTATAAATCTATGTTAAATGAGGTCTTGAATGACTGACTTGGAAACTTCACTATTGTAAGAGTTCCACAAAATGAAATGTGTAGAAATGGTAATGATTACCTGTGGTGTCTACTAGCTGTAACTGTCACCTAATCATATTTTAATTTTTGTAGTTATTGCATCTTGGTTGAGATGTTCTTGAAGTATTTTGATGAATTTATACTCTTTTCTGATAAGACTTAAAAATCCCTAAAACTTGATTAGCTCTTTGATTGGGTTAGGTTTGGGGTTTTTTTTTTGGTTGGTTGATGTTTTTTTTGGTGTGACTTTTTTAATGTTATTGTGGAATATTCCAATACAGTATTCAAGTTCTGCACCTGCAAGTACAGGTGAGAGTAGGTGCTCTGTGGATTTCAGTGATCTGGTAAATACTTGACTTTCACAGAATGGGTGCTAAACTTAAGACCATCTGTACCATGTGGTATTTTGAACAAAACAGAGCTGTATCAATTAGTTACTACTTTGTAGTACAGTTAAGCTGTTCTAGCTGGTCTGTGCCATCATGCTAAGGTCTATAAAGTATCACCAACACAGACTTAAAAAAAAAAGCCACGAGCAACAACAGAACAAGCAAAACCCAACTGCCCAACTTCTTTTCCCATTAACTTCTTTTAATCCAATTTGAATGTAAAAGAGAACTTTGCTAGATTATTATTTCTTACCCTAGGTGGATAAGGACAGGAAGAGTCATTATATGTCAGACTTTTGGTCTATTTGATTTATTAAAATCAAGTAATAATGTGTTTCAGAACAGTTTCAGTTTTTCCTAATGTTGTGTTTATGTTTCCTACATGGAAGTTGCTGCTAGTTATGTGGAACAAAGGAAGCTCAGGTCCAGTATATTATCTTGTGATTTTAGTTGAAATTTTTGCTTAGGGAAATTTTCACCTTTCTAGATTTAATGTTTTGTGAGCTGAATAGCACAAGAAAAAACATGTTCTTGATTAGTTCTCCAGTGAAAATTCTGTAAAGTTTTGTTTATAAACTTTTCTATATACCATACTTTTCTATATACAGCATTTGCTGAAGTCCAGCACTGTGCTTCGGGTTCTTTTAGTAAGCAAAGTCCAAAGCCATGGACTGGGAAGTATTACATGTATTCTGCTGCATATCTGTAACTTATTTCTGGTTTTAATTGTGCACCTAAAAGTGTCTGCTGATTAGACCATTTTTCTTCTGTTTTCTAGGAATGATAAAAATTAGTAAAAGTAATGCTTCAAGTACAGAGTTTGTGAAACTCATAAAATTATACTTGGAAAAAAGTTGATTCTGGACAATTGCTTGCCTATCATGTTTAATAACCACATATATTCTAGAGAACGAGCTAAACATCACAGTGATGCTAGAACAGGGGCAAACAAGTTAGAGATCAATTTACTGCTTCTTTCTCAAAGCATTCCAGTTGCAGAGAGCTTTGTCGAATGGATGTAATTACTTTTTTCTTCAGAAATCCCCTAAAGAAGTTTTTTGTCGTGTTGGTGAAAGATGGCCTACAAACCCAATAATTGGTTGTTTATGTGTCAGTGGAACTACAAATGAGATATTGTGGTGCTGAGATTTTGTGAGATATGACAGGCCAAAATCTGTGCTCTGACAAGTATGCCTTCAGAAGCAGCTTAACAGTAGATTCTGACTTTCATGTGACTTCACAGAAATCTGTTCTTGAGTGCTTTTAGGGTTAAGGGATATGCAGGTGTTCAATATACTTGGAAACCACAGATTGTTGCATATTTTTATGGTTCTTTGTTGATAGGCAGAGCAGCTGGTCTCTGGGTCATCTCTCCCTACTGCTGAATGAATAAGCACAGAAATCTTCATTTCCTTGACTGTAGGAGTACATCTCAGGTGATCTCTGTGTTCTGCACTTCCATTTTGTCAGTAAAGCATACGTACTGTTAGGTGCTAGACTGAAGGGCAGGCAGACTTTCCTATCTGTTTGAGTCGGGGGGAGTTTCGCTCCTGCCTTCAGTTATACCTGTGTGTCTTGGTTTGAAAGACAGGTGTCTGCTGCGGAAGGCAGGAGCGTCCCTTGGAATGCAAAATATGATACCCTTCCTTCTGAATTGTTTTAATTTTGAAATTAAGGGGCTTTCAGGCAAAGATATGAGAAACGGAATAACAGTTCTTTACTATTATATACATACATAATAGTATGTATTATACAAGGCAAACAACGGTGGCAGCGACAACGAACCGTAGCAGAAATCCAGTGATTTCTTCCCGCTCTTTAGGCACTTTCATCGTTGGTGCAGTTCCGGTTGCGGCCAGCAGGGGCGCTGCTGGCTCCCGGTGGGCCGGGCGGGTGCGGTGGTTCCCCCGCGCCTGCAGGGGGCGCTGGGGCCCGGGGCCGGCTGTCCCTCTCCACGCAGACAATGGCGGACGCAGCCGGCCGGAAGGGATGGAGAAGGGGTTTCCTTTAGGAACCCCCAGGGGCAGCCATCCCGATGCCCCCTCTGGATAGCTAAAGGAGCTGTAGCAGGGACATCGGAGCAGTAAGCTGGGAAGGCAGGGATCAGCAAAAAGTCCCGGCGTGGTGGATGAGATGTATCAGAAACTTCGCAGATGCAGCTGGAACCACAGGTCGTTCTGGCTGTCACGGGGTGCAGAGCTACAATGTAGCGAAATCTGGGAGCGGTGGCCGAAAAAACCCCAAAATGGCGGGGGCGGGGAAGTGGTAGCACGGCTCGGAGCAGGGCAGGGAAAAGGCTTCCTGGGAGGGGAAAGCACTTGGGATCCCCAGGTTTTCCCCTGAGGAGCCCCAGCAGATGGTGAGAAGTCCCTTTTTTAGTGAGGCTGGATATTAATAAGGTCCCAGTTCAGTGGCTGTTCTCACGAGCAGAGGCTCACGCCACAGTAGGAGAAGCAGGACCGGGCTGGGCTCCGTCAGCAGCAGTGAATTCCTGTCCCCAAGCAGCAGCTTCCACCGTCCTCCTCCAAAGCCAAGTGCAAGAGAGCTAGGAGCTGCCCCATTCCATTCTTTTTGCAGTACAATTCTCATGGCATCTCTGCCCTTCCCAGAGAAACCCAGTGAGAGTAGTCAGCTGAACCCCTCCCCTGAGCTGTGGCCACTTCTCTTGTCTCTCATAAGTACCCAGTCGTTACTGTCTCCTAGCAACACATATGGGAGAAAATTCCCTGTGAGAAACAAAAGGAAGAATCTTAAACCCCAGCACTGTGTTTACAGTGTTTACACCTGTGGCTTGTATGGAAAGAGATCAGACAGGTTAATGTTACTTCCGGCCAATAGGGATATGTGTCTGTATTAACAGTGGATGAAGGATACATTTTCAAATGCTGTAACTTTGGTGGCTAACCAACAGTGAAATAGGCATTGCATTAAGATAGTTTTAGGCTAGAGGCTTGAAGAACTGAATTTGCATGGATTTGTTTGAGGCAGGCTTTTTCTTTTGCTCCTAGCTATAATATAATTGAAGAAGGAAGAGTGATGCTGTGAATAAACATCCCAGGTTTTGGTTGTATTTAAGCCTCTAATCACATTTCTAGGAGAGTTTGTGTTTGGGTGAGGGTGGCGCAATATGGCAATGGCATGAGCAAAAAGGGCAGAGGTGTGGTTGCTGTAGTGTGTGCTTTGATTGTCTCCAGGACAGACTTCTAGAAAGCCTCACCTGATTTTATGGGGAAGGATATCCTGCTTCCTGAGATCCTGTTTGCTGGAAGGTACCTCACTTTTTCTCTTCTTCAGTTTCCATATTTCCCATTCTGTGCTGCCCAACTGAGTAGACTTAACTTTGTTTCAAGGACCACAGGACAATTAAGTCCTCCCTGCAAGTAAGCATGTGCATTTTCAAAAGGGAAGAGGGATATGTGTTTTTCAGGAGTATTGTTGTTATTACCAAAACCTAGGTTGATGCAGAATCTCAGGAAATACACTTAAGTGTTTATTAGTGAGTCTAGTTCAGATCAGATATAAAAATTTCCGAAAAGAAAATGAGATAATAAAGAACACAAAAAAATTCCTTTATCTGTTGCTGCTGCTAGAAGTTCTACTTCCAAGTTCTATCATAATTAATTTACTTTCTCATTTCATTTCTATTTGTGCTGCATTCACAGTGGAGTAGTTTCAGAGCAGCAGTTGTTTTGAATACAACTTACCACCAAAGTTGAAGAAAGGAAAGGAGGTTTACTGTGGATCAGACACAGTATGGTAAAGAACAAGTAATTCCAAGGTGATAGTCATTCTGGAAGCCTTGACTTCCTTCTTGCCATCATTTTGTTACCTTTCTGCAACTAGAGAGTGAGGACAGCATAGTGTTTTAAGTTAGCTATACTCAAACAGCTGCAGATGTTGTCTTGAAGTTCATTTTTTCACAGTCTAGTAAATAACTTCCTATAGTAAGTTGAAATAGTTTGTCATCTGCTTAAATACTTCACATTTACTAATTAGTTTCATGAGTATGTAGATACCATCATGAGAAGTAATATTTTGTAGTACCATAAAATCAGAAGTAATATTTTGTGCATTTTTGTTCTGTGCTTTTTAAGAAATACTAGTGGCATAAGGACTCTTGCGATCTGATGTCTCTGCAGCTTTTAGGGAGAGTCACTGGTTTCACAGTTGAACTTTTCTCTCTGTTATCTGTCTCCTTACAACACTCACACTCACACACACTTATGCAGGATGTGTTGTGTTTTTTCACCAAAAATGTGAAAAAACAGTACTCAAGCAAAGAAGGTACCATGTTACATCACAGTGCTGATGGTTTTCATCTTAGAAAAGAATGTATGATTGGTGGTTTAATAAGGTACCATTGTCTTTGATGATGAATCCAGTTCTGACTGAAGTATTTAAATTAATATCGCAAATGTCTGATACAAATTTTCTACAGCTAATTTATCTTCTTTTAAAGTAAGTTTTTGTTCTTTTACTGACCCTCCAGACTTTCAGAAACCAGTGTAGTTAGGTGCAATTTGAGCTCATATAATAGAATGCTGAATTTTGTTTTCAGTGACTTGCTGTTATGCAGATTGCAACTTTGACATCTATGGCAGCTATTCACCATTTAAATGTGGTAATCTTTTTAGGCCAAGATTTTTAGATGGTAAGTGAATATTCTGCAGTTGATCTGGAAAAAGTAACATCTCATTTTTTGTTAGTAGCCATGGCAAGAGACTGCCATTCTTAACAGCAAGTGTTTTCACTTTAGAGGTTTATGATTCCACTGTAGACTGTTAAATGAATGCTTTTGAGAACTGATTTAATATAAGCTGAAATGGCTGAATGTGAAGAAAATAGGTAAGACAAATTCAGTTTAAGACTGGCTTCTCAGCTTTTTCAAACTGTAGATTAAAGCCAAGAGATCATTTTGTCTGAATCCTTTTTTCAGGTTTTTTGTTTTTTGTGGTTTTTTTTCCCTGATCATTGCAAAGATAGGATGAAAATGCTACTGATTTGTCTAACTATGTAAGTTTTTTTCTAAATCGCGTGTTTAATGAGAAATTTTCCTATGCTTGGAATATGAGTTTAGTACCCATCAGTGTGATCATACTTCAGTTTGCAAAACTGGTATTGTTTGCTCCTTCTTTGCGGTAATTCTTAAAAAATGTGTCCGTTTTCTTCTGACTAGAAGAAGCCAAAGTTTATCAATACTTTCAGTCTAATTCCTCTTCCTGCTATCAGCTGATTTAAGAAACAGAGGTACATTTTTATTACAATAGGGGTAATCAGTGTTTGTGTCCAGTGGAAATCCAAGTTAAAATCTGATTTATTAAAAACTGTCTGTTGTGGTTGTAGCTATTGTGATGTTGGTTATGGGAGAATTTTGGATACATGTGTCTCAAATCTTTGAATAAATGATTTTGTGGCAAATCTTGTCATCGTTTTGGTTGTATAGAAAGCTAATGTAGGTGACTGTTTTCTAACCTTACCCCTTTTCAGTATTTTGTAGTCCTGCTTTTTTTTTTTTTTTTCTTTTTAAGTGCTGAATTACTACTTGTATGTCAATATCCTCACTGGTTACTTAGGTTGGGGTTCATAACAATTACATTTTGACATTGTAGTCAATGTGGTGAATAACATCTTGTCCTTATAAGAATTTTGAATGTTTATGTGCTTTGTTTGCATTAAAAGTTGGTAGATGGTTGTTGTGTTGCACAAGTATTTTTTTTACAAGTATTTGTGTCACAAATTCTTACATTTTGTTTAGAATTTTTCTTTTATTATGCCTTGATTTAATTTAGTTTTACAGTAGCATCTTCTCAGGATACTCAGGAACACATCAAAGAATAGTTTGGTACTTAGGATGCAGAGACTTAAAAGTTTGCAAGTGGTCCATCTAATGGAGATCATCCCCCTGCCACTAAAAACAATATGCTGCTTGTATTTCCTCCATGTTTGAAGGTGTATGTAGCAGCACTGCTAGCCTGGATTGTGGAGAAGTGATTGTGATGTACTTAAAATGACACTTAGAAAGATCAGCCAGCCTTCTCAAGAGTTGTAAATGCAAGGGTTTGATTTGCCATGGTTACTCAACCTAACAGACTTGTAAGTGCAGTAACTTACCACTCCATTACTTTTTAACAGAAGGGTAGGTATGTTTGCCCTAGGCTTGCTCTTCCAGAATGTTGGAGTGATCCTTTTGGCTTTGAAGCAATCCTTCTCTGACTAACGCAATAGATATTAAACTTAGTTCTCTGACAAATGCTGACTGAAGTATACTTCTTGAGGAGACATGAGCAGAGAACAGTGAAGTGCCTTACGTTTTTAAATAGACATTTTCCTCTGTGGTTTCCAGAGACTTGTTGTAAATGTTTCCAAACCAAATTGAGTAAACTTGCTTAGAGTTGCAATAAATTATTTGGGTCACTTCTGTCTGTAAGAGCATGACTAAGAACAAAATAATTGCATTGTAAAACTTAAAGTTCACTTGCATTTACCACAGAGTGGTAGCAAGCACAGTGATTGTGCAGTGCTGCTGTCATATCCTGGACAGCTGTTATTTTTGTGCGTGGGTCTTTGATTTTTTTAATCTCAGGGAGAGGAGGATAGTTACCCACCAGGAAAGAAAGTTCTAGAACCACAGAGTGGTTTGGTTTGGAATGGATCTCCTAGTTCTGAGTCCTCTGGCATGGTCAGGTACACCTTCCACTAGACCATGATGCTCAAGGGTTTATTCAGGCAGACTTTACACTTCCAGAAAGGAGGCATCCACAGCTTCTCTGAGCAGCCTGCTCCGGTGCCTCACCATCTGCACAGTAAAGAATTTCTTCCTGATACCTAACCTAAACCTGTTCTCTCTTACTTTGAAGCCATTCCCTCATGTCCTTTTGCTACTTGCCTTGATAAAAAGTCTTTCTCCAGCCTTCTAGTAGGTCCTCTTGAGGTACTGAAAGGCTGCTGTGAAGTTACCCCCGAGCCTTCTCTTTCCAGGCAGGACAACTCCACCTCTCAACCTGATCTTGTAGAGATGTGTTCCAGCCCTGTGATCATCAACTGAGAAGCTAACTCTGTTTGTATTTGCCATGATGCAAAGGTGTGCTGCTTTGGATGGTTACACAAGCCTGTGACAGCTTCTTGTTGTGCCATCTGTGCAGGTTCTTGCTCTGTGGTTAAATGCGAAGTTATTTGCAGTAGACTGAACTATTAGGAGCAGGTTACGATTTACCTTCGGATAAAGTGATGTAAGGGAGGTTATCATGACTTTGAATAAGTACTAGATAGATCTCTACTTTTTTTTTAAAAAGCCTAGTCTTGTAAGATTACTTGAAGCATGGAGGACCATGTAAGTATCAAATGATCAGGCTGTAGGTTAGAACATACACGATGTTAAATCAGCAGTGTTATTTTTGCATTGCCTGTAAGAGGATGCTTTAAAAAGAAATTATTGTACTTCAGAGTCTTGGTATATTGTGCAAAGTCATAGGAAGGATTGTAGCAATATAGTGAAAAGAAATAATATCTTCATGTTACTAGGTATATTATAAACATTGTCACTGTTTTTAAAGCTGTTTGGCTAAACTTTGGTAGTTGAAGATGATTACATAGTAGAAGGACAGAGTTATACTGAAATTGAACCCTGTCTTCTGTTAGCATAGGCAAATCATTCAGTAATAAAAGAAGTTGTGCTTATCCATGTTGCTTGAGAAAAAAGTAGACAAGAGCTATAAGAAAAGTCTTTTAAAATGCGCTATGTGTGTCTTTATTGTTCTTGTACTAAAGTAAGCATAATGTTGCAGTAGTGGGAATTTCTTTTTTCAAAGTTAGTTTTGCTCTGCCATCTGTATGTATAGGAAAACAGATACATTTGTTCTTAGCCATTAGAAAGAAAATACACTAGAAGCTTCATTATTTAAAAACCACTGCATGATTTAGTGTGGAACTTGAAAGTTTATGTTGACAAGTGTATTTCATTTGTTGAGTTTTTTTGTTTATTTTTTTTTTTAAGGAAGCTCTTGTAAGCTCATTTGGCATGAGTCAGTTCTCTTATCCCTTCATTAGCTTCATTCCTAGTCAGTAGAACAGCCAAAATGTGTTTTAATACCAGATTTATGAATTTTTTTTTTGCATTTTTGTGTTCAATTTTTGGAATTTATTTTTTGAAGCAAGGAATTCTTCAAAGGGCAGACATATGTCAAAATGTCAGTGAGTCCTTAGCCAAATATTTAATCTTATTGTAATATTGCCTATGTGGGAAGCAGATCAAGTAAGAAACTATTATATTTAATCAGTTTAATTTTAGTAAAATGCTCTACTTTTGCACAGCTTCACTGTTGATACCTTGTAAAAAGCTGGACTAAGCCTACAAAGTTTTCTGAAATCAATTTCTGGAGAACTTTCCTTTGTTTTCTCGGTTATTTATTTATGAATACTTAAAGTGGCAGTCCTGCAGTTTTCCTTTACCCTGAAAGTTTGTCTGAATTTCAGAAACATATTTAGTGTGCGAGTAAATATAAAAAATGGAGTTAATTGAGCTTTTTTTGTTTTTTGCATTCTGGATATGGCATGCATATGTTATTTTCTACTTTCTTTTGCCTCATTAATCTCAGTTTTCTTTAGTTTATCACTGGTTTTGTCAGTGGTTTTTTTCCCCACCTGTCCCATGTTGATAACTAGCAGTTCCTTTTCAGGCAAAATCTTATGCCTATTTTTAATTGCAATCAGCAGCTGATGTCTGGCCTAGTGACTATGTAGTGTTATCACTGCTTCTTTCTTGTAATCAACCCATATGAAGTGAAGTTTGGCATTTGGAAATTAGTGCTTTTTGGATGCAAGCTTCATAACCACTGATGTATGATGCCTTTAGGAATGGTATTGTATAGAGGTTTTCTGTCCCTTTTTCTTTCTCTGAAGAATTTCAGGACCATACAGAGCAACACATAAATAAAATTAAGAAAGTTTTGATCACAGATTCCCAGTCTCTTTCCAGTTGATTCAAAGGCCCAGACAATGGAAGAAGCCTTGATTTGTGAACTATTGAGCTAGAGCAGCTGAGATGATCATCTCTTGCAGGTGCAACTGTCTGTTCTTTATGAGAAGATTGAGAACGTTTAAAACCTCTGGACAGAGGTGGACAAATTTCCACACAACAATATGGATTGTTCTGGATGTTCCATTAGTTTCACTATTGCCTTTTTTATGGAAAAAATAGAGTGAAAAATAGATAAAGCATGATTAAAATACACCTTTCTTCTGTTGAAAGTGAAGTCATTCCTTTTGTCCTTCTTTGTGCATTTTTTAAATTCCATCTGGTCTTTGGTTCCTTTATTTGGTAGGAGAGGGGGACGATAACATCATTATGTACATCTGCACTTTCAGTGCAGTTGTAAAAAATGCTCAGTGTATGGTGTACTATGTACTGGTGTTACAGATGCTAAGCAAGTTCCTGAGTTCAGAGAACTGTTAAAAATTTGCTGCTTATGCTCTATATGAAACTAAGTATAAGTGTGGTTTTTATGTCGCTTTCACTCTAGTGATTTCTATTCCTGATAGTTAAATAAGGGTGCAAGTTGAAAGGTTGTGCAGCTGTGGACAATTAAATAGTCACAAGTTTTACTGAAGCGTAGTATGTCTGATTATTTACAGAATTTTCTACCAAAGGATGTTTTTCCCAGCAGAAGTATCTGCCACTAATGGGTTGGAATGATGAAAATTTGTCTAGAATTATTTAAAGGGAATTTCTCACTTTATATGATGCCAATGTAAGCTCAGTGTAAGCTCAATGTAAGCTCAGAACTGGTGATCTTCTAGTGCATTTTGGGAAATAGATTCTAAAAGTGACAGTGAATTGTCCCCCATCTTGGATTGTTTTCCTTATTAGAAGTAAGAAGGCACATTTTCCTGCTGATTGCCTGAGGGTTGAGAGGTGTCCATTTATCACTACTATTAAAATTTGTGAAGGCAAAATGGAGAAATCATTGTTGTTGAAGGTCATTACATTAATTTTTCTGTGTTGATGATGCAGGTATTGAAGTATTCTTTTAAAATGTGGTGAGTTTATAGGTGCTTGTGTATACTGGATTGTCTGTCTGGAAATTTGTTGTTACTTCATCATTTATTCATTGTGTTTTTAAAGAAAAATAATTTATTTTTGCTCCATAAGGATCTGTAACTGAAGACAAAACCCTTAATATCTTAGAAGTTTTTTTCTTAAATACAGTGAAGTATTGTGAGAGAGTTGAGTCAGAAAAGATACTATTTTCATCAGTCAGCTAAACTTCTTCCGGTGAAAACATGTCTTAGTTTAGCCTATACTTACAGGAGCTGTAAATATAAGTAATAAATTATAGGTGTGTGCTCAGAGGTAGTTTTTGATACGAAAATGAGTTTCTTGAGTTGTAGAAGGTGCTTATAGGTAATGACTTCTTGTGCTGCATGATCTCCTGAGTCCTGATAAACCATGCTTAGTATTTCCTTGGGTTAGTTGTCATTAAAGTTCCATTAATAATTTGAAAGATAAACTGAAAGCATGCTTACAGAGAATAATTTTAGGCAGTGTATTTTAAAAATAAGAATAGAAAGTCTAGCTAAATGGTAAATAGAAAATACAAGACTTAGAAAATTGCTTTAGCTATATTAAATTTAACCTACCATCAAGTAAACAACAGAAGAGATAATTTTGAGGACTTCTAAGGCATAGTTCTCTAAGGTTGTATTTCATAATGCATTTTACAGGCAGGAGGAAAAGCCCTTACTATCTCTCTTTGAAGCTTTCACTGTACAGAGCAATACAAGAGTAATTGGAAAAGCTATAGATGAATAAGGTAGACATAATTTAAGAAATCTTGTTTTGGTTTTATTTGGTAACTTGTTTTTTAAAAGCTACTATAAGAAATTGCTTATAAAACTAAATCACAGAATTCTAGAATATGCTGAGCTGGACGGGATCCATCAGGAATCATCACATCCAGCTTCTGAGCCTCCACAGGACGATCCCCAAGAATCACAGTGTGCCTGCCTGAGAGAGTTGTCCAAATGCTTCTTGAACTAGACAGACTTGGTGCTGTGACCCCTTCCCTGGGGAACGTGTTCCAGTGCCCACTCACCCTCTGGGTGAAAAACCTTTTCCTTTTATCCATCCTAAGCCTCCCCTGACTGAGCTTCATGCCTTTAGCTCAAGGTCTGTCACTGGTCATGAGAGTGAAGAGGTTGGTACCTTCCACCCACTTCCCCTCACGAGGAAGTTGTAGACTGCAATGAGGTCTCCCCTCAGTCTCCTCCAGACTGAACAGACCTGGCTTCCCCTCCAAACCTTCACCATCCATGTGGCTCTCTCTTGGTTGCTCTCTAATAGCTTAAGGTATTTTTTTTAATATTAGCACCCAAAACTACACACAGCACTCAAAGTGCTGCTGAACCAGTGGAATGCAGAGTGGAGTGGGGCAATCCCCTTCTTCTCGTGGTTGGTGATGCTGTGCCTGATGCACCCCAGGTTGGCCCTCCTGGATGCCAGGGCACTGCTGAGTTACATTGAACTTCCTTTTGACCAGGTGCCCCCAGGTCCCTTTCGATAGTGCTGCTCTCCAGTCTCTTGTTCCTCAGTCTCTACTCATGTCCAGGGTTGTCCCAGGTGCAGAAGTCAGCACTTGTCCTTGTTAAACTTCATAGGGTTGGTGATCAACCACATCTCTAATTGTCAAGATATCTCTCAGTCCTTGAGGGAATCAGCATTTCCTTAATTTGGTGTCCTTGTCAAACTTATTTAGTATTCACTTGAGTCATGCATTCAAGTCTTTAATGAAGATGTTGAAGAGAACTGGGCTGAGGATTCAGTTTAGTTAGTTTAGAGGGGTTTCATTAGGGTTTTTTGGCATAGCTGTTTTTTATGGTATAAGGCTGTATGGATCTTAAAAATCACAGAATTTGGAGGGACCTTAAAGATCATCTTGTTCCAACCCCCCTGCCATGGCCAGAGACACTGTCCACTAGACCAGGCTGCTCAAAGCCATCATACAGCCTGGCCTTAAACAGTTTCAAAGATAGAGCATCCAAAATTTTTCTGAGCAGCCTGTTCCAGTGCCTCACCATCTGCACAGTAAAAAATTTCTTCCTGATACCTAATCTAAACCTATTCTCACTTTGAAGCCACTCCTTCATGTCCTGTTGCTACTTGCCTTGTTAAAGTCTTTCTCCAGCCTTCTAGTAGGTCCTCTTGAGGTACTGAAAGGCTGCTGTGAAGTTACCCCAAAGCCTTGTCTTTCCAGGCAGGACAACCCCAACTCTCTCAGCCTGACCTTGCAGCTTAGTGGCCCTCCTTGGGACTTCTTCCAACAGGTCATGTGTGTCTTTTTGTGGCTGCTGGGGGCCAGAGATCCGGATGCAGTATTCCAGGTGCAGTCTCATGAGAGTGGACTAGAGAGGTAATACCACCTTCCCAGTCTTGCTGGTCACGCTACTTTTGATGCAGGATGATGCCCAGGATGTGATTGGTTTTCTTGACTGCAGACACACATTACTGAGTTACGTTGATCTGCTTCTCATCCACCAGCACCCTATAAGTCTTTCTCTCTGTGGCTGCTCTTCAACTGATTGTCTGCCCAGTGTCTGTGTATGTGCTGGAGATTGCCTCAACCCAAGTACAGCCCCTTGCACTTGGCCCTATTGAGCTTCATGAGTTTCCCACAGACCCACCTCTTAAGCCTGTCCAGGTCCCTCTGGATGGCAGCACTTCCCTCCAGCATGTGGACTGCACCTCACAGCTTGGTGTATTTGATGAGGGTGCATTTGATCCCACTGGCTGTGTTGCTGACGAAGATGATGAACAATTCTGGTCCCAGTACTGACCCCTGAGGACACCACTCGTCACTGCTCTCCTCTTGGATATTGAACTGTTGACCATAGCCATTTTGAGTGCAGCCCTCTAGCCAATTTCTTACTCAGTAAGTTGTCTAATCTGTCAAATCATGTCTCTTGAGTTTAGAGACAAGGGTATTGTGCAGGACAATATCTAATACTTCGCAGAAGTCCAGGTAGATGACATTAGTCACTCTTCCTTCATCCACCAGTACTGTAGAAATCCACCAGATTGTCACTCATGATTTTGCCCTTGGTTATTGTCTGCTGTTGAATTGAAAATGATCCTCTACTGTTACCCAAAAAAGCCAGTATAATGTTTTTCTTCAACCATCACTGAAGATGTTGAAGAGAATTGGACATTATGAAGTGATAAATTCATCTTGCTATGAGGGTCAGGATTATTTTCCTGTATTAGGTCACTGGACTACCTGCATGTTAATAGAACTAAGTGTTAAGACTTGTGTTTTGATTAAATACAGCTGGCAACCAAGCCCCATGCAGCTCACTCCCACATCAGCAGTGTCAGGGAGAGAATTGGAAGGGTAAAAACCAGAAAACTCATGGGTTGAGAGAAAGGCAGTTTTATAGGGAAAGCAAAAGCCATGCAAACAAGCAAAGCAAAACAAGGAATTAATTGCTGTTTCCGATGGGCAGTTAGGTGTTCAGCCTTCCCCAGGAGAGCAGGGTCATATCACACATAATGGTTACTTGGGAGGACAAATGGCATCACTCCAATGTCCCCCAACCCTTCCTTCTTCCCCCCACCTTTACATCCTGAGCATGATGTCACAGGGTACAGAACATCCTTTTTGGTCAGTTTGGGTCACCTTGTCCTGGCTGTGTCCCATCCCAACCTTCCAGGTACCCCCAGTCTCCTCAACAACATGGCAGTACAAAAAGCATAAAAGGCCTTGGCCCTTTGTAAGCCTGCTCAATAATAACAAAACCGTTGCTGTGTTACCAACCCTGTGTTCAGCAGAAATCCAAAACGCATCCCCATACCAGCCAATGTGAAGAAAATTAACTCTACCCCAGCCAAACCCAGCACAGAGTGTAATAGAGGAAATAAAATTCACCAACTTGTTAGGGAAGTTGTCATGTAATAGCCAGTGTCCTGGGAAATAAGAGGAAGAGAAGTCAGGTTTCTTTTCAGCCAAATCTTTCTCTTAGAGCAGGGACATTTGCTAAATCTTCTGATCATAATAATGCAGAAAAACATCAGGAAGATGCTGAGTTGCTGGAAAATTGGGCTGAATGTGCAGTGCATTTTTCAGAGCTGGAATATTTGGCCTTTCAGATTATACTGAAAATGCCTGAAGCATTTCTAATATCAATAGATTTTATTGTCACAGTTTACATGCTCTACAGAGTAGAAAAAGTCTTGGTTTAACTGTGATAAAAGATACTCTTGGAAATAAAAACCTAAGAATGACAATTGTTTCTGCTCTGAAAACTTCAGCTGCAGAAAACAGTAAAAAAAGTCCTGTGTAGTTCGTAGTGTAAATAATGCGTAAATAATAAAAAATGAATATGTGACTATGCTTCAGTAAAGCAATGAGTAGTAAGCAAGTCAGAAGAATTTTATATGACTTCTTCCTTTAAAAGGGAAGCTATTCCCTGTGTACATGGGAAAGGAATGGATCTCCTGTAGATATAAAGCTCATAATCCTCTTTAATTATTATGCTGGTTTTAACAGCAAAATAACTTTATGCTCTTTATCTAGATATATTTGTTATCTTACTAATTCTGTGTATCTTCCTACTGTCTCATGCTTAATGTATGGAAAGTGTATAATTTTTGACATGTGATAACTGCATGTTCAGATCAGCTATAGCAGGTAAATTTCTCTGGGCTTAGAGTTCTGCCTTTTAAAGCCATCAGGTGAAGAGATCACTTGAAATAACTGTGTGCATTTCTTTCTCTTCTTGGACACTGCATGGATGCATGTGCTTGCATTGCATTCTGACCAGTGTTAGTTTTAATTAGCTGTATTCCTGATAGCTGGTGACTGCAAGGAAATATGAAAAATGCTTCTAAGTCCTGTACTGCCTCTTTTGTTATGAAAGTTGTGTGTAGTAATAAAAGATCTTGTGTGTAATCAGTCGAGTTTTATGTACAGTAATGGAAAATACTGTTTTCATATAAAGTACAAAAGCAATAAAACAGCTTAAGTAATACTTCAAATTGTATTTAAAAACATTTTCTTTTTTAGATTTGAAGAAATTGCAGTGTATGGGCCTATGTGTGCCCTGCATGTTGCTATTGACTGGCTAAAAGTTTTGAATACATAAGTGAAAATGATGTATGACATGACTTGTCAGTTTTTGACAAACATGTTGGATTCAGTACTTCGCTATCATGCATGTTGGTGAACTAAGCTACAAATATTTTTGGAAGTATAGTCACAGGCTGCCCAGGGAAGTGTGAAAGAAATGACTGGATGTAGCACTTAGTGCTGCGGTCTAGTTGACAAACAAGATGGTGTTCTGCCAAAGGACACTTAATTACGTAGGTCTTTTCTGACCTTAATGATTCTGTGGGTTTTTTTTCATTATTAGCTGATGAACTGAACATTTACTATAGCCCTTTTATTAATTTGGATGGCCTAATTAATTGTAAATCAGACATCCTTGGGTGAAAGGCAGAAAGGGATCATTGGTTCTAAGACTCCATAGTGAAACATCAGTCTTCTAATGATGGACAGAGCCATCATTTCTAACAAATTGGTAGAAAGAGCAGTGTGTAGCTGCTCAGAACATGGTATAAATTGAGGGATGGAAATGGCTTCCTTTTATTGCATTTAGAACTAGTAAGATGAGTGTATTTGGGGAGTGCTTCTAAGCAGGCAGTTAAGAATTCTGTGGTACTGCTTATTTGCAGTTCCTTTTGATTACTTGTCATTAGTACTTCCTAGTCTGGATGTGTGCTTCAAAATCTTAAAAGAAAATTTACAATGAAACTTCAGTCAAAATTTCTTAAGTTTCTTTATGATGATATAGTTAGGAAAAACTGATTTTTTCTTCTGGAGAAAGAAAGTGTATTGTTTGTGATTAAGTATGTCAAACTTTGTTATCAAGGATGTGAAATTGATGAGTATAAATAATATATCTTTGTTAAGATCATATGTTTTTATAAGTGGAAAGAAAATGAGTGAACTGCTAATGGATCACTTCAACTCGGAAGAAATAAGCATCAAACAATTCTTGTTTATGCATACTTAACCAAAGACACACTGCAACAGAGCTTCATAAGTCCCCATGTTTTCTATCCAGCATTGTGTGGGCTGGTGTCACGATCCACTAGTACAAGCAGGGGGTCATGATGGTTCGTTTTTCCAGTCCCAGAGTGCAAAAGACATACAGCAGAGGGACTTTTCAGTATTAATCAAAACAAATGCACCTTTTATTGAGTGCTCACAGCAAATGCAATAGAAGGATTAGAAAGGAGATAAAGGATAGAGAGAGAAAGAGGGTGTGGGTATAGCTACCACTGGAGAGATGAAATCCTCGTGGTCCATCCAATAGATCCATCTTGTCATGTCGGGGAGAATCTCCAAGTCTTTGGTTAACTCAGGGGTCTTTTATAGTCTTATGTCAAGGGAACAGGTACAGGACAGTGGAGATAAGTCTGTTGAGAGAAAGTACAGACAGTCCAGTTTTGATCAGGACTAACCAGTCCTAGCAGTGAGCAGGGCCCATTGTTTCAGGACTGGTTCCCATGGGAAACCAGTCTTGGTCCAGCGAACACACCCGCAGGCAACACTTGGCAGACATTCCGCTTCAGTCAGGCCAGTGCCCCTGTGTTAGAATTTTTAGGGTCTCAGTCCTTGGGACAGGGCTTCAGTCTCTGTCCTTGGTGGTGGTCGGTCATGTGGCAGATGAGGGATCTTCCATGGGGGATCACCAAAGTTAAAGCGAGTAGCATCTGGCCAAGAGGTGGGGAAATTCATGTGCTATTGTAATAAGTGGGGATTGTGAAGCAGGTGTAAGCATACAGAGCAAGCTGCTAATTGCCAGTCCCTGCTTGAAGCAGTGTACCATGGCGGCACAGCAAGCATACCTGCAAACAATAACTTGGCAAGCATCCACCTCAGCCAGGCCAGACCTCCAGTCAGGGGCTTCAGAGTCTTAGTCCCTGTCCTTGGCAGGACCATGAGGCAAATGAGGGAAACTTCCGACCCTCTGTTACAGCTGGATAGGATTGCAACTGTAATTTATAGTGTTACTTGTGCTGTTGAGGACAACCACTGAGACTTCGTTAGTAGTTGTTCTGTGATCTGCTTTATGCTTTTTTAATAGTTCTGATATTGACTGAAATGCAGAGTTTTTCAGAGGTGACGGCTGTGAGTTTTATTTGTGACAAGTAGCACTCCGGGAGAATCCAGAAACCACAAAGAATTGTGTACTGTTAGCTTTGGTTGGTTTTGCAAACAGCCTAGGACAGAAAAAAATGCTTCATGAATCCCAAGATTATTGGTAAGAGGAACTACGTAAAAAAAGTTGAGCAACTGATTGAGCTGGTCATGGTCAAATGACTGAAGGATGTTTTCTGTGAAACAATGGTAGCATGACTTAAATGCAAGAAAGACCAAAGGCTGAAGTCAGGGAGAAGGATAAAGCAGAAGGAGTGTAAGGCAGTGGTTGAGAAGTAAGGTACTTTTAAAGAGTGAGAGAATTTTTGGCTTATTTTAGTTAAATATTTCATAGTGGCAGATAGCTTTATAAACTACAGAGTGACAAGTGGTTTTGAGAGGCAAAGAGACCCTGCCAGTCTGGAAGGGTAACCAATGTATGGTAAGTGTGGGCAGCCAGGCAAGCCTACATGCTGCTGGTGGCATAGACTTGTTAACCTGATACACATTCAATTGCTTCTATTGAGGGTGTGTGGTATCACTACCGACTGCTGTTGGCTGCCTCATCTCTTAAATGGTCAGTATGTATGTACTTAAAATGTTGTGAAATGTGAGAGGAGCAGAGCTCAAATGAATATGGAAATAATTAATTGTGCTTTTATAAAGAAAGCTATGCAGTTAGAATGAAGCGAGTGTATGGGTTACTCAACTTTGCCTTTAATAGTTGTTGAACTCTTACTAAATAGCGATGCATCACAGCAAGTTTAAAAGATGCTACTGGGAAAGGTGCTAATACTGATTTACAGGATTTGGAGAAACAGAAAAATTTCCTTAAGTTCTATAGAAAAAGTATTTAAAAATGTAAAAGTAATTTAGAAGCCTTCTTTAACTTATCAAGCAGGGGTCTGTAGGCAAAAGCTTGAGCTTTGCTGTTTATAGGGGTTTGATCTCTGAACTGTATTTTTCTCAAATGTAATGTTTATATCAGGTTCAGGTATTGTTTTCAGGATGCACTGTATTGTACACTGCTGCTTTGTGTTTAGTTTTTTTATTCTTTGAGCAATTTCTTTTATTGTTCTGAAATAAGAAATCTAAAATCAAAACATTGCTATCTTGGAGTTTCAACAGCTTGGGCAACAGCAGTTCCGGTTTCAAATCTGATGTTTGATCGTGGGCTGTGTTTTATTTACAGTGTTCTTAGCACAGAGTGTGCTGAAATAAGATCAGGGGTAAACTGTCTCATAGTTTTAACATACATGTTGTGAAGCAAGCTTTTTTATGTGTTACTTGATAAAAAACATGCCATTGGGCTTCTACTTCCATTTAACAGCCCTTATATTTTCTTAAAAGAATCTGAAGTAATGACTTTAGGTAATTTTTAATGTAAAAAAGTGATTCTGATCAAATGTAGGGACTTAAAGAGCACAGTTGCCTGTCCATGCCTCAGAAGGAACTTGCCATAAGATAAGCTTGCACAGCAGCAACTTTAGATAGCAGAAAAGGGAGGAAGTTGGGACAGGAAGATACTAATTCTAGGCCTGGAGGAGGCGAAACCTTGTTAGTGCATCCTGGTTAATGCGTCCAAAGATTTCTACTGTAGCAAAGTGTGTGAAAGCAGGCAACTGCTCATACAGTTGTCATTGGTCAAGCACAGATCTCAAGGGGATATACTGCAATTTTTACATTGGACTTCTGAAGGAGGGCAGACTTCAACCTGTTTAAAAGACTTATTCAGAGAGTTCCTTGGGAAGTAGCCCTTAAAACAAAGGAGTCCAGGAAAGGTAGGCGTGCTTCAAAACAGAGATCTTGAGGACACGGGAACAGACTGTCCCTGTGTGCCAAAACATGAGGAGACAAATGTCCAGCCTGGATGGGCAACAAAATTTTGAAGGAACTTGGGAATAAAAAGACGATGTATCACCTTTGGAAGGAGGGTCAGGTTTCTCAGGAAGTATTTAAGGGGCTTGCTAGGGCATATAGGAAAAAAATTAGGGAGGCCAAAGCTCAGTTAAACTTAATTTGGCAGCTTTTGTAAAAGATAATAAAAAATGCTTTTACAAATATATTAATGGTAAAAGAAAGGGTAAGACCAACCTTTGTTCTCTACTGGATGCAGGAGGGAACTTTGTGACTTCAGATGAGGAGAAGGCAGAGGTGCTTAATGCCTTCTTTGCCTCAGTCTTTAGTGGGAAGGTGGCTTGTCCTCAGGACAGCTGTCCTCCTGGGTTGGTAGATGGTGTCAGGGAGCAGAATGGT